>JAVIAB010000092.1:145027657-145182657 GCA_032433765.1 Megaustenia siamemsis | reverse complement strand
CTCAATGGGCGTCACAAAATAAAGTAGAATACAAGTTGTTGTTGTCTTGTAGGTTTTGTCTACTTCTTGGCAAGACACAATCTGTTCAACCTGAGTCTAAATATTTCAGGTTATATTGGACTGCAATAGACATTTAAAAAAACAAAAACTAGATCCAAGAACTAGATCTTCACTTATTGAAACCATGTTATTCCTATTGATACGAGTACAAGTACAAATGTTCAGAAGAATTAATAGGATTAAATTAATGGCTGTGAAGTTAACATTACTGCTCGAATAATAACGAAAAAAGATAATGGTAACGTCACACCATTCATACTTGTACGTACAGTGCTATCAAAGATATGGGATAATGTTTTTTCAAGTACAGAAAGGTCTGGTCATATTTTTAAGGTGTAATATGGCGACACATAACATAGTTCAATAATGAGGTGAAAGGTCATCTACGATTTGATAATATAACATGGCAACATGCACAGTCTGACCTTGCGGTCAAAAGTCTTCTACAACTTTACATTGTGACCGCACACAACATAATCCCATATGATGACTCGTATACATGATAGAAATTAAAAGATACAAAAATAGTCAAACAAAAATAATTATTGATGGACTTCAAGTGAGTTTACTTGCAATTGAAGAGATCAAGCTAGAGACTTAGTCAACAAAATAGTTCATTAACCAATTAGACATGTGTGTAGGCGGGGGTCAGTTTGCGGGTGGGAACAAGTTTGAAAAGAAAAAAATAAGAAATGATTGAAGCTATTTTTTCTTCTTCTTCCCTTCCTCATTAGCCTTTGAGACCCCAGTTTGCGTATACTGTTAGCCTCATCTTCAGTCATGTTTCCAAGTGTGTTTCTAATTTCCATAAATGTACATATTTCTTGGTCGAGCCTTTGGTCTGGTGTTCTCGCTGGAAGTATTTAGTGCACGATGAACGTATGGTCAAGTCAAAGAAGTTGACAAACAAACGCTTTTCACAGTGGTCTTGCTGTTAATTTGGCGGCAGTCTAGCAAGTATTCCAAGCCATTTTTTATTGAGTTTTTCTTCTTCTACCTTTCAGCTCCCTGTGGAGCATAGGTGTTCAACAAACACTTTCCAAGCCGTTCTTTTTCTTGCCAATCATTTAAGATCATTCCATGTCTTCCCCATCATCATCATCTATGCTTCCATCTGTCTTATCCAAGAATGTTTTGGTTATCCTCTTTGACTTTTTCTTTCAGGATTGCAAAAAAAAACCTCTCAGTTAGCTTCCGCAGTGTGTGTCCTATTCTGCGCTGTCGTTTTTCTTTATCCACTGGTTTTTGACTGGCACTTTTCCATGATTCTATGTTAGTAATTTTGTCCTATCATTTCCATCATTTTATTCTGCTTAAGCATCCATTAATGAAGGTCTGAATCTTCATGATTGTCATTTGTGTTGTTCTCCATGTTTTACAGTCATGTAATAGGACTGACTTAACAATGGAGTTGAAAATGTTTATTTTTGTATTTTAACCTAATTAATTTGGATTTCTACATATTTCCCAGTGCAACGAATGCTCCTCTTGCTTTTGATATCCTTATTTTGGCACAATCCTCTGCTCCTCCCGCTTTGTCTATATTACTGCCTAGATATATGTAAGATTTACGCATAGTAGAGGTATTTCTCCTATTGTTATTTGATTATTTCCAACTACATTAATTCTCATAATTTTGGTCTTAACTCTATTTATTTTGAGTACCCACTGCTGTGATTTCTCATCAAGTATGCTCATTTTATTTTTTTATGTCTAGTGACTGGAGTGAAAAATGTTGTCCAAAACCAAGGGAAGAATTTCAGCTCAATGGTCAAGTAAGTTCATTTATATGTTTTAGTAGCATAAAGGAACAATATAATACAGAAAAGTAAACAAACAATCTCATAAAACATATGCTAAATAAAGGGACTAAAATGGTACAAAATGAATAATGAGAAAAACAAGGAATGTAATATTGTTTTACATATTTTACAATTCAATTATGAGAGAAGTGGAGCGAAAACGCTTGAGCCGAAAATGACCTTTGTTCTTCTTTCTTTCTTCTTTTCTCTTTCACTGATACCTAAAAGGTGTCGTGGTTTATATCATTTGTCGTTCTTGTGCTGCTCGAATTGTCTGAATTAGTGATTTTCCTTTGTTGTTACATGTCTCTGTCACTGCATCTATCCATCTTCTTCTGGGTCTTCCTCTTGGTCTTTCCCATGCATTCTCGAGAAGAACGCCCTTGATGGTGATTGGTGGGGATTCATTCTGACCAGGTGGCCAAACCATTTAAATTGTTGTTGTTCTATATATTCTTGGCAGGGTTTTGTTCCTACCATTTTTCTTATGGTTTCATTTGGTATTCTATCTCTTCTTGTGTTGTTTGTTACTTTTCTCAAGCATCACATCTCACATGTATTGATCTTTCTTAAATGTGATTTAGAAAGTGTCCATGTTTGACTTTATAGCACAAAGTTGGTATGAAGATGCTATTTATCATTTGTTGTTTAGGTTGCATAGAAATGTTTGGATGTCTTAGCAATGGTGAAAGCTGGTACGTGACAGCATTTGCTTTTTGTATTCTCATGTCAATTTCTCTGTCTAGTTTTCCATCTTCTGTGAACATTGTGCCTAAATACTTGAATTCCTCTACTTGTTTTATTTCTTTATCTTTGGTCTTGATGTTTAATGGGTGTCTTAATTTGCTTATTCTTATAGCCTCTGTTTTTGCTGTGTTAATTTTCATACTGTAGTTTGTGCAGCTTTTATCTAGCGATGTTAAATGCTGTTGTAGCAGGTTTTCATCCTCATATATTAGGCATTGGTCATCTGCGAAGAGTAGCTCATTGATGTTGGAGTTTTCTACCTCTATGTTATTATTTGATTTGTCCTTATTGTTGGTTGTTTCCTGATTTATTTTGTCCATATATATGATGAAGAGGAGTGGTGAGAGGACACATCCTTGTCTTACTCCTGTTGTAACCTGAAACCATTCTGACAGACCTTCCGATGTTCTGACGGCACTTCGACTGTTGACCTTTGTTAAATAAGGGATATCATCTTTTTGGAGTTCGGGGCAGAGGTGGGGGAAGAAAGAAACAAATGAACACGTATAAACATGAGTCTAGAGTTAATTAGAGTTTGAAACAGGGAGACATTGATAGAAATTAGAAAACAAACAATAAAAAACAGAAAGATTACGTCTTTGACCACTTAGATATAATAGTGAACATAATAGTGAACAGGAAACACAAGTTTTATTTAAGTGCAAAATATATTCCAACAAAAGAAATAATATTGAAAAAGTAGTTACTACTACACAGCAGTGTTTTATTTTATACGTCTGAAAGAAAGTTGATTAAATCGCCAAGTTATATATTGACGGACAAGCGAATGAAAATACAAATGTACAATTTAGGTCTTACAATTAAAAGAAAAAAAAAGGTGAAGTTAAAGCTCATAGTATACAGGAATTAATAGCAAATAAACACCTTTTTTTTATTATAGGGGTAGTTCCGAGGGTTATACATAAACTACACTTGTATTTGTGCAGCATTCTCAAAGTGGACGACACAACAATTGAGCTCCTAAAGTATATCTGAAAGAAACAATCAAGATTGTTCAGGCATATCATGAGAAGAGGAAAGTTAGAATACTTGGTTACAACTGGCAAAATACAGGGAAAGAGAGATCGCGGACGACGAAAAGAGAGGATACTATATAGCTTGGTGTCATGGCACGGAAAACAGTCAACAACAGAATTGGCATGACGCAATGTGGATAGAAAATTGTGGAAGGACACGATCGCCTACGCCAATAGGTATAACACATGATAATGATGATTGTGATTTGTGCAGCACTCTGGAAACGACGCACGACACCGGGATTTGAACCTGTACTCTTTGGCACCGCGTCTCGAAACATGAGCTATTTGCCTTTATAAACACTGCCGTCTCATTGGCTCTCCAACAACACATGTGTTGCTGCGTAGTTTATGTATCCACTCTAGAAGCGCTCTGTGTTTATTTGTTGTTTGTTGCTCTGTTTCTGATGAAGGTTCGACGCCGAAACGTTATATTCTGTCTTGTTTCCCCCTAAGCTGCCCTAGAAAATGTTGCGTTAATTTTTTTCTTCAAATTACCTGCCCATATCACACCAATAATGTCATTGGAGAGTGGGGTGTAAAGTTTCCTAATTTGGGGGTGGAGGGGAGGGGGAGCAAATGAAAGAGAGAGAGAGAGAAAAAGGCGGGGGGGGGGAGTGGCTCTATGCTCTCTTCCTGCTGTCTTTAATTTCCAGATCAAGAGCCATGTACCTATTATTTTAAATCCCCTGTCGGGCAGGTTTCGAACCCTGGTGTCTCACATGAGGATGGAACCCTCTTCAATTTGTCTAACTCATCCATTGATGTAAATAAACAAAATAACAATGACATAAAATAGTGCAACAAATACAGGGGGTGGGGAAAGTGTAAAACAAAGGGATGTGAGACAAAAATAAAAGGAGAATATTAAAAGAGTAACACACCACGTAATCAATTCTATTCATAGTGTGTAAAAAGAGTAACACATCACGTAACCAATTCTGTTTTTCGTGTGTAAAAAGAGTAACACATCACGTAACCAATTCTGTTTTTCGTGTGTAAAAAGAGTAACACACCACGTAACCAATTCTGTTTTTCGTGTGTAAAAAGAGTAACACACCACGTAACCAATTCTGTTTTTCGTGTGTAAAAAGAGTAACACACCACGTAACCAATTCTGTTTTTCGTGTGTAAAAAGAGTAACACACCACGTAACCAATTCTGTTTTTCGTGTGTAAAAAGAGTAACACATCACGTAACCAATTCTGTTTTTCGTGTGTAAAAAGAGTAACACACCACGTAACCAATTCAACAAAAGCTTTTGAAACATTGACAATCATTTCTGAACTTTTGTTGTCAGTTATTGTTGTTCTATTGACAATCATTTCTGAACTTTTGTTATCAGTTATTGTTCTATTGACAATCATTTCTGAACTTTTGTTATCAGTTATTGTTGTTCTATTGACAATCATTTCTGAACTTTTGTTATCAGTTATTGTTGTTCTATTGACAATCATTTCTGAACTTTTGTTGTCAGTTATTGTTGTTCTATTGACAATCATTTCTGAACTTTTGTTATCAGTTATTGTTGTTCTATTGACAATCATTTCTCAACTATTGTTGCCAGTTATTGTTGTTCTATTGACAATCATTTCTCACTAATGTTGCCAGTTATTGTTGTTCTATTGACAATCATTTCAAAACTATTATTGCCAGTTATTGTTGTTCTATAGACAATCATTTCTCAACTATTATTGCCAGTTATTGTTGTTCTATAGACAATCATTTCTCACTATTGTTGCCAGTTATTGTTGTTCTATAGACAATCATTTCACAACTATTATTGCCAGTTATTGTTGTTCTATTGATAATCATTTCTCAACTGTTATTACCAGTTATTGTTGTTCTATAGACAATCATTTCTCAACTATTATTGCCAGTTATTGTTGTTCTATAGACAATCATTTCACAACTATTATTGCCAGTTATTGTTGTTCTATTGATAATCATTTCTCAACTGTTATTACCAGTTATTGTTGTTCTATAGACAATCATTTCTCAACTATTATTTGCCAGTTATTGTTGTTCTATAGACAATCATTTCTCAACTATTATTGCCATTTATTGTTGTTCTATAGACAATCATTTCTCAACTATTATTGCCAGTTATTGTTGTTCTATAGACAATCATTTCTCACTATTGTTGCCAGTTATTGTTGTTCTATTGACAATCATTTCTCAACTATTATTTGCCAGTTATTGTTGTTCTATTGACAATCATTTCTCAACTATTATTTGCCAGTTATTGTTGTTCTATTGACCACCCTACTTCCATTCAGTGAAATCATTGTTCTTCTTTTTGATTAAAGCAACCGAAGTGAACAGAGAACATATGTTTACATTTGGATAGAGAATATGCTCTTGTGTATGATAATGATGATACAAACAATAGAGCTCAAAAATTAAAAAAAAACATCACAACATTCGAAAATTAAATGACGTAAAAATAAAAGGGCGAAATGTTCAAAAGAAAGCATTCTGAAGATTCACTACATGAAAGTGTCTTCTTCTCTCCTGCACAGTACATGCAATTCAAACATTGACATCAAACCATGACAGAACTTACTCGTCAAGACAATGTTTGCAGAAACAACTGGAGATCAACGATAGCTTTGTTTCAGAAAATTTGCATATATGGACAAGACAAATATATCAGCTTTCAGTATGTTAGAAGTAAGAGGGAAAATTGTAATATCTGAAGAAGTACTATTGTTTTACTCTGACCGTTAAAACCTACCTTTTCAGCTTTCCCCGTTGCGTGTTAATTCTCTCTGTGGAATGCTGTTTTGTTGAGATCGCTCTAAATAATTAAATAATTGTTTGTTAATGTAAACGAGCACAGGATTACCATCGATTTTCTCTACTTCGTCATTTCTTAAACTGTTCTCCTTTATTCTTCCTATGCTTGCGTTACGTTTGTGACTAACCCTAGTTTTGTAGTAGAGTCATTGCATTTATAACAACAAGGACACTCGTTCCATTCTGGCTGTTGAAAGTTCAGATGTTTGTTTTCTAACATCTTAGAAGAGCATTTGATGTTAGTAAAAATGTTAGCTTCAGAATTAGGAAGAGGAAAATAAGCAAAAAAAAAATCAAATAAATACGAAATATGTGGGTGTGTTGTGGTGTGTGTGAATGAGTGAGTGAGTGTGTGTGTGCGCGCGCGTGCGCTTGCGCGTGTACACGCTCAATGTTGAGATTAGAACCCATACATCTACGGTTGTTATTTTTTCCCGTTAGCAGAAGGAAACCGTGCACCTTTACGGCAGCCCAGAGTGCTGTGGTATTGTTTCTGCTACTTAACAATAATGTCTATAGAAAAATATGTTCTTTATATCTTTCATTTTCAAACTGTTAATTGTAGACGAACATCGTCCTGGTAGCGTCATTAACTCATATTGAGATGAGTACGGAAATGAGTTGGGCCTCACAACGAAGCGTCACCCTGTCATCGACCATTATGTCTCAGCATCAACCGTTTTTTGATCTTCTACAAAAGGCCCGAGGAGAAGTTGTGCTTGCTTTTCAATGAATGAACTTCCGGTTAAACGGTTCATCAAATGAAACAATTTTGCTGCTGTTTGTATTAATCGAAAGTTTCGAATTGGTTCATTTTGATTGGGTTATTAGGAAATAGATGGGGATTTGTGCACTGTGTTGGAGATATCAGGCAATAGATGGGAGAGTTAGGGCAATGTCAGAATTCAACGATAACATCGTTCGTTGGGGAGAAAGCGCTCTGTGATGAACGGTTCCTTTCAACCCCGGCGATGTCAAAGCTCAAGGATGATTTGTCTCTTACTTCTGCTGTTCGTTCACCTGACTATTACTTCTCTTCCTCGTGAACCTTCCAAAAGCCGTTAATGGACGTAGTCACGTGTATCGTGGTTTACAGCCAGCTTTGCTCTGGACCTTTCAGCCCCACATATCCGAATTCAGCAAGCCAATTTCGGGTACCGGTTTTGAATTTACACTTCTTTTCTCACTAACTTAACCAGATTTAGCTTCCCGGGCCAGAACAGGGTTTGGTGTGGGATCTTCACCAGTTCTAGTTCATTTAAATGAAGGGAACAGTCGATTACCGCTTTTGGTCTTGAACTATCTAACGTTTTAGCTTCGTTATTATCCCAGAACATGGAGAGGTCAGTCGCATTGTTCTAATCTATTGTGATGTATTATCTTCTCTTCTATAGAAGTTAAAATATAAAGAGCCAGTTGTCGAAAGTCCATGTGCAAATTGTCTTTTACAAAAACGAAAACTGAAAGTAAATGTGATGGGAATAATATGAATAAACTATAAGTAAATTGACCTTTGAATTAAACATTGAATTTGTTGCCGAGGTTATTGCCTACATGCCCACAAACGTTTCATATGAAATAGTGTTACGATTATCAAGTTTGAAACAAGCAGACAATTTTGAAAGTTCCCAAATGATAAATAGTCATAACCGACTCTTTCAGAGAAAGCCACAATATAGACATGTCAGTTTTAGAAATGTTTTTGTACAAATGAATACAAATGTAGCGCTGTCCTAGGACTTGACAAAGATCCTATATTTCCTTCGTCTTCCACAACAACAACAAGTATGCTTGCCTCAGCAGCCCTGAAAAGATCGTATGATAGGCGTAAGTTGCGTTGTGTGGTAGTTTACCATGAACTAAAATATTTGATTTTTGACCCAGTTGATCCGACTTCAGCACTTTACTTGCTTACCCCATCCCTAACCTCTTACACAAAAATTGACTAGTTTGTTTACTAGGCCACCATGTGGGAAGGAAAGGAAAGTTGTTCGTTCAGAATATGTTGCTATAATGTTACTCTAATATGTTGCTATATGTTGCTATAATATGTTGCTGTATTATGTTACTATAATATGATGTGTAATATGTTACCCAGATATGTTGCTATAATATGCTACTATAATATGTTGCTATAATATTTATCTATAATCATCATCATCATCATCGTGTGCCTTCTCCGCAGCGAAGGTTGGCTACCATGGATCGCCATTCTACTCTGTTTCTTGCTTTGATGGTGCAGGCTGTCATAGATTGACTTGTCCATCTTTTGATGTTACTCGTTCATGTTAGTCTTGGTCTGCCTCTGCCTCTTTTACCTTGTATTTTTCCTTCCAATATTACTTTTAGTAGGCTGTTGTGTCTTTTAACATGCCCCAAAAATTTCATTTGTCTTGTCTTAATTGTATTTAGTAGTTCTCTTTTTATTTTCAGTTGTTTTTAAAATTTTATCGTTTGTTATCTTTTGTTTCCATCCAATTCTACCTATTCTTCTATAAATCCACATTTCAAAGGCTTCAATTTCTGTTCTGTTTTCTGGTCTAATGTCCATGTTTCTTTATCTATAATATGTTACTATATTATTTGTATATATATTATCTATAATATGTTACTATAATATGTTGTCTAATATGTTACCCTAATATGTTACTATAATATGTTGCTATAATATGTTGATGTATTATGTTGCTATAATATGTTACTATAATATGTTACTATAATATGTTACTATAATATGTTGTGTAATTTGTTACTATAATATGTTACTATAATATGTTGCTATAATATGCTACTATAATATGTTACTATAATATGTTGCTATAATATGTTACTATAATACGTTGTGTAATATGTTACTATTTATATGTTACTATAATATGTTATTATATTATATTGCTATATTATGTTCCTATAATATGTTACTATAATATGTTTCTATACATTTAGACTTGTCATGTAACAAAGAAATGAATATGGCCCTGAAACATTTTTATTTCGACCATGCAAGCAAATATCACAATTATTCTATTTATTTTGTTCTGTTTCATTTTTCTTATAATATAAAAAAAAAGAGAAGTAGAACTACATAAAATGGTAATGTTTATATTCATGATGGAGCTCACATCGCGTCCTTCAATAATCTGTTTTCTTGTATTAATCTGTTTTCTTGTATTAATCTGTTTCTTGACTTTGAGAAAATCTTCAAGCCAATGTTGTCGTTGCTATTGCTGATAAGGCATAATTCTTGCATGTCAAGAAATTAAAGAAATATCCATCAGCTTAAAGCGGACAATATCTCTAGTAACAATCTCGCCGGAGGCTATCGGAGGATTTTCTAGCTCATGTTTTTTTTTTTTTTTTTAATTTGGTTTAGATTTATTGTGTGGATTTTTTTTTTTTTATGGCCGCGTTATTACTTTTTATCTGTTTATTTATTTCTGTTTTTTTTTTATTGTTTATATTAGCTTTTAGCATCTCTCTCTCTCTCTCTCTCTCTCTCTCTCTCTCTCTCTCTCTCTCTCTCTCTCATTCCATCTTTCTTTCTGAAACGTTTTGACTGGTGAGAGTGGGTTCTATTCCTGAAATAATTTTTTTTTTAAATTATCTACAAAGAGAAAGTGGAGAAATAGTAGCTCTGGCCTGTTAATCACGTGACGAATGCACTAAGACATGCTGTTTTCTTCTTGTTTATCAACACTCCATCCCCCCCCCCCCTCCAAAAGAAAGGAGAAGAAACAAAATAATAATAATAATAATAATAAAAGGGTCTCAATGTTGTAGAGGTAATTTGTGGGTAGTGCGCTTGTGTGTATTATTTATGTCTAAATTGATATTTTTATAGTTAGACTGCATGTCTTCACTACCACCAATGAGTCGACGTGCATATTAGTATTGATATATCAAACAGTTCAAATACATTATATGGTGTTGTTAGCTTATTGAATGTATTATTATGTTACGTGAATCTTTTTTTTTTTAATTCTCTGCATTGAAATATAAAACAGAAACCCTTTAGTAGTGAGAAATGTCGCTGTTGACAATGTAGGTGTAACATGAATACGCCTTGAAAAAGTAGCCTAGCTTTCTTTTCATTAATTTATTGCAGTCAGTGTATTATTAAGTCTTTATTAAATCATTACATTACAGACTGCCCCACTAGATTTTCGTTCATTTCATTATTTTACAGTGCCCCACTAGATTTTCGTTAAATCATAACACTGAGTGTCCCTTAGATTTTCGAAAAATCATTACATTGCAGTGTCCTACTAGATTTTCGTTAAATCATAACACTGAGTGTCCCTTTAGATTTTCGAAAAATCATTACATTGCAGTGTCCTACTAGATTTTCGTTAAATCATAACACTGAGTGTCCCTTTAGATTTTCGAAAAATCATTACATTGCAGTGTCCTACTAGATTTTCGTTAAATCATAACACTGAGTGTCCCTTTAGATTTTCGAAAAATCATTACATTGCAGTGTCCTACTAGATTTTCGTTAAATCATAACACTGAGTGTCCCTTTAGATTTTCGAAAAATCATTACATTGCAGTGTCCTACTAGATTTTCGTTAAATCATCAACACTGAGTGTCCCTTTAGATTTTCGAAAAATCATTACATGCAGTGTCCTACTAGATTTTCGTTTAAATCATAACACTGAGTGTCCCTTTAGATTTTCGAAAAATCATTACATTGCAGTGTCCTACTAGATTTTCGTTAAATCATAACACTGGGTGTCCCTTTAGATTTTCGAAAAATCATTACATTGCAGTGTCCTACTAGATTTTCGTTAAATCATAACACTGAGTGTCCCTTTAGATTTTCGAAAAATCATTACATTGCAGTGTCCTACTAGATTTTCGTTAAATCATAACACTGAGTGTCCCTTTAGATTTTCGAAAAATCATTACATTGCAGTGTCCTACTAGATTTTCGTTTAATCATAACACTGAGTGTCCCTTTAGATTTCGAAAAATCATTACATTGCAGTGTCCTACTAGTTTTCGTTAAATCATAACACTGAGTGTCCCTTTAGATTTTCGAAAAATCATTACATTGCAGTGTCCTACTAGATTTTCGTTTAAATCATAACACTGAGTGTCCCTTTAGATTTTCGAAAAATCATTACATTGCAGTGTCCTACTAGATTTTCGTTAAATCATAACACTGAGTGTCCCTTTAGATTTTCGAAAAATCATTACATTGCAGTGTCTACTAGATTTTCGTTAAATCATAACACTGGGTGTCCCTTTAGATTTCGAAAAATCATTACATTGCAGTGTCCTACTAGATTTTCGTTAAATCATAACACTGAGTGTCCCTTTAGATTTTCGAAAAATCATTACATGGCAGTGTCCCACTAGATTTCCATTAAATCATTACATTATAGCGATTAAAACACTAAACTTCCTTCAATCATTACATTAATGAGTGTTCCACTGGATTTTCGTTAGATAATTACATTATAGAGTGTTCCACCCATATATATATATATCATTATTATGAGTGCCGTCTCCGCATCGAAGGTTGGCTACTATGGAGCGCCATTCCGCTCTGTCTCTTGCTTTGCTGGTGTAGGTTGTCATATACTTGCTTGTCCATCTTTTGATGTTACACGTCCATGTTAGTCTTGTCTGCCTCTGCCTCTATTACCTTTTATCTTCACCTCCAAGATTACTTTTATTAGGCTGTTGCGTCTATTAACATGCACAAAAATCTCATTGTCTTGTTTGAATTGTGTTTAGTAGTTCTCTTTCATTTTTATTTGTTTAAGAAGACTTATCGTTTGTTTTCTTTTCTTCCATCCAATTCTTCCTATTCTTCTATATATCCACATTTCAAAGGCTTCAAAGTTTATGTTCTGTTTTCTTGTCTAATTTCCATGTTTCTGCACCATACAGGGAATGTTGACAAAATATAACAATCTGCTTTTCTTAGTTTAGCCCTTGGTGTTACTTTTTTGATGTTAATATATTTTTCATGACATTAAAATTACTTTTTGCCATTCCTATTCTTTTGTTTATTCACTTTTACATTTCCATCACTGGTTAACAGTATGTCCAAGGTAGTTGTAGCACTGAACTGTCTCAGGTCTATTCCTTCACTTTGATATCCACTTGCAGGTTTTGATCATTTATTTGTTTATGATCATAGATTTAGTCTTTTTTATATTCATATCTAGTTCATATTTTTTGCTTGGTATATTTATTTCATTAAGTAATCGTTGTAGATCTTTAGGATTTTCTGCTAGTGGTACTGTGTCGTCAGCATATCTTAAGTTATTGATTATCTTTCCATTAATGTTTAGGCACCTCTGTGATGTGTTTAAAGATTTGCTCAGTGTTTAGATTGAACAAGCTTGTGATAGGATGCATCCCTGTCTTACTCCTCTTTTTTTATCAATGGGTATAGAGTCCTCTTTGCTACATATTTATTATTGCTGTTTGCCCAGCATAAATTGCATATTAGTCGTATGTCTGTGCCATCTAGATGTATATCTTTTAGGCAGTCTATACATATATATATAATGCTGATATTAGTTTTTTTCATTAAATAATTTGTTGATAACTAGAATCATATAGAAAGTGCTACAGTTGAAACACTCACCTCTCATTTCTAGTATATTAATTTTTATTCAATTTGTATGAAGTTGTACTAACATTTAGAGAAAGCCGGATCAAACGTTATTATTTATATTATATTATTTCATGTTGTATCAAGATATCAATATCCTACCTATGCAATATTTTAACTGCAACAAAAAGTCGTCCTATTTCTATTAATTGTTTGATAAAAGGCTAAATCGGTGTCCTACTTCTGATATCTTCTGTGGTCACAATAAGACAATGGGCTAAGAGTAAAGATCGCATAACCAGTGCAATCGATACGTAGTGTACCGGTTAGCATTTTTATTTCATTTAAAATGAAACATATTCTTAACCAAGCCAAATCGTAGTTGAGCACACATTCTTGTAATCCTATTACATTCATGTTAAAAGGTACACATATATGGATGATATTATGCAACTCCAGCAAAAATGGCTCTTCTTTTTTTTTCTCTTACATTAATGTTCACCATTCAATGTTATATTTTGTTTAAATAATTTAAAAGTGCTGCAGTTTTTAGTACAAATATGTACATTTCTGTTACCCAGCAGCCAATTATTAAATGTTACTTTTCATTTGTGCAAACAGTGAATTATATTGTTGGTATTTATTTGCTGAGTTAGTGCCCTACTCATATTTCATTAAATGATTAAGTTACACTAATTTGCAAATCCACTGTTATTGAAAACAGCCTCCAGTGTCGTTGAGGATGAGCTTACTTCTTAAGAGACAAATGATCGATGTCTAATAGAATCCTCACACTTTGTCAGAAGGCTCTATGATGTACTGGCAAATTGACTGACACCATACAGGCCTGGTCCCATCCCACCGGCTTATGTGACTGGCCAAACGGGGAGCAACGGTCAAACTAAACAAGTTCCTGCCACCAATGTAGTGCCGTGTTGATGTACATAGTGCCGCCAAGTTTGTCCCTCCCTACCGTTTCTCACATAAAGCTGCAATTATCGTGTCGTGCTGGCTTTATTGTCATAAACAATTAATAACAGTTATGAAAACCATTTTGGTTAATTCCCTCAACTATTTGTCGGAGTTGGGGTGTTCAGACGCTCTGGCGCTGAGTAAACTACCAGCGAGAACTAGGTGGGCATGCAAGCCCGTACACTTCAGCGATTGAGCTTGTCAAAGCCCGCACAAGGTGAACGGATGGCAGTTTTTGTCTGGGTGACAGAGGGAGGGTCTGAACTTACGGGGGGTCTACTGCCTGCTGCTGTTGAGAGGGAAAGTATAAGTGCTTGCTGGAAAGCGAGAAGAATAGATGACAAGACCAGCATTTGAGATAAGCGTCGATCGTGGACTATCTTCGATGCACAGACGATCAAAAGCGAATTGACCGTCGCCGTGCACGCCCGATAAAGTAGATATTGATAGTGGAATATTGACGGCCATTAAGTGGGTGGACGGTGGCCAGTTAAGGCTTCCTGGAGATGGCAGGGTCAAGCGGTTGTGAAAAGATCTTTGAGTGCTCTCCTGCCCTTTTCCGTCGTCTTGGGAGTTTGGAAAATGACACGCCTCAGACGGAAGAGAGCGTCAGTCTGGTATCTGTGGAATGAGTTATGACTTGGAACATGTGTGTGGCTTGTACATGACATATGAGTTGCCTCTCTGTAGTTGGTCTTCACTCATGTATCTAGTAATCATAGAGTAATAATATTTCTGGAAACGGGAAGTACTAGGATTCCAGCATACCCAAGTGCTTCGTCTATCTTACGTGGTCTTAATCAATGATAAGGTTCTTGTTTAGGCATAAAAATTATTTAAACGAAACGAAAGATCTCTCTCTTTAGTTGATGTCACAACAAAAGTAGTTCTCAAATACTAAAAACTACTTTAAGGTTACGTTGTGACTTTGACATCGTGTTGTTTCTCTTTTCCTTATAATTATGTGCCCGAATAAAGTGCAATGTTTAATTAATATGATTAAACTAGTACTTGAACACCAAAAAACAAGACCATACGCTGTTCATTCTTGAACGTCTGACTAAAGCTAAGTAGTGTTTTTATCCTGATTTTATTTTTATTTTATTTTATATTTGTGTTGTGTATTATACATTTTTTGGTCATGTTAAAAGACACAACAGTCTAATAAAAGTAATATTAGAAGGTAAAATACAAGGTAAAAGAGGCAGAGGCAGACCAAGACTACCATGGACGAGTAACATTAAAAGATGGACAAGTAAGCCTATGGCAATCTGCACCATCAAAGCAAGAGACAGAGTGGAATGGCGCACCATGGTAGCCAACCTTCGATGCGGAGAGGGCACTCAATGATGATGATGTTGTGTATTATCACCGAAAACATTAGGAATTAGCATAGGTTATTTCCATCGTTGCGACTTTAGTTCTGCACAAATGCTTGTGTGGTTTTTGTTTTGATTTGTTCCATTTAATTCCTCCTTCCGCCGGCTTTACTGCGCGTGCTCATAACATTACTGTCCATCCCCAATCAATGTGATGACTGAAAGGACAAGTCAAGAAAAGTATTTTCGTATCGTGCAGGTTCCAGTGGTGGATTTTCAGAGGCGGCAACGAAGAGAGGACTCCTCTAATATTTTATCAGAATACATAACACAATCACACTCCAGATCATTGAGTTAAATGTCAATGTACAAACAACCGTTATATCCAGTTTGCTGTGATTTCAGTATTTCAAGCGGTTACTATTAGATAAGTTCCAATGTCTGTGGAGACAAACCTACTACAATCGTACAACGTCATATACCGACCTTGCAATGGGTATGGGAATTAAGGTGACTATACCAAAAAACGCCGCGATAGCTCAGTGGTTAGTGAACTGGATCAAAAAGGACAAGAGGTAGGGTTCGATCCCAACCGACGGCTTCCGGGTTCACCCAGCCTTTAATGGGTACCGGATTTTTTTCTGGGAAAGTAAAGCGGCACGAGCGTAATACTGACCACATTACCCCAAAAATCATGTGCCGAAGGTCTGTAAAATTTATGGTCACTAACACCATATTCCCTATACGCCACTTGGCGTGATTGGGGTACTTTAACTTAACTGTTTTTAAATTCCAGAAAAACAACTCCCCCTTCCTATGGCAATCAGATGACAGTCTCTCTCTATCGTAAACGGCGGAACGGAGACTGAAAAAGTAGTCTACTCCTGTATATCATTGCACTGCTTCTTTATTTATATTTAAAATAAAAATAAAAACTTCAAGAGAGCTATAAGAGATGTCAATTAACAGTTAAACTATGCTCTTTTTCTAACTTACAACGTAATTCACTAAAACACTATGATTATTATAATTATAATTATGATAATTTAGAGCAATAATTGAAGGAACTATTTCACATAGCAAAAATTGCCGTAGGTTGTATATGCAAATTATCAGGTTAAATGTAACCCAAAGGCTTGGATGCAAACAGTGAGAGATCAATCCAGATGATACAATTGTTGTTTCCTTTATTCGATATTACCTTTTCAAAACGAAATGACTTTGAGAAAATTATCTTGCAGCAAGATAGACCCACTCCGAAATTTTCACTACTTCAAACGGAAAAAGGTAGAAACAGAATATTTCATAAATGTATATGCTCGATCAATACAAATTCAAAGTAAATGGTTATCTAGCAGCGCATGGAAGTAACCAGCAGTAACATATTAAGATATCTACTTGGTCGCCGTGTTTGCTTTTAACTCTTTCCGTACGTTTCAACGCACAGTACGTCACTTTCAATTTGATTAGTGTGAACCGTCATCAAACCATATTCTTTTTACGTCCTGTATCATCTTGGTATTGATGAAATCTAATACCATTTTCAATTATCTAAACATGAATATATAATATATTATATATTATATCATCATCATCATCATCATCATCAAGTACCGGGCTAGTGGCGTAGGTGATCATGTCTCTCCACAACTTTCGATCTTGACAGTTATTATATTTTCTGTTGTTGACCTTCTGCCAAGCCATTCTCTTAAGCTGTCTGGTATCTTTTCTCTTCATTTCCCTCTATCTCTTCGTCCCTCAATTTTTCCAGTTGTTACAATATATTCAAGTTGTTCTCTTCTCATTACATGGCCAAAAATGATGATTGTCTCTTCCTAATATTGGAAATTAGCTCTTTTTTTGCTTTGACCTCTCTCAGAACCTCTTCATTACTCTTCTTAGCTGTCCATGGTACTCTCAACATTCTTCTGTAAAACCACATTTCTACAGACTCCAGTGATTTTCTTGTCTGTTGTCCTATTGTCCATGATTCACATCCATATGTTAAGACTGGCTCTATATAACATGTAAGAACTCTTTTTCGTGTTTCTATTGTCAAAAATGGATTGCATAGTATTTTCCTCATTTTTGGAAAGCTGCTTTTGCCTGAGCCATTCTACATCTCACCTCTTTTGTACATCTTCCGTCTGAGGTTAAACAAAGTTCCCAAATATTTAAATTCATTTACCTGTTTTAATATTGTTCCACTTGTCTTTATTTTGCACTGAGGTGATGTCTTTTTCTTTGTTGTTACCATTACCTCTGTCTTTTTGCTATTAAGTCTGAGTCCTTTATTTTTGCTTTCCGTCACTATAATGTCCAACATTTCTTGTAACTCATTTTCACTCTTAGCGATTAAGACTGTATCATCAGCATACCTTAGATTATTTATATTATGACCTCCAATTGTTATTCCAGTCATGAACCTTATGGATCTTAAAATAATCTCACTATAAATATTAAACAAATCTGGTGACAGCACACAACCTTGTCTAACACCCTGTTTTATTTGTTGAAACATTCCCAATTGTTTTCCAGTTCTTATGACCGCTGTTTGTTGCCGGTACATGTTCTTTATTCTTAGATATTTGCTGTCTATGTTTATGCTTTCTAAAATTAGATTTTTTCTTGGTGCTTTACTTTGTCAAATGCCTTGGTGTAATCTATGAAACATAGGTATAGATCTGTTTTCACCTCTACGGCTCTTTCTACTAAAGATCTTATGATATAAATGACATTGCATGTTTATTTATCTCTAACAAAACCACACTGTTCATCGCTAATTTCTGGACTGATTTTGTTTCGCACTCTTCGCATGATGATTCTTAGTAATATCTTAGTCATATGACTCATAAGGCTTATTGTGTGATGATCATCGCATTCAATCGCACCCGATTTCTTTGGTGGGGCTATGAATATTGATTTGAGCATGTCGTCTGGTATATATCCACTGTTGTAGATATCATTCAATATTTTTGTTAATATTTCTATTCCGAAATCACCCTTGGCTTCAATCTCTTCTTTAGTTATATTATCTGGTCCAGGAGCTTTGCCTGCTTTCATATTGCGCAAGGCATCTTCCACTTCTTCTCTGAGTATTTCTGGTCCTTCTCTATCATCCTTAATATTTACTTCCGTTCGTTCATCATTATAAAGATCCTTAATGTATTCTGTCCATCGTTCCCTTATGTTTTCTTGATCAATCAACAGATCATATTATATAGCAGATAAATATAAATATGCATTTTGATTCTTAAAATTATGACAAATTGTGTCACTGAAATCCCCTTCGTTGCAATGATAAAAAGCTTCCGTACGGAAAGAGTTAAGTGCAAACAAAGGTATGTGGAAGGATATAGTGACATAAACATCTTATCTAGGGCTGTAGTTAGGCGCGCTTCAAGTATAAAAAAAAAAGCTTATAAAAGAGATCGACGAGTGAATTTGCTGTACGAGTATGAGTAAGCCTATCAGTTCAGTATATCATGATGTAAGTATGCAAGTAGTCTATGCATTTTTTTTTGTATTACACATATAATGCAACCAATGATCACGTCGTGGCCTTCTCAACTTTCTAACTCACCGTCCCACAGGTAGGTTCGTACCACCAGATTACTATATATATATTTATATAAACATAACAGTATCATGTGCTGGGATTACCCAAGTCCTGCAGTGGTCACATATTTCGTGTCTATTGAATGAGAAAATATATCTTTGAGCTGGGGCCGTCGTACGTAAAAAAAATGTAGAATGTTTGATGATTATTCATTATATTATTCATTATATTATTCATATTGTGCCCCAGAACACGTTAAACAGTTCAGAGAATCGACCACAAACAGGACATTTTTCTCGATTACTACGTAGAGGATAACACGAATGGTAATTATACATTATATTGTTTACTGCAGATTGTAACCGGCAACTGTCAACTCACTTATCACAAATGCGATAAATATGCTTTGATTGTTTGTTTCCTCAATCACCTGATTTTATGACAGGTCAATAAAATAGTAAAACATGTTCTCCAGAACTGTCTGATCCACGTGAGCAGTAGCAATAATTAGCTCTATTCCAGCCCACAAAATAACAAGCTAAGTGGAAACGATAAAAGCTTGTGTCGAACTGCCAATTTTGTAAGTGATCATCATCAAGTACCGGGCCTGCTGGCGTAGGTAATCATGTCTCTCCACAACTTTCGATCTTGACAGTTATTTATCATTTCTGTCGTTGACCTTCTGCCAAACCATTCTCTTAAGCTATCTGGTATTTTTTCTCTTTGCTTCCCACTATCTCTTCGTCCCTCAATTTTTCCGGTTGTTACAATATACCCCAGTTGTTCTCTTCTCACTACATGGCCAAAAAATGATAATTGTTTCTTCCTAATATTTGAAATTAGCTCTCGTTTTGCTTTGACCTTTCTCACAACATTTTCATTACTCTTCTTAGCTGTCCATGGTAGTCTCAACATTCTTCTGTAAAACCACATTTCTACAGACTCAGTGATTTTCTTGTCTGTTGTTATATTGTCCATAATTCGCATCCATATGTCAAGACTGGCTCTTCGTAACATTTAAGAACTCTTTTTCTTGTTTCTATTGTCAAAATGGATTGCATAGTATTTTCCTCTTTTTTTGGAAAGCTGTTTTTGCCTGAGCCATTCTGCATCTCACCTCTGTTGTACATCTTCCGTCTGAGGTTAAACAAAGTTCCCAAATATTTAAATTAATTTACCTGTTTTAATATTGTTCTACTTGTCTTTATTTTGCACTGAGGTGATGTCTTTTCTTTGTTGTTACCATTACTTCTGTCTTTTTGCTATTAAGGCTGAGTCCTTTATTTTTGCTTTCTTTCACTATAATGTCCAACATTTCTTGTAACTCATTTTCACTCCTAGCAATTAAGACTATCATCATAATAAAAGTAAAAAAAAAGTAAAGTACCCCCGTCACGCCAAGTGGCGTATAGGGAATATGGTGTTAGTGACCATAAATTTTACAGACCCTCGGCACATGATTTTTGGGGTAATGTGGTCGGTATTACGCCCGTGCCACTTTACTTTCCCTGAAAAAAATCCGGTACTCATTAAAGGTTGGGTGAACCCGGAGGCCGTCGATTGGATGGAACCCTACCCCTTGTCCTTTGTAGTCCAGTTCACTAACCACTGAGCTATCGCGGTTCCCATTATCATCATAATACCTTAGATTATTGATATTATTACCTCCAATTACTGTTGTAAGTGATACGGAGTTATACAAGGGCACGGCTAACGAACATAAGGGAGAGGGAGAGAAATGTAAGGAGAAGAAAGAAAGAAATTAAGAAATAAACTAAGAAGGAAATTAAGAAATAAACTAAGAAGGAAATTAAGAAATAAACTAAGAAGGAAATTAAGAAATAAACTAAGAAGGAAATTAAGAAATAAACTAAGAAGGAAATTAAGACAGAAAGAAAGAAAGAAGAAAGAAAGAATAAAAAGATAAGAAGGCGAAGATAAAGAAGAAGAAGAAGCCGAGGCAGAGGAAAAAAGAAGAGAAGTAGGCAGGAAATAAGAAGAAAATTATGTTGATAATACTAAAGAAGAAAATTATGAATTGAAATAATGAAAAAAAAATGTGAGAAAGAGGGAGAAAAAGAGAAAAGAAATTGAAAGAGACTGAAAGGAAGAAGGTGCTGGTATTGTTGATAATAATGACAATGAAAAAAAAGCAGAGGAGGAGGAAGCAGAGGGGGAAAATCGGAAACGGAAAGATGGAGAAGAAGAGATTGAGGCGAAGAATAAAAGGATAATGTTTAATAGAGAGACGAAAAACAGAAACAGCAGAAGAAAAAACTGTTTCTCGCGTCCAATTTGTGAAAGTCGTATCAAAAGTTGACAATTGACACGTGTACTTTAATAAGACTTTGTCTAAGTTTTGCTAGTTAAGTAGGTTATCGAACATGTGTCCATAAAAATGTGCTTTGTTCCCTAATTTGTTGATTGAAAACATAATAGTACTACTTCTGGCAAAATGACGCGGAAAGTATTAACCAACAAACTGGCAAAATGACAAGGAAGTATTAAACAACAAAATGACGGGAAGTATTAACCATCAAAATGACGGGGAAGTATTAACCATCAAAATGACGCGGAAGTATTAACCATCAAACTGGCAAAATGACAAGGAATATTAACCAACAAACTTGCAAAATGACAAGGAACGTATTAACCAACAAAACTGGCAAAATGACAGGGAAGTTTCAACCAACAAAACTGGCAAAATGACATGGAAGTATAATCAACAAAATGGCAAGGACATATTAACCAACAAATGACAGGGGGTGTTAACCAACAAAATGACTAGGAAGTATTAACCAATAAAATGACAGAAAGTATTAACCAACAAAATGACAAGGAAGTATTAACCAACAAAATGACAGGGAGTATTAACCAACAAAATGACAGGAAGCTTCAACAACCAAACTGGCAAAAATGACAGGAAGTATTAATCAACAAATGACAAGGACAATAACCAACAAAAATGACGGAGGTGTTAACCAACAAAATGACTAGGAAGTATTAACCAATAAAATGACAGGAAAGTATTAACAACAAAATGACAATGAAGTATTAACCAACAAAATGACAAGGAAGTATTAACCAACAAAATGACAAGGAAGTATTAACCAACAAAATGACAAGGAAGTATTAACCAACAAAATGACAAGGAAGTATTAACCAACAAATGGCAAAATGACATGGAAGTATTAACCAACAATAATGAAAAGGACATATTAAACAACAAAATGACAGGAAGTATTAACCAACAAAATGACTAGAAAAGTATTAACCAATTAAAATGACAGGAAGTATTAACCAACAAAATGACAAGGAAGTATTAACCAACAAAATGACAGGAAAGTAATAAACCAACAAAATGACAAGGAAGTATTAACAACAAAATGACAAGGGAAAGTATTAACCAACAAAATGACAAGGAAGTATTAACCAACAAAATGACAAGGTAGTATTAAAAAAACAAAATGACAAGGAAGTGTTAACCAACAAAATGTAGTGCCAGTATTAACCAACAAAATGACAAGGAAGTATTAACCAACAAAATGACAAGGAAGTATTAACCAACAAAATGACAAGGAAGTAATAACCAACAAAATGTCGTGGAAGTATTAACCAACAAAATGACAAGGAAGTATTAACATCAATCTGGCAAGCGAGTCAACAGACTACAATATTTACAACTTGAGAAGAGCAATAATTATGGTAATGAATCAACAATGGTATTACAACATTATCACCTTTTCGTTTATCAACACAATCGCCATCAACAAAAGTTTTTGAAACATTGACAATCATTTCTGAACTTTTGTTGTCAGTTATTGTTGTTCTATTGACAATCATTTCTCAACTTTTGTTGTCAGTTATTGTTGTTCTATTGACAATCATTTCTCAATTACTGTTGCCAGTTATTGTTGTTCTATTGACAATCATTTCTCAACTATTGTTGCCAGTTATTGTTCTATAGACAATCATTTCTCAACTATTGTTGCCAGTTATTGTTGTTCTATTGACAATCATTCTCAACTATTGTTGCCAGTTATTGTTGTTCTATTGACAATCATTTCTCAACTATTGTTGCCAGTTATTGTTGTTCTATAGACAATCATTTCTCAACTATTGCTGTCAGTTATTGTTGTTCTATTGACAACCATTTCTCAACTATTATTTGCCAGTTATTGTTGTTCTATAGACAATCATTTCTCAACTATTGCTGTCAGTTATTGTTGTTCTATAGACAATCATTTCTCAACTATTGCTCAGTATTGTTGTTCTATAGACAATCATTTCTCAACTATTGCTATCAGTTATTGTTGTTCTATTGACAACCATTTCTCAACTATTATTTGCCAGTTATTGTTGTTCTATAGACAACCATTTCTCAACTATTATTTGCCAGTTATTGTTGTTCTATAGACAACCATTTCTCAACTATTATTTGCCAGTTATCGTTGTTCTATTGACTACCTTGCTTCCATTCACTTCAGTGAAATTATTACTCTTCTATTTGATGAAAGAAATATGAGCTAAACAGAGAACAAATGTTCACTTTTGGATTGCGAGTATGTTCTTGTGTATGATAATGATGTTCACATTGGTATTCCTCAACAACGGTCCCCAGACACTGCGCCTCAAATAAACGTTATCGCGGAGGGAGGAGAAAGAAACTTTCTACGGCTAATTCAGTTCGTGCTCGGCTGTCACCATCATCAGCATGATTGGTCCGACTCCGTGGCCTCTGAATTATTAATCGAAACAGCCTCTTCATTTGAGGGGGTGAGTCCTCGCCCCGTTTGTCCATGAGGCTTTTGTTGTTGGGACACCCCAGCGAGCCTGCCTATTTTAAGACGGGGAACCAGATGAGATTTTGAAAAGAAATTAATTTTTTTCTACAAAAAACTTGAAAGAGATTTCCACAATGTCCCCACCCTGCTCGCTGATTGGACGAACAGACGGGCCTGTTAATGGTATCGATGTAAACCCAGTTATTCACACAACTCCTGACAGAGTGTTGACCTTGAGTTTCAGTTATGACGTCGTATTGATTCCACAGACGCTAGTCGAACGTAAGATAAACATACCAAATGATTTTCGACTCGGGTTCAAATTCACGCCGAGCGAAACAAAGCATGAACGCTTCAGCTAAGGGGCAGTTGGGTTCGCCACGTAAAATAGTTATTCCTTTCAGGATGTTTACAGAGGTTACCCAGGGACCATCCCGAATTGTGGGCTTTGTAGAATGACGTGAATTTTCTCACTATTACCGTAACTGACATCAAAATTTCAGTTTGCTATTCCTAAAATATTTCCATTGGTCGTAAATCGTGTGACACACATCTCTATAATGTTTTCCCACACCGATGATCATTGGACGTGAGTTTCCATTAATGATTGCAAATAGGCATTATAAAAACGTTGCCGTGTTTAATTTTTGTATTTGCTCAAGCATTT
This sequence comes from Megaustenia siamemsis, assembly GCA_032433765.1. NCBI lineage: Eukaryota > Metazoa > Mollusca > Gastropoda > Stylommatophora > Ariophantidae > Megaustenia > Megaustenia siamemsis. Next base: position 145,158,339 of record JAVIAB010000092.1, on the reverse strand, counting down.
TGCTATTTGTTATATTATATTTTACTCGTTCTGTTTTGCAATATTACGGAGAAAGGGGGGGGGGGATTATATTATTAAAATACCTTATTTGGTTTGGGCCCCGAAACTTCTATATATCCATTGCTTTCTTATATGTTATTCCATATGTTGTTTTTATTCTCCGTGTTTTTCATTAAAAATTATTTTCCTATAGTATATTGTTACCTACAAGAACGAAATAATCGCTACTGTAAGTCTGTGGATTATTTTGTGGCTGATCTGAATTGTAGATGCTCAGGCGCGTTAACTCGTGCTGTTAACCTTTAAGCCAGGTTATTGGTGCGCTAAGGGGCGCAACGATTTTCTTCATTGTTTTCGTTTTGCTGGAGATGTTAAAGAATGTGCCTATTCTAGCAAATAGTCCAATACTAGATCTTCTGTATCAACAGACCCTGCGACCACGGTTATCCTAATGACCTTAATCGGTCTGTTTAGATACAAGTTATTATAGAGGTAAGGAGACATTTTAATTTGCTTTGGGTTGCGGAAATTATATTTCGTACTATAGTCATTCGAGCTATATGTTTAAGAGTATATCGTTTGCTATATAGATGTATTTGCTCTTATACTTACAACGCAACTACCATCTGAATTAGCAACATTTTTTTTGAAAATACAATGATTGTCCGTTTCCTTGTGAGTTTACGTCAATATTTTTGGGAAAACTGTCAAAGTAGTCAGCTGTCTATTTGGACGTTTAAAGTTCGTCAGGATTTTTATTTTTAGTATTAAAGCTAAACACAAATTTCAAATTGCTAATAGTATGGAAACATTACAGTTTCAGTTACTAATAGTAAACATTACAGCTTCAGTTGATAATAGTAAACATTACAGCTTCAGTTGCTAATAATAAATGAAACATTACAGCTTCAGTTGCTAATAGTAAATGAAACATTACAGCTTCAGTTGCTAATAGTAAACATTACAGCTTCAGTTGCTAATAGTAAACATTACAGCTTCAGTTGATAATAGTAAACATTACAGCTTCAGTTGCTAATAGTAAACGAAACATTACAGCTTCAGTTGCTAATAGTAAATGAAACATTACAGCTTCAGTTGCTAATAGTAAACATTACAGTTTCAGTTGCTAATAGTAAACATTACAGTTTCAGTTGCTAATAGTAAACATTACAGCTTCAGTTGCTAATAGTAAACATTACAGCTTCAGTTGCTAATAGTAAACATTACAGCTTCAGTTGCTATAGTAAACATTACAGCTTCAGTTGCTAATAGTAAACATTACAGCTTCAGTTGCTAATAGTAAACATTACAGCTTCAGTTGCTAATAGTAAATGAAACATTACAGCTTCAGTTGCTAATAGTAAACATTACAGCTTCAGTTGCTAATAGTAAACATTACACATTCAGTTGCTAATAGTAAATGAAACATTACAGCTTCAGTTGCTAATAGTAATGAAACTTTGTAACCAATGTAAATTGTAAGATAACATTACAGCTTCAGTTGCTAATAGTAAACATTACAGCTTCAGTTGCTAATAGTAAACATTACAGCTTCATTTGCTAATAGTAAACATTACAGCTTCAGTTGCTAATAGTAAATGACACATTACAGCTTCAGTTGCTAATAGTAAATGAAACATTACAGCTTCAGTTGCTAATAGTAAATGAAACATTACAGCTTCAGTTGCTAATAGTAATGAAACTTTGTAACCAATGTAAATTGTAAGATAACATTATAGCTTCAGTTGCTAATAGTAAACATTACAGCTTCAGTTGCTAATAGTAAACATTACAGCTTCAGTTGCTAATAGTAAATGAAACATTACAGCTTCAGTTGCTAATAGTCAATGAAACATTACAGCTTCAGTTGCTAATAGTAAGAAAATTTTGTAAACATTGTAAATTGTAAGGAAACATTACAGCTTCAGTTGCTAATAGTAAGCATTGCTGCTTCAGTTGTTAAAAGCAAACATAACAGATTAGTTCTTAATAGTAAAAATTACAGCTCAGATGTTAATAGTAAACATTACCGTTGTTAATAATAAACATTACAGTTGTTAATATTAAATATTACAGTTCAGATGTTTATAACAAACAATACAGTTCTTAAAATTAAACATTACAGTTGTTAATATTAAATATAACAGTTCAGATGTTAATAATAAACATTACCGCTGTTAATATTAAAAATAACAGTTCAGATGTTAATAAAAAACATTTCAGTTTAGTTGTTAATAGTAAACATTACAATCTAGTTGTTAATAGTAAACGTTATGTTTTTAGTTATTAATACTACAGTTATTTTAGTTATTAACATTACAATATAAAATAAACATTATAGTTTTAATTCTAAATAGTAAGCATTATATTATTTGTGTTGTTGTTTCCTTTGTAAACATTATAATTACCACTGCCAAATTAAACATATATATTAAACATATATGTTCAATAGTTGATAAACATTATAGCTATAACAGGTAACTGCTAAATCAAATATTGTTAATCGTAAACATTATCATCATCATGTACCATACCGGTTGGCGTAGGCGATTATGTCCTTCCACAATCTTCTATCTACAGTACATCGTGTCAGTTCTGTTGTTGAATGTTTTCCATGCCATGACACCAAGCTATCCAGTATTTTCTCTCTTTGTCGTCCGCGATCTCTCTTTCCTTTTATTTTGCCAGTTGTAACCTAGTATTCCAACTTTCCTCTTCTCGTGCCCGAAAATGCTGATTGTTTCTTTCTGATGTTTTTTAGGAGCTGCCTTTTTGTGTTGGCCTCTTTGAGAACTTACTCATTGGTCTTTTTAGCTGTCCAGGGAACTTTCAACATTCTTCTGAGAAATTCCATCTCTGTGGCCTCTAATCGTCTTTTCATTTATTTGTCTACTGTCCATGATTCGCTTCCATAGGACAGAATTGTTTCTATATAGCACCGATGAACTCTCTTTCTCATTTTTATTGACATATATTGTTGCATAAGATATTTTCATTTTCTGAAATGCTATTTTTGCCTGAGCTATTCTACTTTTTATTTCCGTGGTGCATCTTCCATCCGATGTTATTATTGTGCCCAAGTATTTGACGCTTTGCACTTGTTTCAAATTTGTCCTATTTAGTTTTATGCATGCTTGCTGGTGATCATTGTTTCTTCGATGTAACCATTACTTCTGTTTTCTTACTATTCAGACTGAGACCTTTCTTGATGCTTTCTTTTACTATTATGTCTATCATTTCTTGTAGTTCATTCTCTGTCTCTGCTATTAAGACTGTGTCATCCGCATATCGCAAATTATTGATGTTGTAAACAAATTAGCATTTTACGCATTGTTCTGGTTTCTTTTTTTGCATTTTCTATTTGCTGATAGGTAAGTTGGTTAATATACAAGTTCGTTGTCTGGTTGGTTGATTGATTGGATTTCTAGTTTCTTCGTTAGTTGGTTATATAACATGGCTTCTTGGTTGGTTGGTTGGCTGGCTGGCAGGATGGCTGGTTGGTTGGTGGTTGGTTGGGTTGGTTGGTTGGTTGGTTGGTTGGTTGGTTGGTTGGTTGGTTGGTTGGTTTGGTTGGTTGGTTGGTTGGTGGTTGGGTTGGTTGGTTGGTTGGGGGTCAATTATTGACTGACTGGCTGGTTATTTTGGGTAGCTGGTTTTTTTGTTGTATCCCTCAACTTTCCCAGTTGTTACAATATATTCCAGCTGTTCCCTTCTTATAACATGGCAAAAATTGGTCATTGTTTCTTCCTAATATTGGATATTAGCTCTCTTTTTGCTTTGACCTCTTTTATGACGTTTTCATTAATCTTCTTCGCTGTCCATGGTATTCTCAACATTTTTCTGTAAAACCACATTTCTATAGTCTCCAGTGATTGTCTTGTCTGTTGTCCTATTGTCCATGATTCATATCAATAAGTTAAGACTGCCCCACATAACATTTAAGAACTCTTTTTCTTGTTTCTATTGTCAAAAATTGATTGCACAGTATCTTCCTCATTTTTTTTTTCTTTTTTTCCAAATTGAATAGCGAAGTTAATGTAGTGAAGAAATTTTGACACAATTTTTAGATCCGTGTCACATCAATTGTGCCTCTTTTGGAATTTTGTTGTTAATGTTGACAAGAAGATTAACTACACATATTTCATCGTCATCATGTAATGTACCGGTGGCGTAAAGCGATAATTTCTTTCATGTCATGATCATGTCTTGTTTGAATTGTGTTTAGTCATTCTCATTCATTTCGGGAGGACGTGAACTCCCATGGTATATGGTGGATAGGCGGCAGGAACCATTGAAGGCTATGTCTGAAAAGTGTTCCTTCTTGCAGTTTCCTCATATTCCAAGTCCGGCTTGTTGCAGGAGCTACTGAGTTAAGTGCTCTGTGCACACCGTGAGCTGTGTGTCTCATCCGTTTTAATCCTGATTCGATATCCCGCTTGTTTACGATGAATGATGATATCGTATGACGGGGAACAGTTGGCTGTGTTCACTTTCTGCGCGGTTTCGCCTTATGTCTTTTGGCGTGTGCTGAGACTGCTACGATGGGGACTACAGTTACCTTTCTTTGTTTGGGAGATGAATTAGTAATTCGAATGATTCCACTGGCACGGGCGGTTGAGCAATTATGGATTTTAATTCGTTTGCTGTGAAACCGAGGCCTTCCATAACCAATAACAATAACAATAGTCATTCTCTTTTCATTTTTAGTTGTTTTTAGACTACATCGTTTGTTTTCCTTTCTTTCCATCCAATTCAACCTAATCTTCTATAAATCCACATTTAAAAGGCTTCACTTTTCTGTTCCGTTTTCTCGTCTAATGTCCATGTTTCTGCACCATACAGGAATGTTGAGAAGATGTAACATTTTGCTATTCTTAGTTTTAGCCCTGGTGTTATTTGTTTTGATGTTAGTATATTTTCCATTGCATTAAAATTACTTTATGGCATTTCTATTCTTTTGTTTATTTCAGTTTTACATTTTCTATCACTGTTTATAGTATGTCCAAGGTAGTTGTAACTTTGAACTGTCAGATACTTTGTGGAAATAAGCACAGGTATAAAAAATATGAAACACTATGCGAGGCCGTCAGTACAGCTGCAGAGAACATATAAAATAAACATGAAATTGTATCATTATCAGCTGAATAGCTGCAATGATTGAACCGCTGAACTGCCGAGGAGATGGACTTAGCTTGATTTCCAGTAGGCTCAAATTTGCGTCGTCTCCGGTTAAAAGAAAAAAAAAGCACAATGTTTGCTTGCAGGCGACGAAAACACTTAGCATCGTCATTTTTGTCAGTCGTTGAGAAAATCTGCATGGATAACTATAAAATGGGTAATGTATTATATATTATTATTATTAATGGTAGTGGCAGTAGTAGTAAAATCATCCTAAATAGAATAAAGGATTCAATAGATACAGTAATGCGTGAAGAACAGGCTGGGTTTAGAAAAGGGAGAAGCTGTCTTGACCACATTTTCACTCTACGACTTATATTGGAGGAACACATTGAAAAGCAAAAACCTTTTGTACTTAACTTCATCGACTTCAAAAAAGCATTTGATAGTATTCATAGAGATTCTTTGTGGAAAATTCTGAAGCAATATGGCTTACCATAAAAAATCATAAATATTATCAAAGACACGTATGATGGTTACACATGTGCAGTTCGAACAGAGGAAGGACTGAGCGAATGTTTCCCAATAGAAACTGGGGTTAAACAAGGATGTATTTTATCGCCCTTGTTATTTGGAATTGTTATGGACTTCATAATGAAGAAATGCTGCACTGGTAATAAAGGCATCGAATGGATACAAGGAGACCATTTGAGGACCTCGACTTTGCTGATGACATAGTTCTCATCAGCAGTCAGATAAAAACGATGCAGGAAAACACAAATGAACTATCATCAATAGCCAGCAAAATTGGGCTTGAGGTCAATCATGAAAAGACTAAAGTCATGAAAAGTTTAATTCCAACAAGTGACAAAATATACATGGAAAACAAACCAGTAGAAGAGATCGATCACTTTATCTATCTTGGAAGTCACATTGATCGAGAAGGGGATACGAGCAAAGAAATTAGAATCAGACTGGCTAAAGCAGCAATGTCTTTCAGAAGCCTTGAAAAGTTGTGGAAATCAAAACTCATTAGCACAAACACAAAACTTAGGCTATTCAAATCAAATGTACTATCAACCCTTACGTATGCGTGTGAAAGCTGGAAAACAACAAGAGATATAGAAACAAAGTTGAACGCATTCGAAAATAAATGTCTAAGGAAAATACTTGGTATAGAATGGAACGAATTCAAAACAAACGAGGAAATTAGAGAAATCGCCAATCAACCACTAATATCTTCAGTAATAAAGAAAAGACGATGGTCATACGTTGGACATGTGATGAGAAGAGATAATAATCGAATAGCAAAGCAAGCCCTCATATGGGAAACAACAGGTAAAAGAAAAAGAGGAAGACCCAGGGAGACACTGAGAAGAACATTGATGAGAGAGGCAAGAGCAGCAGGAATCGGCTCCCTCGGTGAGATAGAGCTGCTTGCACAGAACAGAGACAGATGGCGAGATTTGATAAAATATCTTTAAAAGAAAACTGCTAGAACAAAAATTCATATAGGAGAAGGTGTATCTTGGTCTACGCCCTATGGGCCGGTTACGGCTCGAAAGGTCAATAGATAGATAGTAGTAGTAGTAATGGTAGTAATAATAGTAATAGTAGTAGTAGTAGTAGTAACAATATTAATTGTATAGTATAAGTGGTTGTAGTAGTAGTTGTAGTAGTAGTAGTAGTAGTAATAGTAGTAGTAGAATAAGCAGTAGTTGAAGAAGAAGAAGAAGGAAAAGAGGAGGAAGAGGAAATAGTAGTAGTGGTGCTTGTGGTGGTAGTAGTGGCAGTAGTAGAAGCGGTGGTAATGATAGTAGTAATACTTGTTGTAAAATTGTAATGCTGGTGATATGACTATTATATATGATAATTTAGTTTTAAATTATTTTAAACCTTCAGTAAACGCGCACAAAATCGTTTTAATTCCCTGAATTTCTTATATAAAATTTGACGTATTCTTCATTCTGGTAACTTCAATTATAATGTTACTACATATAACGTTTTTAATTACAAAATATTGAAGTAATATGTTATGTCCCCGAATCTGCACACAAGAAAGTATTTAAATTAATTCAACAGTTTTGGAATAATAATTTAAAAAAAACATACATAACATTTTAAAACATAAAAAGTTATTTGGTTATTTGGTTATGCAAGGTCCTTGTATATTTCTTACCTAGTGAAACAAATAAAATATGTCCTTCAGAATTAAAAATTCTATTCCTTTCTATGTCAATCTATGTCAATAGAAGTGAGAATTCTTTGTCAATAGAAGTGAGAAAGAGAGTTCATCGGTGCTATATAGAACCAATTCAGACCTATGGAAGCGAATCATGGACAGCTGACAAACAAATTAAAAGACGGTTAGAGGCCACTGAGATGGAATGTCTCAGAAGAATGTTGAAAGTTTCCTGGAAAGCTAAAAAGACCAATGAGGAAATTCTCAAAGAGGCCAAAACAAAATGGAGCTTCTAAAAAACACTAGAAAGAAACAATCAACATTTTTCGAGCACATCATGAGAAGAGGAAAGTTGGAATACTTGGCTACAGCTCGCAAAATAAAAGGAAAGATAGATTGCGGACGACAAAGAGAGAAAATACTAGATAGCTTGGTGTCATTGCATGGCAAACAGTCAACAACAGAACTGATACGATGCACTGCAGATAGAAGATTGTGGAAGGACATAATCGCCCACGCCAACCGGTATGGAACATGATGATGATTTTTTTCTATCCATAGAACCAGTTTCACTGCAGTCAGGAATTCCACATATCCACTCCGCCACTTGTCACAGCATGAAAAGAATTAACACACACACAAAATAAAAAAAAAAAAAAACAGTAATTCTTCTTGGGTAACAAGAAAACTAGATATTGACTATCATAAACTAGTGCCGATAAACCTTCCAACCAAGATTTAAACATAGCAGCAACAATAACTCTATAGTCCGTTCAGATTCGTTTGCCGAGATGTTATGATTTATAATTCAAAAAGTTCTTGATGATTTCACATGATTTTTGGCATACGGTGTTAAAATGTCCATGTCACGAGAACATGTGTTACTCGATGTCTAGCTATAACGGTTTTCTTAAAGCGGCGAATTCCTTTGATCTTTGCCCATGTAACTATTATTTTGACCCTAATCAAAATGTTTTACAGTAATCTAGTGCAACGATGACCCATAGGCGTGTCCATACAATTTTACTTGGTGGCAAGTATACAAATTTTAAATTATATATAGAACTTTTGTTCGTAGAGTCAATTTGATATAGTTCCATGCTCTTGGTGTGAGTTTCCCAAATGTTGTCGCTGCCTTTCAAATACGTACATTTAGTTCCTCATCTAAGGAAAGTGTGGCTGTAATAGTGGATCCAAGATAGCTGAACTTCTGTACTGACTCAAGCAGGCTTCCATTCAAAGTAATGGTTGTTGGTTTGCTTATAACATATTTTTGATTGCTTGGGTGGTCTTGAACAATAAACTGTTTAACAAATCAACTAGGAAATTTTGCAAATCAAACTATTTATCTGTAGACTTAATCAGAGTAATGATCATTCAGAATCAGACGAGTCAAATAGGTCGATTACTGCTTTCGGCTGAACAAACAACAAACCATCCTTTTTCCAATATTCCTCTTCTTGTCGTAACACATGATCCTCACATTTTACCCAGTAGTCTTTATTTATATTTGATAGAGCCTGATTTGTAAGTGTCTCAACATCGCATAATTTGAAAGTTTTATTTGTATATGCTACGTGTCCTTTAACTTTTGCCCAAACTAGTTCTATAGGATTTAAGTGTGCATGATATGGAGGTAGTCTCAAACATCTATGGCCATGTTCTTGAATTAACTTGTCTATTTTAAATATCTTTGTACGTTGTGTCTTTTACAAGGCTAAGCAATTCGGGTTTCAAGTAGCTGTCGTTAACTTGTATGTGTTCTTTTATGAGCCACGTTTTGATTGCATCTTTTGTACTTGATGATGTTGGGATTCTATCTTCTACGTTAACTACGTTATGGTATGAAGCATTGTCCATTATCAGACAAGAAGGTCGATCTAATATTGGAAGGATACTTTTCTCGATCCAGTCTTTAAATATGTGCCCATTCATTTCGGAGTGGTAGTCTCTATTGTCTATGGATTTTGAAATGAAAACGAGATGAGCATTCTGCAACAACCCATTATGTCTGCTACCTGCATGTGCAACTATCAAACGTTGCCCTTTACTGCTTGGTACTGATCTTTTAACACTTCCATCTGCTAACTGCCATTCCTTTTCATTTGTATGATGAGCGTTGATCCAAGTTTCATCTAAATAAACAATATCATAATCATTTTCGCGCATTTCCTTCACTTCACGTAAATACTTGCTTCTAAGAGCTACTAGATGTGGCTTCTCACAAATAATGTTTTTTCCACCAGCATACTTTCTAAAGGTGAAGCCTGCACTTCTTAATATTTTCCATAATGAAGTTTTTGATATTTCAATGTCGTTGTTAGTTTTCAGCCAAAGCTTCAACTTTCTAAGTGTCACTTCTTCGTTTATATCAAACATTCGACAGATTTCTCTTTTTACTAGGTCCTTATCAAAACTGTCTAACGTTTCTTTCCTTCCTTGCTTTCTTGCATTTGTTGGCAATAAATATCCGCTTCCTTTAACTATTCGATCAAATGAACGTTTACACAAACCTAAAATATGCATTGTTCTCTTCTCAGGGTTTGATAAAGAACAATAAAGATGTCCCTTTTTACGCTCTCTGCAGAAGTATTGATAAATCTTTATAGCAATGTTATGCTCAGTAAAATATTTTGCCTTTCTATTCATTCTCACGTAGACTTGCAGAAGATAATATGGATAGTGCCGTCTCCTTTCTGTAAATATTGAGATTTGCCTCTGAATTATGACTCGAACTCGAGTCTACGGCCGTGATTTTGACGTCACATAATTTCCGGTTTCGGCTAAAATGTCATTTTGTGCTAAACGGGAAATTTCATATGTAACATTTCTTTATAAAAATTTATAGTGGAAACATAACTATTTTAGGACGGTGCGCATTCAGCCGTGAAGGTCATGCCTATATGTTAAAGAATCAGCTGTGAGATGTAAGCATCTACATAATCCCGCCGGTGTTTATAATATCGATTAACTTTTTTTTAATATAGGTTAAATAAGTCATCTTTGAAACTGGATCACATTTCTTTGATAAAAAAATATTTTTATAGCGACATTAGTATTCTAAACCTAACTTCAAAAGATCAATGCAAATGAACAATAAGTTTTTGAAAAAAATAAATTAATGTCTAGGCAAACGAATCTGAACGGACTATAACAAAAAACTTCACTAAATCATGTAGAAAATTCACATATGAAAAGGAGCATATACATACAATTAGTGTTTGCTTCTCAGACAATTTCTCGTCGATAATTAATTTGATATCATTGCACGTGTACGATTGGATATGTGTAGTTATATAGTGCTTTCCCCGACCCATTGGTTTCTGTGTTCACCAAATATGAAATAGATTCCAGAGGGAGAGAGGCGGAACGGAGCAGTGACGGCCATTTGCCCTAAATGTAGATATTGTAAAAAGAAAATAAAAAATACACGAGCACTAACTTCAAACTCTCATACATGACACACTCAGGGGGTGGTGGGTTGTCTGCTTTCTCTGAGCTTGAAAGCTGCCCGTTTTTATGTTAGTAGTCCAGAGACTAGACAACATGATAGTCATAAAGAGACTCAGCGATATGATAGTCATAAAGAGACTCAGCGATATGATAGTCATAAAGAGACTCAGCGATATGATAGTCATAAAGAGGACTCTTCAATATGTTAGTCATAAAAAGACTCAACAATGTTATAATCATAAAGAGACTCAACAATATAATAATCATAAAGAGACTCGATAATATAATACTCTTAAAGACACTCAGCAACATAATAGTTATATTAAGAGATTCGACAACATAATAGTTATAGTAAGAGATTGAACAATAATAGCCATGAACAGACTCAACAGTATAATAGTCATAAAAAGACTATACAACATCATCATCATAAAGAGACTCTACAACATAATAATAATAAAGAGACTATACAACATAATAGCCATAAAGAAGATTCAACAACATGAGTGTCTAATACAGAAAGAAGTAAGACAAATAAGTTTCATAATTGAAGCTGTTCATCGGGTGTAGTTTTATATATAATCACATAAGACTAAATGTCTTCCACATGCGATGTCTCCGCAGAATAATGCACATCAAATGGCAGGACGGGAGGCAAAGGCGTGCCTCCCAGCATCAGAGCTGGAAGTTGTCAGCGACCCACAGCTGATGGCTTGCGCCAGGATCGGTGAACCAAAACCATCCAGACCCTGCTCCACCTCTCCGTGGTGCTTCGAGTAACAGACTAACCTGTCTAGTCTGGCCAAGCGAGCAGGGATCGAAGAGGGATGACTACCCGGTACTCAAAAATGTCGTGCTGAAGTCGGATGTGTTGGGCCGAAAGGCGCAAATATAACAGTTATACTGCAAAACACAACGCAGACACGTCCACTTAACGTCCTTTTAAGGGCGAATGACGAAGAGGAATTCTACGGTCTATGAATACTCTAGAATACTTTAGTCATCGGGCGAACGTAAGCAAGCAAATGGCAGGGCAGAATAACCAAACATAACTGTCCTGCAACGTGCTAAGACCCCAACAATCATGTAGATGCTCAGATGCCGAAGACTTAAATGGCTGGGGCACGTTAAGCGAATGGAAAAAAATGCATCCCCAGGCAAATACTATATGGTGAACTAACACACGGAAAAGACAAATCGGCAGACCTAAACTACGATATAGAGATATCTGTAAATCATCTCTGAATGACTTCTCCATCTGTGAAAATGACTGGGAATATCTGGCAAGTGATCGCACATCAGGAGAGCATGTATAAGGAACGGTATAACATAATTTGAGACTGTGCTAATGAATAACTTAGAAGAGAAAAGACTCGTTAAAAATGATGGAAAACCCTGTGGATCAGTGGGCCTGACTTGTTCACCCTATGACCGTGGGTGTTTGTCAAACATTGGTAGAATTAGCCACGAGAGAAGCTGTTGGACAAAAACAAAACCTCAAAAAAAAAAAAAAAAAACACAGTAGCCTCCACTAGACTGTCTGACAAGACGAAAAGGGCCATATAGCGCCCATAAGTTAAAGTCATGATTTGATTTGTCAATTATGAATTGAAGATTTAAACAAACAAACAATCTCCTTGTTCATCGATGTAACGTGAGCTTTAAAAATCGGATATATATTTCTTTATTATTCTTTTCTCTCTTTCTTCTTACTTTGGACATCCGCCTTCAGCATGTTTTTGTTTGCCATTGATTGTGACGCTTTATTTATTTTCTGTTTTTTACTTAAGCCATAACATCATTCAGTGAATTGCTTTTTATTGTCTTTTCTATCGTGTCTTACTGTTCGGCATCTGTTACTGCACGTTCTCCGCAGTTTTATCATGATCTCGTCTCCTGTTGCAATCTCTATTGAAAGAGTTTTCTATTATTCACCTCCGCAAGCTGGTTATATAATTGCATTGTTCTGTGCTTTGCACCTTGCGGCTCAAATCATCCGTCTCTGTCATGCATTATCAAAATCGTTCTATTTTTTTTTAATGAAATGTTTAATATTTGCTTTCATGTTATTTGTAAATTGATCACATTATTTGGTTCATGAAGAAAAAACGATGTTTAATCACAATGGATTGTATGACCCCTTGTTATCTTGTTATCTTTTTTTTTCTTCACATTTCCCATTTAATGAATTATTCATATTTTCAATTCTCTCAATTTCCCTTCATCTGATATAACCTTCAATCAACCTGTCTCAAGATAATATTTCCCCAATTTAATTTCAAGATATAAGATTAATAAGCAAGACTATTCAATGAATGTATGGTATCTTCTTATTCTTCCTCATTCACTTGAAGTTGATTGCGTTGCAACGTGTTTGTATATTGTGGTCCATTTCAGTCGTCCTCTGTACACATAGAATTGCTTTCCTAATCCTTGACCTTTTCTTTTCTTGACCTTCATTAAAGACAGTAGTTGTTTGCTGTCAGATCTGTTTCTCTTAGGATAGCAATCTTACCGGATTAACAAACCTTTCCTACACGGCTCTACGTTATTTCTGTGGGATAAAAACACGGACACCGGGAGAGAAAAAACTGAAGGGGCGAGGTTATGTAACATCCTTTATTCACGAAATGGTTTAACGGTTTAATTAACAAAGAAATGTTTAAATATGTAAACATACTGAGCTCACCATTTCTCCTCAGTGGCAGAACGTATACCAAATGTAACTAGAAGTGCACTGTCACCGCGATCATACTCTGACCAGTTCTCCAATTTAAGTCATCTCTGGTAGTAAATTTAGATATTTCAACACAAATGATCATTTAGATGTTTCAACACAAAGATCATTTAGATCTCTCAAGACACAGAGAATTTTTTTTTAATACTTAACTTTTTTTTTATATGAAAAAAAAATGTAAATGACGTTTCGTTTTATAAAAAAAAACAAGGAGACATTTTTTTTTACAATTAAAAACGAGACAAACGTGATGTTTTTATTAAAATGATAGGACGATATAGGACGGGGATACGGAAAAAAAAAATGAAACGGTATTGTCCAGTTCAAAAAGTATGGTCAACCTACTCTATGTCCAGTTTTCCTTCGCTTGAGCGGATACACAGCACATGACTAACCATAGACAGACTTGTCAATATTTAACAAGATATTTTCGATCATATTTATTGTTGCTACTTTTCTCAAATCAATAATATCTCTAGCACCAATAAACTTAGACTTGAACGACTTTGACGTCTGTCTAACCTCTGGTAATGGCTACCAGAGATACTCTCTACTTTAGCAGAACAGCTTGACGCGACCATACAACTCATAAATGAGTACTTGCTCTTTAAAAAAAAAACTCTGGACACTAACATCATATTCCCAAACACCACAAGCCGTGTTGATTAGCAATTACATTTATACAAAACGATACATTTATTGAAGTTTTCACCTACTATTTAATGTTGTACTGTTGAGGCTCATACATTGAACAATTCTACATGTTTATACATAGGAATATGCGTTCATTGCATTTATTTTGTAGCTGCTTTATATGTACATTATACCTGATTTATATTGAATCGGTGTAATCGAAGAATTAAGATAAGAGCTATGAAAATGTGATGACTGACACAGATGTGGGCAGTTAAAACAGAAATTATTAAATTTAATTTTAACTAAAATAATTAATTGCACACGTTTAAAACAACACACTACATGCATTACCCTAATTAAATAAACACATATATTAATATTGACATCAATTCAATGACTAAAACTAATTTAAGAAATTACTGCAGTAAATAAGCTTCATTATTTTTTCTCAGTCAATTATTGTGAGTGTAGCTACGTCTAAACCAACGGGAGCTTACCTGGCAATGTGCTGATAGAGTTAGCGGTAGCAGCTGTCATCTTCCCACGTGTTGCGGGCTATAACTTCATATTTAATTATTTTATGTGTTCATCAGATCTTCATAATTTACAATAAATTATGCAAACGTGTTGTTGTTTTTTTGGGTAGTAAATATGTGCTTGCACACGTCTTAAACAGCTGCACAGCTCTAACGATTGCAACGAAACGAGACGCTATTTGACGTCTAGAATCTAGGAAGCGGCGTTCAGGAGTATGCGTAATCTTATAATGTTGCGAGCATTGTGTTCAATGATAAGACAATTACATGGATTGTTGAGTTAAATATTTCTTGAACAAAAGTCTTCAGGGACTGAGATAACAGGCGAGTCCTTCAGATAGCGGATGTACGGTTTGAACAAGAAAAAGTAACAAATCGACGACGGTATCAGCAAGACTGGGGGTCTGTTCAATCAAAATCATTTTTTTTTTAATTTCTGTAAGGGGCTGAACAGTTTTCGTCTGACTGGAACATACGTTCAATCAAATCGATAAAAGTGTTGTGTCCATGTACACAAGTCACTGCTAGAGCACGCGCGCACACACACACAAAATAAATAAAAATTATAATTACTTCAACAGAATGTAACTTTAGACATGTGTCATCCTTATATTAAATCTCACGTGTCTCAAGTTACACTAGATTCCATTAAACGTGCTTACATTCACTATTTGACCATCTAAAACTATTTTAATTGTGACCATTTAATTTTTTATAAATATATAGAGAAGCAAAAAGTACAACATGACCCGACATACTCTGTGGTCCCACTTTAAAATAATAAAAATAGTAATCCGCTATACAAGTACACGTTTATGCTTTTGTTTACAAAACAGGCAGAAATAGATGTAAACATTAGTAAAGGCAGCATCGTTCACAAGTAATAACTTCCTGCATTTATAAACTGGGAATAGTAAAATGTTCACCCAACAATTCTATATGGAGCTAACATTAACATAAAATAAGACAGCGAAAACAATTGGAAGAACTAAAAATACGAATTTATAGAAAAAACAAATAATGAAAAGTCCGATTCGAGTAACAGCAGTGAACTGTCTTTGACATGTAAGGTGATGCAATAGCAAATTGAATGTCAGCTTTGAAGGATCAATACAGTAATAAGATAAATACAAGAAGAGACACAGTCTAGAGCTGGACTGTAAACTCCTTTTCAAAAATTCAAAATCACAGAAGAGATAGTAAAATTGCGCTGCATAGTAACCAAGCAGAAGGGGGGTAAAATGATAATGAAACAATTTACCAAATCCGCTTAGTGCGTTAATTTAATCAGTCATGTAAACATATTTTTAATAAATTGTCATATGTTTTCTCCCTTAGTTTAGCCTCCTTTTAAATAAATCAGGTTTATGTTCTTTAAAATCATGACATTCTGAGTGCACGTTTCTCTTTCACGCGACAGTTATCGATCTCTGGCCAAATTTCAGGCGCGAACTGCTCTTAATTTTTAGTTCATGAAAAAAAACATGCCACGGTACCTCTTGCAGCTACCAATATTTACTGCTTCCATGCAATCAGCACTGGTTTATGAAGACTACACGCAATAAAAATACACATTCCAGATATCCCGACATTTCATCCAATCGATACTTTAATTATAGTTAAACATTATACAAACTATGAGACGAGTTAATCACGGACAAAAGACGATAAGAAGCCACAGAGATGGGATTTCTCAGAAGAATGTTGAGTCCCCTGAGAGTTAGAAACACTAACCAGGACATTCTCAAAAAAGCCAATACAAAAAAGGGGAGCTTCTAAAAATATCAGAAAGAAAACGATCAACATTATTAGGGCACATCATGAGAAGAGAAAAGTTTGAATACTTGGTTACAACTGGCAAAATACAGGGAAAGAGAGATCGCGAAGGACAAAGAGAGAAGATACTAGATAGCTTGGTATCACGGCATGGGAAATAGTCAACAACAGAATTGATCCGATGCACTGTGGATAGAAGATTGTGGAAGGACATGGTCGTCTACGCCAACCGGTATGGCACATGAAGATGATGAGACGACAATTATTTATGTTAGTTCATTAGTTCCTCTCGGACCGAAGACGGCAGAAATCATAACCTTTTAGGTCTGACGATTCGCTGTTAGGTCTTGTAGGTCTTGTAGGTCTTGTTTTTTCTTGTGCCCATAGTTTAACCCTGTCTACAAATGTTCTCTATGTGTAATATATTTTGGTTTCCTTTGTTTTCTTTCACCACACATCAAGGCCTGACTTGGGAGTTTTCTTTCGTCCATTTTGAGAACATGACCAATGTACTTACTACCTCTTCTACTTATATTGCTAGTCTGGTGTTCTTGTTTTTTTTCTTTCCACGTAGTTTCGTTTTCCCGCAACGTTACTCCAATTTATATTTAAGAGTCTTTATTTTCGAGGCCAATAATTTGTTTTTTGTTTCTAGAATTTGAGTGGATTTCCTTCTTGTATCCACATAATTAACACTAGTCTGACACAAGAATTGAAAAGACTCAAAACAATCAGAACTATATCCACCGCGGGAATTAAATTTGACACACGTAAGTCTGGAAAAATACTTAATGATGAGATCAGAAATGAAAAATTTAAAAATAAGCAAGGATAATACCCGTTATTGAATACATAAAGAAACACCAGATAAAATTGTTTAGAAACTCGATAAGACAGAAACAAATATGACATAATAAATCATTAATAAACGTTCATAGAACACAAAATTCAAAGGCCGACCGCGAAAAAGATGGATTAAAGGAATATTAATGACACATTTAATTATAACAGCAAAAGTGGGCAAAAGTAGAAGAAGAGGAAGAAAAAAACTGCAGCTCTCATCAAAACTGAAAGGAAAATGAGAAAGGAAAGAAGAAAAATAAAAAAAGATATTATGTAAACATATTTGTTTGCTAAAAATAGACGCTAACTGTAGATGTCAGTGAGGTGAAAGCTAGCGCGATGGCTTGACGATCTGTCCCAACATAACACTCTTCTATCAACGAAAACGAATGGATACACGGATCCTCGTTGAGCGTAGAATGTACTGACGGCGAGGAGAAACTCTCCACGATGTGGCCTATTACAGACGGAGCTTAATATTTCACTCCCCTATATCGCTCTATGTCACTGGCACTCTCTATATCTTCCTATGATTGTCTCGGCGCATCTTGCAGTGAAACTGTATACAAGTTTATAGTTTGTTAACTTTGTCTTTAACCTGAGCTAGTACTACCCGTAGAATCAATATTCTTTTAGAATGTATTCTCCGGCTGATAACGCCCACAAATGCATTCGTCTATTTCATCCAGTCAAATTAGCAATAAAACCATGTGGTCGGCAGGACTGACCGATAGTAGCATAGACAGCACGCAAATACCATACATTATCATACTTTTTAGAGTGCCCAGGTGTGGCTGAAATTACTAATGTCTCTTCTATTCTCCGCCAGGTTATTCTTGCTCTGATTACCTCCCTCCAGAGATCACGATTGGACAGCCCCTGTTTCAGGTCCTGTTATTGTTCCAAATCTGTGCCTATGTAATATCTAGCTCCCAAATGTGGATGTTATCCCTGTGTATATTTCCATGATTTTTTTCTTCCGACCTTTACTTGCACCATAAGTTGATTACCCTTTACCCTCTGATACGCCAAATGAAAAGACTGTATGTTCTTTTGAGATGTTCTCCATCATTCAAATGCCTACAAAAGCACCCGCAGCTCGTATGAATGATTAGTTCGGTTTTCATTTTGTACTAGACAGACCCCAGTACTATGATGAACTTTTTACAAGTTTAGATGGAAACAAAGAATCACAAAAATCCATTTATTCATTTCCTCCTACTTCACGAACTGAAAAAAAAAACGTAGACAAAAGTCCTAGTTATTGGTTTTCAAATCCCGTTTTAACTGAACGAACTGATTTATGTTTTCAAGTTTTTCTTCCTGTCAGTCTCTTGATGTATAGTGTCTCAGATCCAGTTCTGGCTGCTTGAATTTGTTATGTTTTCACATTTTTCTTTTTCTCCTTTCTTTATGTATTATGGTATTTACCATGATGTTGTTGTTTGATCACAACTTACTCTTCTCAGATACTTGAATCATTTTTAAACTTTGCTCCGCAGTAAATTCATTATGTTTTTTTTTTATTTGCGTTTTATTTATGTAATTTCTTTTTGTCATCTTAGTGTGTGGCACAAAACATATGATTTAATTCTGATTTACTAATATTTCTCAGAAAACACCTTTTATATTTAATAATTTGTTTCTTTCCCCTTTTGTCTAGAAGTTCGCGTTCATAATTTATACTGACACTTGTAGTAGCTTGTTCACGTGACTTTAGTGTATAAAATGTTTGTTCAAACCTTCAGAGTGCAAGAAACAACAAAGATGTTAAATACCTGGCAACAAATGCGCAATTGTGTAAGGAAGAACATGATGGACTTCTTAAAACAAAAATAAACGAATGGAACGGGCATGATTTGTTATTTGTTTGTTTATCTTTACCTTAGTTAAAGACTCCGTAGATCTGTGGGTCTTTTCAAGTAATACATTTTACGTGAATATGTAATACACTGGTATCTTCAACATTCAGTTGATTGTGTCCTCATTGTGAGCGAGTGCCCCATACAGGCAGATATCTTACAACTTCAGACTTTATTTTTATCGTCGAGAGTCTAGCATTTTGTGTATTTTTTTTTTTTATAACACTTTTTTCCCGGAATCGTCCTTTTGGCCTACTTTTTTAAATAATTTATTTGCCAAAGATGCGCAAAGTACACATGGAGCCTCCTGTTTGTGGCCGTTATCCCAGAGAGCTAGACATCAGATTTCACCACCCAGAGATCAGGAAAGGAAAAGGCCAAGAATAAACCATGGATTTGAAGAGACAAATTCCTACTGCCTTTGTCGGGACTCGATCCTGAAACCTGATTCTGAAGCCTAGGGTTTATCGGATCTTCTTTCTCTCCTCTTTTTTTCCCACAACAAAACGTGAGATAGTTCTTTACAAAAGAGGGAAATAATGAACAATTATTTGAAAAAATCTACCGCATTGCACTCTGTGCAGCCCCAAATAGTTCTGAAATTCTTTAAACAGAAAATGAAAGAAATGCTTGTTGGAGCTAAATTTACACATGAAACGTAGAAAATAGTTTCAGCATTTTTGTGTTAAATCATCAATTGCAGCACCATTTATGGAGGTGGAGCACTGGAAGTGCAGTATCCACCAGTTGTACATATTCAAATATGTATCTATTCTTTGCTCATTTCGCCTCTCAGCTTTGAGTCGAGAGAGATAGTTTGTAATATTTTGCTTTTTGAAAGTCTCTTTGCGTTGATTGTGTTAAGTTGTTTCTGTCTTGTTACGTGGCCAAATCATTTAGTTTGTTGTTTCTTTATACATTTTACTGCGGGGGTGATCCATAATTTCCTTCTTAGTTCTTCACTTCTAATTTTGCCTGCTAAGCCGGCTCTCATTATGGGTCTGGCATTTGTCATCTGGCTGGTATTTGTCTAACCTTATCAATTGTTCTAGAATCTAGCATTTGAAAAAAAACCATTTTAAAAATTTTACCTGATCCAAAAATTGAATCTGCATCAATCAAAACAAAAACGACTTGTTTAAAACACTCGGTCATCAGATGTCAATAAATAAAGGAAATATGAAACCTTTACTGGTCTATTTTGAATTTTTCGCATATCTGATCCTTTATTTATTTTTTTTTCTGCATTCGTTAATTTTCACCTCTGGCAAAGTCACTAGGAACTGAATTTTGCGCTTTAATCTGTTTTTTTTTTTTTGTCATGGCAGCCTAGTGTACAGGGGTCCCTAGCCGCACAGGCAGATAACTCCGTCTTAGGAGGTACTCATATTTTTCCGTCGATGAGCAATTGGCATTTCAAGCCAGGCCTCGCTAGGTTGGGACCAAGGGTGGTTGCCGCAGAGAGAAATCACAAATAAAACTCCCAACTGGTGCAGCCGGGATTTAAACTCACAACCTCTCTGTCTGGAGACCGACGTCTTGCCACGAGACCAACCAGTCCCCGTATTTGATTAGCTTTTAAAATGCTAATTATAAATTAATAAATATCTCAAGTTTGTAGAACATATTTTATTTATTTCAAATCATGTTTTAGTTTTGACGAAAAAAATGGTATTAAACTTATATAAATGAAAATATTATTGACCAACCGTTGTTTGTTGAACATAACAAATGTGAGAAACGATCTAGGCAGTTAATTTTTAAATTAAGTTAATTCTTAATCCCTGCTTCAGTCTTTCTCTATAGTACATAAAGAGGACGAAAGCAATAACTATGAGAATAAAAATCAAGAGAATTAAAAATGACAATAAGCATCAAGAAAATACAAATGAAAACAAAAATAGAAGAGAATAAAAATATTCATAAACTTAAAGAAGAGGCTGTCAATCAAAAGATAGTAGGAAGGGAACAATAAAACAGTAAGTATTGGTCACAGTGGCTCGTTTGGCTTCATGAATAACATATTTGGTACCTTCTTATGTATCAGATGCGGAGTTAGCTATGTTGTTCGTCTGTTGTCGCGCGTCATAATATTCAAGACCCAACAGGTCCAACGGCACAAGGGTTAAATTCGCCTGTGACCCATAGCTGACTGATGGAGTCGATCAGAGGGGAAATCAACTTATCGAGATCTTAGTGTTGTGCATAAAGGCAGCTTACAGAAGCATATTATATAAGAACATGAGTAAGGCAGGGATGCCTTCTATCTCCATTTCTCTTTCTACTGGCAATAGATTGGATTATGAAAATAACTCAGAATAACATAAATGGGATCCACTGGTGACTGATCAAGCAACTTAACGATTTAGACTTTGCTGATGACATAGCTATACTATCACATAATAATCAATAGATGCAAGATAAAATGAGTATACTTCATGAGAGATCACAACAGCAGGAACTGAAAATAAATAAAGATAAGACCAAAATTATGAGAATTAATTCAGTTGGAAACCAAAAAAAAAAAAAAGGAGAAATACTAGACGTACAATCTTACATATATCTGATCAGTAATATAGACGCAGAGGGGGGGAACTGATAATGATACCAAAATAAGTATATCACAAGCAAGAGGAACATTTGTTGCACTGGGAAACTTAAGCAAGTCCAAATAAATTAGGTTAAATACTAAAATAAAGATTTTCAACTCCAATGTTAAATCAGTCCTGTTATATGACTGCGAAACATGGAGAACAACAAAAAATTACAATCATGAAGATACAGACCTTCATTAATGGATGCTTTGGTTTTTTGGTTATGGAAGGCCCCGGTATCACTGCAAACGAATTTTAACGAATTTTTGCTCACCCGCCCGTGCCAGTGGAATCATCCGAATTACTAACTCATCTCCCAAACAAAGAAAGGTAGCTGTAGTCCCCATCATAGCAGTCTCAGCACACGCCAAAAGACATAAGGCGAAACCGCACAGAACGTGAACACAGCTAACTGTTCACTGTCATACAATATCATCATTCATCGTAAACAATTGGAATATCGAAACATGATCAAAACTGTTGAAACACACAGCTCACGGTGTGCACAGAGCACCTAACTCAGTAGCTCTTGCAACCACCCGGACTTGGAATATGAGGAAACTGCAACAAGGAACACTTTTATACATAGCCTTCAATGGTTCCTGCCGCCTATCCACCATATTGACCGGAAGTTCACGTCCTCCAGAAAATGATAATCGTCATATTTTTTTTTTTATGTTTAGCTCTTAATGATGTTAGGACATCGTTTGACTCCAATTCCGAACATATAAAACACAGTCGTCGGATTATCCCAGTGGCACATCAAACAACAGACCGTAAGATTGTATAGCGTATGGCCGGTCTAGGAATATACGATGAGCCAACGATTTATACAACGCCAATCTAATGGATGCTTACGCAGAATAAAAGGATGGAAATGGCAGAACAAAATCACTAACATAGAATTGTGGAAAAGTACCAGTCAAATACAAATACAGGTGGATAAAAAGATACAACGAAGACGATGATTCCGGATAGGACACACACAGCGGAAGCCAACTGAGAGTATTACACAACATGCCTTTTTTGGAACCCCAATGAAAAAGACAAAGAGCAAGACCGAAATATTCTTAGAGAACGTCCTTTTAATGGCGGACGACAAAGTGAAGCAGTCGTCGAGTGAACGACAAAAAAAAAAAGAAAGAATAACTTGACGTCTTCACATATTCGACCAACAATATACAAAAAATAAGTGAAAACAAAGATAAAACTCTTTTTCGTTCATTTCTAAAGCAGAACAATTTGCTACTTTTGCTTTGGTTAAGTCTGCGCTTGCACAATTATCGGCCTTGTTCACATATGAAGGTATCTTTTCATTTCATATTCCTATCACAGATTCTAAAGTATGTTCGCAGTCATTTTTGTTGACTCGGTCAAAAGCTTCCCTCCTTAGTCTATAAGGAGCAAATGAAGTACTTGTTGAAAGTCTGCAATTTCCTCCTTGGCTGTGTTAATGCGACCACCTTCAAGTGTCTAGCCTATTTTCTGTGACAACTGGTGTCTGCTTCATAACTGTGGAAGTTCTGGTTTTGCTACTATTGAACTAGTGACCTAGGTTTCTTGCTAGAAATCATATATTCACTAAAACACCAGAGTCTGTTCATTACTAAGTAAGCCTGGAGGTTGTCATCATCATATACCATACCGGCTGGCGTAGGCGATCATATCCTTCCACAATCTTTTATATACAGTACATCGTATCAGTACTGTTGTTGACTGTTTTCCATGCCATGACACCAAGCTATCCAGTATTTTCTCTCTTTGTCGTCCGCGATCCCTCTTTCCTTGTATTT
Organism: Megaustenia siamemsis; assembly: GCA_032433765.1. NCBI lineage: Eukaryota > Metazoa > Mollusca > Gastropoda > Stylommatophora > Ariophantidae > Megaustenia > Megaustenia siamemsis. The sequence continues at coordinate 145,134,809 of JAVIAB010000092.1, read as the reverse complement.
TGTCTGTTGTAGCCAAATATTCCAACTTTCCTCTTCTCATGATGTGCCCGAAAAATGTTGATTGTTTCTTTCTATGTTTCTTAAGAGCGCAATTTTTGTATTGGCCTCTTTGAGAATTTCCTCATTGGTCTTTTTATCTGTCCAGGAAACTTTCAACATTCTTCTGAGAAATCCCATCTCTGTGGCCTCTAACCGTCTTTTAATTTGTTTGTCTACTGTCCATGACTGGCTTCCATAGGTCAGAATTGGTTCTATATAGCACCGATGAACTCTCTTTCTCACTTCTATTGACATCGAAGCATAAGATATTTTTCATTTTCTGAAATGCTATTTTGGCCTGAATTATTCTGCTATTTATTTATGTGGTGCATCTTCCATCTCATGTTATTATTGTGCCCATGTATTTTAAACATTGCACTTGTTTCATATTTGTCCTGTTTATTTGTATGCTGCATGATGGTGACGATTGTTTCTTCGATATGAAGAGAGGTTGTAGTAAACCTAATGTTGGGTATCTTTCTCTCTGTCTGCCTGTTCTATCATATATCTGTTTATATGTCCGCCCAACCATCGACCTACCAATGAATTAACCCATCAAGTCTATCACTCATTCATGAACCCTCACATCCATTCACTCATTCATGAACCCTCACATCCATTCACTCATTCATGAACCCTCACATCCATTCATCATTCATGAACCCTCACATCCATTCACGAACCCTCACATCCATTCATTCATTCATGAACCCTCACATCCATTCACTCATTCATGAACCCTCACATCATTCACTCATCATGAACCCTCACATCCATTCACGAACCCTCACATCCATTCACTCATTCATGAACCCCCACATCCATTCACTCATTCATGAACCCTCACATCCATTCACTCATTCATGAACCCTCACATCCATCATCATTCGAACCCTCACATCCATTCACTCATTCATGAACCCTCACATCCATTCACTCATTGATGAACCCTCACATCCATTCACTCATTCATGAACCTCACATCCATTCACTCATCATGAACCCTCACATCCATTCACTCATTCATGAACCCTCACATCCATTCCGAACCCTCATCCATTCATTCATGAACCCTCACATCCATTCACATGAACCCTCACATCCATTCACTCATTCATGAACCCTCACATCCATTCACGAACCCTCACATCCATTCACTCATTCATGAACCCCCACATCCATTCACTCATTCATGAACCCTCACTCACATCATCACTCATTCATGAACCCTCACATCATTCATCATTCATGAACCCTCACATCCATTCACTCATTCATGAACCCTCACATCCATTCACTCATTCATGAACCTCACATCATTCACGACCCTCACATCCATTCACCATTCATGCCCCACATCCATTCACTAATCATGAATCACATTCACTCATTTATTTATCACCGACCTACCCACTCATGAATTCATCCACTCATTCATCCATCCATCTATCCATCCACTCTATGTTCAGTCTGTTCATCTCATCTATCCATCCATCCCCATCCATTCATTCATCATTCATTCATCCATCCATCCATCCATCCATCCATCTATCCATCTATCCATCTATCCATCTATCTATCCATCTATCCTATCTATCTATCTATCTATCTATCTATCTATCTATATCTATCTATCTATCTATCTATCTATCTATCTATCTATCTATCTACTATCTATCTATCTATCTATCTATCTATTTATCTATTATCTATCTATCTATCTATCTATCTATCTATCTGTCTGTCTGTCTGTCTGTCTGTCTGTCTGTCTGTCTGTCTATCTATCTGTGTCTGTCTGCCTGCCTGCCTGTCTGTCTGTCAGTCAGTCTGTCTGTCTCTATTAACCATAAAACAGTTAGCAAAAAAGACAACAGAACACAATCTGTGTGTCAATCACAAAGGTGTACATAGCTTTCATTGACCAGGAAAAATCATTCGACTAAGTAAACAGAGAACAATTATGGGTGATACTAACAACACACGGAGTAAGTCAAAATCCTACAAACTATTTAAAAGTCTCTACATCATCAGCGGCTGCACAGTCAGAACAGCAGCAGGCTACACATACCGCTTTGAAGTTACATCAGGAGTAAGACAGGAATGCATACTATTCCCCCCTCCCCCTTTTGCTGTTTATTACATATATAAGTTAGCCAATTCATCGGAGACAGAGGAGATTAACGAACTTCTATTTGCAGACGATTAGGCACTAATACACGAAACAATAGAAAACCTACAAGAACATTTAAATAGACTTAGCATCACAAGGCACACAATACAATATGAAAATCAACAAAACAGAAGTCATAAATATCGCAAAAGAGAAACAGAACATCAACATAGGCGGCAGACAACTAAAACAAGTAGATGAATTTAAATACCAAGAAAGTCTAGTGAGAAATGACAATTCATAAACAGCAGGAATAGACTCAAGATGCAACAAAGGTTGTCAAATCATGGACAGCTATCGCCAATTTTGTCCAACAGGGAAATAACTCTAAAGACAAAACAGGCCCCTGCAATACAATCTTCATCCCAACGTTGTGCCATCAATGCTAGACTTGGACCCTAGATGCAAGAAAAGGAAAATAACCATTACCTAAGCTGAAATGTGTTAGACGAATGATAGGAAACAGCCTGAGAGATAAGATCAGAAGTAAAGAAATGAGAGAAAAAGCTAGGAATAATCCCCGCCATATAATACATTTTAAAAAAACAAGATTAAATGGTTTGGTCACCTGATAAGACAGAAAGGTCAAAACACAATACAACGAGCTTACAATAAACTTTGCGAGTACACTTATCTCAAGGGCCGACCACGAAAAAATATGGATTAATAGAATATTAGAAACACTAGGAAACATAACAGCGGAGGCCAACAGAAGAGCAAAAGACCGCAAATTATATATTTCATCGACGTTGAAAGGCTAATGAGGAAGGAAAGAAGAAAATGCATTTATTTTCAATCATTTTAAATTCTTTAGATTTGTATTCTTTCGACGAGGCATGCTTCACCTAAGTCCATGGTCCCGTTGGTTATATTAGGCCTATGATCACTAATAGATGACATATATTCATTGAAGGTCTCAAGTGTCGTTGTGAATAACCATGACATGAGAAGGGTTACTGTGTGAACACGCAAAGTACCTCAATCACAAGTCTTCATTAATTGTTTCGCGTTTTAGTTTGTCTGCTAATGTTGTAGCGGGTTTAGTGGCAGCAGCTGTTTCCGCGGGTCTTCTAGTGTCGCGAGGTCGCTAATTTAGCGTTTAACTGTTTAACCCAGTCGTCTGTTGTCATGGCTATAGGTCGCAATGGCGGTCACTCACTATAGATGTTTCTTCCCCTACTTTTTTTTTTTTTATAATGAATAGTACAAGTGTAGTGAAACGTTAGGTTTTGTTTCAGCCTGCACAACGACGTGGACCAGACTTCGTCAGGTGATGTGTTGCCCAGGTGTTGTTTGCTAATATTTTATCGGTTGCCCGGTAAGTGGTTATTATTATAAAACCGTATGTCCATTATGTGTTTTGTGTGTAGTTTTTTTTTATGTACGTGTCTTGATTGTGCGGACGTGTTTCCTGTTTGTTGCACTTATGTGTCACATGTATGTATATTTGCGTTTTGTATGTGGGTGTATCTTGTTTATGTATTTTATATGTTTGCACTTTTTAAAAATTGTGAGTGATTTACTGTCCTGAAAATGTCGTATGCGTTGAGTGATACGACACTAACACATGACACGCATAAACAGCACACATAAGATAAACAACACACACGCAAGGCAAGAACAATAAAACATGTTATGCAAGACACAAAGATGGTTTAACTGTATAAATAACATAACAGGATTTTTTTATTATTTTAAACACGAAAGAAGAAACGCATCAATGTGGTTATAATATTTGCTCTCTTCAAATAAACAATTTTTCATTAGTGTCGGGTGTGACAGATGGTCGTTGATATTTTGGTTGAGAAAGGTTAAAAATCTGGACACTTTCCCATCTGCAGGGCAGGTCATCTGAATTCATATTCACAAAGAACATTAGAGGTGACTTTCCTTTGGGTTGAAGGAAGAGCAGCTATTTCCATGGAGATTTTCATCTCTTGACACGGTGTTCCTACTAAAGACCAGGTCCGCTTTCACAAGCGCTCTCAGTGTGAGTGGATATTGGGAGGAGACCCTATGACCGCCCACCAGGCCCCAGTGTGAGAGTGAAATCAGTCAAATTACCGCCAGTCACCGCTCATTAGGGATAGTTGGCGACGCTGAAAGACCCCCTAGTCGATGTTTACATGAAACTCGAAGAGGTCTGGATGCGACACAGCAGGAGTCTATGCAAGCATTTGACAGCTCCGTCTCACACCATTGGACACCATTATGGTGGGTTTCCAAGCACGACCCGCCTGAACACTCTTAGAAGAGAGATTCACAGAAGAAATGAATCTCCAGTCGGTAGTGTCAACTGTTTGCTCACAACGAGTCCTTGGTGAGTAGATGTTGCTTGAATCAACCTCAGGACAAGCTCCTTTTCATCATTTCTAATAACATTGGCAAAGGGCGAGAATGTTGTGCGTTCGCTGATTGCATTGGCACTTTGAAAGCTTTAATAAGCTCTTGCCACGCTAGCTTTTCCTAAAATCGTTCGCGAATTTGGGACTGGTGATTCGCTGTATCAAATACTCATATTCTAGCAAACGTTTGTCCAAACAGAAAATAAATGAACCTTGCCAAAACGCGTGAGGAATAATTGTTGGTAAATCGCCACGACTCTGTTTTCGAGAGGGAATATTTTTTCCCCCATCACTCCCATATGAAAGCGCAGGGATTTGAACTGATGAAAAGCACCAATCACGGCTTGCGGCCGAACGCCTGGCTGAGAAAATAAAAATATCTGCTTTTGTATTTCCATTTCTATACTAACAGGAGTTATCTTTTCCTTAGAGCTGCTGCCAATCGTTATGGGGATTCGCTGGATACCCCTTGGATCTCAACACAGCACGTAATGAAAAGGAGACGGGAAACGAATGATCTCTTCAAAGTCTCTCTAAATGCGATGGAAGAAAAGTGCAATGTTCTTTTAGATTTTACAGGCAATTATCACCACACAAAACACGAAGCAAATCAGGGAGCTCCGAGTCACTGTTGAACCAGAGGCACACGTAATTCTTAGAGGCATCCATTATGTGGATTGTCCATCAGGCTTCCCAATTCGCTGCGAAAACGACTGCGCATGAAGATCGTTTGTTGATTTTGGGAAATAGCTAAAGCTTAACAAACCTAATCCTCCTTCTATCCGAAATTTCTTTCCGGCATAAATTACGCCTGTCAGTCTGGAGTATTTAGTCGTTATGGAGACCAACATTTACATATTTTATCGGTCTACGTCACTGGTATTCCCTTGCACGTTTTATATTTTCATTTCACTCTCCCTCCCTGCCTCTCTCTCTCTCTCTCTCTCTCTCTCTCTCTCTCTCACCCAATCATTGTATATACAAGCATACACATATTTGACTGAAATATTTAATCTTTATAACCGTATTTATTATGCTCGTGGTCAGAATATGTTTCAATAAAATCGTTTATTCAAACTTTCAGTGCACATAAAAAGTATTACAATTATAAAACTGGAGGTAGGCCTAATGTTTTCATCCAATTTACTTACATTCATGTTGCAATACGTTCACTATTTGCATTTTCCTTCCTCTATAAATGCTTCTTTAAAAAAAAATCGTAACGCCTTGAGAGTGATGGTTGAGCACAGTATGTTCAGTAGTAAGCCAGGTCGTTCTTCTTTTCCATACAAAATCACCGGTACTTATTGAAGGCTGAGTGAACCTAGAAGTCAGTCGATTGGAAGAATGGGCCCAACGTCATGACCTCTAGTAGAATAAACTAACAACTACTTTTCTACTGTGCTTTCCTTCATTAAAAAAAAAATACAAAATGTAACAAAAACACTTCTTATATATATTTAAAAAAAAAAAACAATTGTTTACAGCTGAATTAATTATTTTATATTACTTAAATGTTGATGTGATCATTCCTAAAATATTTCTGACAGTATTTATCAGCAATAAAACTCAGAATTTCCCAACTATTTCTGTATTTGCAATCATCAGTTTAATCAGCTAGGAACTCTTGTTTAAAATGTGTCATCATCGCTGATAGATCTACTAGGGTGCGTGTGAGGTGCACGGTCAATAATAACAAAGAAATTGTGTCTGTATACTGGGTATGACTGAATAAAATATTTGTTTTAACTTTTGTTTATTTTTATTTCATTTTTTTTTTTAAGATTGAGGGAGCATTGAGCTGGTTGAGTTGACATTTGGCCATGTTAAAACACTGAATTGATGTCGTCCGTCTTCATCTTTATGGTGAGCGTAACGTTGCACTTTTGTGTTATGCATGCATCCCATTTCAACATGATTGTCTCGCTTTTCCTAGTCCCAGCCCTATCCAGCTTGAGTTATCCCTTGCTAAAATTGTTACCACTATAGAACGGCTTTGAAGATATAGGCACACAGGCTCCACTTTGTGCTGCGAGATACGTCAGAAGAGCAATTTCGTAGAAGTTATCTATTAATGAAGTTGCATAAACCTCATTTGATAGTAGAACATCTATTGAGTTAAACTACTACGTGCTGTTACATCTGATCGGTCATGGCTGAGATCTTCAGAGCTGGCTCATGCCAGATATAGTTCGATTGTTGTTGCAAGTTTCCCCCTTTTCTCCGCAAAATTACTTGTTGAGTGTGTCCCAGACTCAAATAGTTCATTGTGCTTATATTTGTATTATTGACGAGGGATTCTCCGCTTGCTAAAGATGCGCGCACTATGCAGAGATCGCTCTGTAAAATAAGTTATGAGCTCGAAGTACTAATCAACACAGTTCTAGTACAGTGATGATGATTGTTATACATGATTAAGTGTATGTTCAACACTAAATATATATTATTTATGACACGCCATATTGATATATCATTTATGGTAAACAACGAAATCACTACTGATGTTAAAACTTTAAAAACAAATATATATAAACACAAATACCTTATTTTTCTTAAACTTGAAAGGCATATAATTTATGTCAAATACTTAAAACATAAATGTATTTAATATTATAAAAAATATTATTTACGCTAAAGACTATAAGAATATTATATTATTTATATTAAACATTAAAGACATGTATGTTAAATATTAAATACATATTTCTATGTTAATCATTAGAGACATTTTCATTAAACACTAAACACATGTTATGTGTATTATAGATTAATGACATAGTATTTATGCCATATACTAAAACATAGTATTTATATTTCAGAAAATAAAGAATATTATATATGTCAAACACTAAAAATAGATGAACTATATTAAACTTAAAGACATTATGTATTTGTAACATAAAGACATTATGTATTTCTAACATGAAGCATTATGTATTTGTAACATAAAGACATTATTTATTTGCAACATGAAGGCATTACTTATTATTTTTAACATAAATATGCTGAGGCATAAATGGCATACCATTATGTTAAGCATGAAGCCATATTATTTATGTTAAACAAAGCGACATGCGTGAGGGTGACATGGCTGATGAAATAATTAACAGATAAAAACTTTTGCCCACATATTGTTCAATGACCGTTTGTGGTAACAGACTAACGACGAAAGATAACCCAGTTTGCTCACCTCTACGAGTCTGCTGTCAATAAATGCCCCGCGTAATGCGCCAGAACATTACAGATATATCTCAGTTAATGTAATTCCACAGAATGTGTCCGAATCACAGCTCAACTGCCGTATAGCAAGATATAAGATATGGTTGTATTTGTTCATATCGGATTTACCAAAAACTCTGAATAAAAAAAAATGTTATTGAGTTATTTGTAAGTTATCATCATTGCACTTTGAACATGTCCATAACTGCTCAGATCCCCTCCTCAGCAAGCCCAGCGACTGACGACTCTAGTTCTAAGTTGGTTGATAACACAGAACTGAAGTTTAAATAAAATAATGTTGAAAGTGTTATTATGTCAATAAGGCATCTATTAATGGAAAATTAAAATCACAAACGAGTGACAATGGAACAAAGAAAAAAAAAACAATAACAACAAATCTTGTAAACTAAATCGTATATTGAATTATGGATATCTTACCGAATGTCGGCACACACACGTACAAGCTGGACCAATCAAGAATGTTATACCGTCATACAAAACGAAAGACGATATACTTTGTGTTTACATTCCAATATTTATATACTGTACATAAAGTTTCGAACATCAGTCAAGAGGTGAAAAGAAGACGTTAGAAATATCTAGGCCCCGTTCTACGAATGGAACGAACCAGGCATCCGATCCTAGCATTAACATGGACACCACCTGGTAAACGAAGAAGAGGCGGACCATTGGGGACATGACAACGAAACATACATTATAAAATGGATGAGGCAGAAAGGTCCTTGCGAGAGTTGTCCATGCTTACTCCAGAGTAGATTGAGTGGAGATCTCCTGTGCTCCGACCAGAGTTCAGAGGATTAAGAAGACATAAGTATCGATACTCATTTTTAAAAAATGCCGGGGGGGGGGGGGCGCACCTTGTTTAGCTGTAATTATCTAAGTGTGAGAATATCATTGTAAAAGAACCGTTGTGAATGCGATCATTACATGTACAATAACTGTTATGAATTCTAAAGCAGAAAGTTGAACGCATAAGATCGAGTTCTGTACGCGAATGTGGCCATTTTTTTTTCAAGCCGATATGGCTTCCGAGTTCACCTCGCCTATTGAAATGTGTACCAGACATTTACTATTTACTCATCTCCCATAGATGTGTACCAGACATTTACTATTTACTCATCTCCCATAAATGTGTACCAGACATTTACTATTTACTCATCTCCCATAGATGTGTACCAGACATTTACTATTTACTCATCTCCCATAGATGTGTACCAGACATTTACTATTTACTCATCTCCCATAGATGTGTACCAGACATTTACTATTTACTCATCTCCCATAGATGTGTACTAGAACATTTACTATTTACTCATCTTCCATAAATGTGTACCAGACATTTACTATTTACTCATCTCCCATAAATGTGTATCAGACATTTACTATTTACTCATCTCCCATAGATGTGTACCAGACATTTACTATTTACTCATCTCCCATAAATGTGTACCAGACATTTACTATTTACTCATCTCCCATAAATGTATACCAGACATTTACTATTTACTCATCCCCCATAAATGTGTACCAGACATTTACTATTCACTCATCTCCCATAGATGTGTACCAGACATTTACTATTTACTCATCTCCCATAGATGTGTACCAGACATTTACTATTCACTCATCTCCCATAGATGCGTACCAGACATTTACTATTCACTCATCTCCCATAGATGTGTACCAGACATTTACTATTCACTCATCTCCCATAAATGTGTACCAGACATTTACTATTTACTCATCTCCCATAGATGTGTACCAGACATTTACAAATCACTCATCTCCCATAAATGTGTACCAGACATTTACAATTCACTCATCTCCCATAGATGTGTACCAGACATTTACAATTCACTCATCTCCCATAGATGTGTACCAGACATTTACAATTCACTCATCTCCCATAAATGTGTACCAGACATTTACTATGTACTCATCGCCCATAGATGTGTACCAAACATTTACTATTTACTCATCTCCCATAGATGTGTACCAGACATTTACTATTTACTCATCTCCCATAAATGTGTACCAGACATTTACAATGCACTGATCTCCCATAAATGTGTACCAGACATTTACAATTCACTCATCTCCCATAGATGTGTACCAGACATTTACAATTCACTCATCTCCCATAGATGTGTACCAGACATTTACTATTTACTTATCTCCCATAGATGTGTACCAGACATTTACTATTTACTCATCTCCCATAGATGTGTACCAGACATTTACTATTTACTCAGCTCCCATAGATGTGTACCAGACATTTACTATTTACTCATCTCCCATAGATGTGTACCAGACATTTACAATTCACTGATCTCCCATAAATGTGTACCAGACATTTACTATTCACTTATCTCCCATAGATGTGTACCAGACATTTACTATTCACTCATCTCCCATAAATGTGTACCAGACATTTACTATTTACTCATCTCCCATAAATGTGTACCAGACATTTACTATTTACTCATCTCCCATAAATGTGTACCAGACATTTACTATTCACTCATCTCCCACAGAAGTGTACCAGACATTTACTATTTACTCATCGCCCCTAGATGTGTACCAAACATTTACTATTTACTCATCTCCCATAGATGTGTACCAGACATTTACTATTCACTCATCTCCCATAGATGTGTACCAGACATTTACTATTTACTCATCTCCCATAAATGTGTACCAGACATTTACTACTTACTCATCTCCCATAGATGTGTACCAGACATTTACTATTTACTCATCTCCCATAAATGTGTACCAGACATTTACTATTCACTCATCTCCCATAGAAGTGTACCAGACATTTACTATTTACTCATCCCCCATAAATGTGTACCAGACATTTACTATTCACTCATCTCCCATAGATGTGTACCAAACATTTACTATTCACTCATCTCCCATAAATGTGTTCCAGACATTTACAATTCACTCATCTCCATAAATGTGTACCAGACATTTACTATTTACTCATCGCCCATAGATGTGTACCAAACATTTACTATTCACTCATCTCCCATAAATGTGTACCAGACATTTACTATTCACTCATCTCCCATAAATGTGTACCAGACATTTACAATTCACTCATCTCCCATAGATGTGTACCAGACATTTACAATTCACTCATCTCCCATAGATGTGTACCAGACATTTACAATTCACTCATCTCCCATAGATGTGTACCAGACATTTACTATTTACTCATCTACCATAAATGTGTACCAGACATTTACAATGCACTGATCTCCCATAAATGTGTACCAGACATTTACAATTCACTCGTCTCCCATAGATGTGTACCAGACATTTACAATTCACTCATCTCCCATAGATGTGTACCAGACATTTACTATTTACTCATCTCCCATAGATGTGTACCAGACATTTACTATTTACTCATCTCCCATAGATGTGTACCAGACATTTACTATTTACTCAGCTCCCATAGATGTGTACCAGACATTTACTATTTACTCATCTCCCATAGATGTGTACCAGACATTTACAATTCACTGATCTCCCACAAATGTGTACCAGACATTTACAATTCACTCATCTCCCATAGATGTGTCGATGGTTAAGGAACAATATGAGCACTAACACCATATTACCCATACAGCGCAAATTGTGACTGGTATATGTGTTTTCTTACTAGAGAACTACATGGGAGAGAGGTCATTGCTATAGAACTACATTGAAAAGATGTCACTGCTATAGAACTTCATGGAAGAGAGGCCACCGCTATAAAACTACATGGGATAGAGGTCACTGCTATAGAATTACACGGAAGAGAGGTCACTGCTATAAAACTACACGGAAAAGAGGTCACTGCTATAGAACAACACGGTAAAGAGGTCACTGTTATAGAACAACACGGAAAAGAGGTCACTGCTATAGAAAAACACGAAAAAGAGGTCGCTGCTATAGAACTACACAGAAAAGAGGTCGCTGCTATAGAACTACACAGAAAATAAGTCGCTGCTATAGAACTACACAGAAAAGAGGTCGCTGCTATAGAACTACACAGAAAAGAGGTCACTGCTAAAGAATTATCAATTGTACTACGTCTCAAACTCAGTGATGCTCCGTTGAGTTTTCAACCACAGAGAGCAAACATCGAGAATTGTCGAAAATGCATACAACTCAATGATATAATATGTGCCCCCCCCCCCCTTTTTTTCTAAAAAAAAAATAAACGAAACATTGGATGGTGTATTCCGAAAACCACCATGTGTGGGCCATGTAATGAGAAGGGAACAGCTGAAATATATTGTGAGAACTGGGAATATTGAAGGACGAAGAGATAGAGGGAAACAAAGAGAAAAGATACCAGACAGCTTAAGGGAATGGCTAGGCAAAAAGTCAACAACAGAAATGATAAATAACTGTCGAGATCAAAGGTTGTGGTGAGACATGATCCCTTACGCCAGCAGGCATGGTACTTGATGATGATGATTCCCAACATTGAAGTCACTAAGACAAAAACAATATAAGTTACTATAATCGAATGTTTTTTTTGTTTTTTGTTTTTTTGTGGCTACAGATGAATAATACATACTTGGTACAGCTGAAGAAAACTGAACGGTCAGCTCTCAGCATTACAGTTTTCAAGTACAGTTTATAAGTTACAGAAACATGAATAAACGTCGCAATCACTGGGCTGTTAATGCTACTCGTTCATCGATGCATATGAAAGCCACATTGTCATCATTCTCTTTGACTGCTTCGGAAACGTCCGTTAAGACCAACCCTAGTCCGGAAGTCTCTGCAGCGATTAGGTCAAGGATGAAACGATTGCAACCAGCCGAGGAAATGACATCATCAAGTGACATGACATGGCCAGGACGGATTGTGAAGAACGGATGACCTATGCTTAATGCGTGTTCCACCATGTTCTTTGCACTGTGATTAAACAGTGGGTACTCATAAGCGGAATATAGTATTAATGTGCGGTTTTCCCCTCCTTGATCACCAACATGTATATGGGTCCTTACGCCGCCGAATTCATGTTTCACATGCACATACGTAGATGAACAACCACATCTCATCCAAGTTAGGGTCTTGTCGCCAGGCTTAGTCCAATAGTTAAACTAACTTCTCGGTGTATGGTCACTGTGATTGCTACGGCAACTTAAAGAGGTACATGCGACCGATAAGCCGATAGGAATCACATGTGGCCGATACGTGTTAGATATGAATCCCATAATCGTCATCATCATCATCGAGTGCCATCTCCGCAACGAAGGTTGGCTACCATGAAGCACCATTCCACTCTGTCTCTTGCTTTGATGGTGCAGGTTGTCATAGATTGACTCGTCCAAGTTTGTATGTGACTCGTCCATGTTAGTCTTGGTCTGCCCCTGCCTCTATTACCTTGTATTTTCCTTTCCAGGATTACTTTTAGTAGGCTGTTGTGTCTTTTAACATGGCCCAAAAATCACATTTATCTTGTTTGAATTGTGTTTAGTAGTTCTCTTTTCATTTATAGTTGTTCTAAGACTTCGTCGTTTTTTTTTTCTTTCCATCCAATTCTACCTATTCTTCTACATATCTACATTTCAAAGGCTTCAATTATCTGTTCTGTTTTCTTATCTAATGTCCAATCTTCTGCACCATACAGGAATGTTGAGAAGATATAACGTTTTGCTATTCTTAGTTTTAACCCTGGTGTTATTTGTTTTGATGTTAGTATATTTTTTCATGACATTAAAATTACTTTTTGCCATTCCTATTCTTTTGTTTATTTCAGTTGTACATTTTCTATCACTGGTTATAGTATGGCCAAAGGAGTTGTAGTTCTGAACTGTCTCCAGGTCTATTCCTTCAATTTTGATATCCACTTGTAGGTATGATAGGAATTACATGTGGCAGATAAGTGTTAGGTAGGAATCACATGTGACCGATAAGTGTTAGGTAGGAATCACATGTGACCGATATATGTTATGTAGGAATCACATGTGACAGATAAGTGTTAGATAGGAACCACATGTGACAGATAAGTGTTAGGTAGGAACCATATGTGACCGATAAGTGTTAGGTAGGAATCACATGTGACCGATAAGTGTTAGGTAGGAATCACATGTGACCGATAAGTGTTAGGTAGGAACCACATGTGACAGATAAGTGTTAGGTAGGAACCACATGTGACCGATAAGTGTTAGGTAGGAATCACATGTGACCGATAAGTGTTAGGTAGGAATCACATGTGACCGATTTGTGTTAGGTAGGAATCACATGTGACAGATAAGTGTTAGGTAGGAACCACATGTGACCGATAAGTGTTAGGTAGGAACCACATGTGACCGATAAGTGTTAGGTAGGAACCACATGTGACCGATAAGTGTTAAGTTGGAATCAGATGTTGCCATAACTACTCCAAGTCGGGAAAATGTCCTAATCAAAGCAGAGGCCCCAAGCACATTAGACAACCTAAGTGTGTTAAAACTACTACAGAAAGCTCCCACATATTCTACCTTGGCTGTAATTAAGTGTATAAAGTTGCTTCTTGAAACCTGGAGAAAAAAAACCCAGAAAACTGCAAATAGCCAAAAACATTAACAATTTGGAATTATATGATCATAGCAACAGTTGCAGCTTCTATATCACACCAGATAACATGAATTATAATAGACAAATACATTCATGTAATCATTTGACTAGCCACCATTGAAGGATAAACAACCTTCTAGTTGGCAAGCTCTCTGTGATCTTTCATAAACCATGTCATGTATGCTTACCGTCCTCAATGACGAATGACACCATTGTTGGAGCACATTAACAAACAATACCATAGTTGGAGCATATTAGGAAGCAACAAATCAGATAGTTTTGGGGTGTTAAACGATCACCACCAGACAGCTTCCCTCTGATGGCCCTCATAATCATTGGGAAGAGGGGAAAGGTAGACCTAGAAGACGATGGATTAACGAGAAGTGCCAAGTAGAAGCACTGATCCGAACACTCCGTTTTCTCTTGACGTTGATAGGCAAGGGAAAGTAAACAGGTGAAGGTCTCTTGGTCACAACGCTGGATTTATCCATTAAGCTATTTTGTTCACTTGTAAAACTGAAATTATATGTGCTTTTACTTATGGTGTCATTTCAGAGACACATACGGGTCCTATATTTATGCCGTGCTGAATTATCTATGAGCATAGAACGAGTAACAGTAACGAGTGCACTGTCTGTCTGCAGGAGCTTGATTAACCTTGTGCTGATTAACGTCACCTAGTAGGTCAAAGGAAGGTGGGTTTGGGAGAGACATGATCACCTACGCCATTAGGCCCGGTACTTGATGATGATGAGTAGGTCAAAGGAAGGTGGGTCTGGAAGAGACATTGGCGACCAAGAATAAACATGTGACTTTACTGGTCTACATTCTCTTTAAACAGCCTTATTTTCACATTTCTCTCCCTCTCTCTCCATTTGATATGCCATGAAGTAGACCATGTTAAGTCTGTACACAAACATTCGACACTTTTACCTTTTTTCATTTTGGCTGCAAGATCTTGACATCCACCACCTTTTCCTGTTTGCCCACCCCCAATTTAACAAATCAACTACATAACCTTCACATTTCATCAACTCATTCGGCTCCGATTCTTCTACAACCCGATTCCAGCTCAACCCTAAATTGCTTCCCCTTACGACTTCACCGCCATTGTTTAAACCAGGACATAATTGTCCGCAGGGAGGTAACTCTGCAGATCAGATTTAACTCCTGCCGCAATGATCCCACCACAGATAATTCCGCGATACATAAAATGCATTATTATTACCTTACTTAAGCCTGCGCTATAATTAGGCTCAATTAGCTTGTGAATAAACATATGGCAGATCCGGTGTATCACTGGTAATATCCGCGCACTTAATTAGTTATTATGATATCAGCCGCAAATATAAATAATGACGTACTTCCGGCTCATTTTCTTTAGCTTTAAATCTCCTAACGCCATGGCTCCCATTAACTAAAACAAGCAGATCTGTAGTAATTCAAACACTATTTTCTTTTCTCGCGTCAAATGTGAAAGAAGATAAAGAGAATGCAAACATCAAGAGCAGCTGAGGCAGAAGAGATCCGTACAAATGATTTGACAAGGGAGCCGATTATAAGACGGCAAACTGTAAAAGTGAGTGAGTCAGTCATAGTGTTGTGGATAAGACAGACGGAGAATACATAATCTACGGTAGATTATGGTCTTGAAAGTTGTCGCTAGCCAAATTAATTTAATCTTTGGTTTTCATTTGGATCTGAAGTTTCTTTTGTGCCATGCCCTGAGTACAAATATGTTTGATAACTTGAGTGCTGCGATAGTCTCGGAAACGTGTTATGGGACTGAGATGTCTCACACAGTCCAGGATGGGGAACTAATGAGGATGTTGGATTCATCGATGTCAGATCTGTCAATAAGCATTCTTATAATGTTGCTTCAACCGCTTATCACGAGACAGCTCAACGTGATATGTATATTATGCAGAAAAGAGAAACTGTTATCTCTATTACCTTTGCCTTCTCAGTGGCGATTTATGGGCCGACCACTCCTTTTTTTAAAGGCTATACAAATTGTTTCACTCCTTTCTTTAAGTCTACTTCTGTCATTTTCTTATCGTTCATTTACTGTCAGGTTGTATTTCGCGCCTTGAGGTCTAAAGCTTACGATTTTCGCATGGATTTACTCAGGACCGCTTCATTAACATTTCCATGACTTTCTAGAAGGTGATTGAGTTGTCTCTCTTACAAAAAAGTTATCTTTACCAGACCTACAAGTCTCTAGTTCTGGTGTCGTCTAAAAACTAATTACAAAATCATTTACTTTCATCCTTTCGGTATATCGCATGTTCCCATTTAGATTTCACGTTTATTATCTCATTAACGAAGAAGGTGCACTATATTTATTCGTTATGAGTAAGACTTTACACATCACCTAGGCTGCTTTATTGAACTGTCTTCAAAAAATACCCATCTTGTAAGTTTTACTGTACTCATAATCAACAACTATAGAAGATTATCATATTTTGGCATTTGAATTTATTTTTCCATGGCACTTTCTCAAATATTAAAAAATTTGTCAAAAAAAGAAAAATAAAGGTAAATGATATTGCAAATGTAAATTTGAATAATTTAAAATTGACTTTTTTTTTTTTTTTGGGGGGGGGGGGGGGGTTAGAAGAGAGAAGAGAGAGAGAGAAGATGAAAGAAAAATCATGGGAAAAAAGAAGATCATTGTAATTATCAGATATTTTTTTTTTTTTATGATTATAGAAAAATAATATGTAATTGACATTTTTGTCTAGATTATAACAAGGAAACAGAAGAATTAGGAAAGCAAATGTATTCTGATCAACAAAAATGTTGCAAAGGGAAAAAAAGGAAGCACACTTTTACAATGTTAGAAAATGTCACTGTTTTACAGTAGTGAGTTAAAGCAATACCACTGCTAGCTGAGAATAATAATGACAATTCATGGAAATTGTTCTCCCCTTACAGGCATGACCATATTATAAGAATGTGCAGATATGATACAAACATTCAAAAGAGAGAAGAAAGATTACAACTATAGAAGAGGTAGTTTTAAAGAATACCTAAAGTGACAACAAAAGACAACATGAAGAAATAAGGAAAAGAATACGAGTAATGCCAGTGCTGAGATTAGAGATACCATTAGTGACAGCAAACAAAATGGAAAACATGGAATTCTGTTATTGGCTAACAGCATTCTACAACAAACATCAGTAGATGCAACAATAGAAGAGGTAGAGGAAGTGCTCACCAAAGTGCAAGCCGAAAATATGATGCCAAATGAAGTACAATCAAAGAACACAGTTAGAACACTATTTTCTCTCAATGTTGAAAGGCAAAGGAAGAGAGAGAACAGAACACAATATATAAACAATAAGACTAAAAGATAAAGCTGTGCTTCAGATAAATTATTGTGTGGGTTTATATGAAGGAATTAGTCACCACTAAAATAAGATGTTTGTGGAAATGACCAGAAGAGACAATATTAAAAATGAGAGCAATAAAGAAATGATCATCAGAGAACCAGAGAAAACAATAAAAGTATTTGCCTACCGGGATAGATTACCTTGTAACGAAATCTATACCAAACAAAACATACACAAGCAGAGAAGAAGAAAGCAGAGCCAGAGGCAATCCCAGTATAGGAAAGAGGGACAACAAGGAAATTGCAACAACATCAGTGGTTGATAATGCCAGAACAGCAAATGCTTGAACTCTGTATCTCCAATGATGCTAAAGAGGTAAAGAGGAAGGGAAGAAGAGACAAGAAAAAATATTAACTTTCATTTTGCTGCAAGATGGTCTATGTTTAAATTCAATCTAACTTCACACAAACATGCACAACACATTTTCACTGCAGATGATATAATCATAGTGTAAACAGGGGCATACTATTAATTTACAGCACAATAGAACTATTCTGTTCCTATCGATGAACAAGAAGAGAATCTTGACCACATGCATGAACATGGCCAGAGATCCTTTCAAGGCTGGATAAAAATACATTTTTCACACTTAAAAAAACAGTAAAACAAAACATTGCCAGTTTGGCAATATTAGCTGATGAACAGACAAGGGGAGATGATATTGACAATTTATGAGAGAACAGTAACACAAGGGGCTTTAACAAAAGTACAAATACAAATGGTTATCTAGATTATGTGAACTTGTAGTGAAGACCGGTGTTGCCCATAAAGACAAATGAGAGGATTTGTCAGCTAACACCAAACTGGCACAATTAGTCGCTGTGTGCTGATGGAGATTTTGAGGAGAAGATCGAAGCACCTATGGATGTGTCCAAAGTGCTGTGATGATAATTTAACATAACATAACATAACTCTAGAACTAAACACAGGATTCATACAAAGCATGATAGCTACTAGTTTTGTCTGACATTACACAGTACAGAACTCTCTGCTATTTTCATCTTACACTATCTCATTTTGACTTTGTCTTTTCATTGAATCAGGACTTCTGGTCACTATGGCAGATATGTGACAGGAACCACTGAGGTACTGTCTGAAAAGTGTTTCCTGTTGCAGTTTCCTCATATTCAAAGTCCGGCTTGCTGCCAGAGCTACTGAGTTTAGTGCTCTGTGCACACAGTGAGTTGTGTTTTTTATCCAGATGGATGGTGTTTCTATATTCAGATTGCTTATGATGATTGATGATATCGTATGAAAAAAGAACTGTTCAGCTGCGTTCACTTTCGGTGCTGATATGCTTTATGTCTGTTGACATGTGCTGTGTTTGCTATGATGGAGACTGCAGCTGCCTTTTTTTGTTTAGATATTCAGTGAGATGTTAATTCGGATGATTCCACTGGCACGAGCGGTTAAGCAATTATGGATTATTCATTCATTTGCAGTTATACCGGGGTCTTCGACTAACTATAACTATGAATCAGGAAGTAAAATGAAGTTGATGAACAGCACAACAATTCCTCACTTAAATCCAAGTTCAAGTCAAGAAACAACTTCAGTCAATTAATCTGGAGATGTCATCATGATTGCTATCCTTGTGATTGACAGCTATTAAATTATTGTGTTATTTTACTACATCATCATCATCATCGTGTGCCCTCTCCGCAACGAAGGTTGGCTACCATGGATCACCATTCTACTCTGTTTCTTGCTTTGATGGTGCAGGCTGACATAGATTGACTTGTCCATCTTTTGATGTTACTCGTCCATGTTAGTCTTGGTCTGCCTCTGCCTCTTTTGCCTTGTATTTTTCTTTCCAATATTACTTTTAGTAGGCTGTTGTGTCTTTTAACATGCCCCAAAAATTTAATTTGTCTTGTCTTAATAATTGTGTTCAGCAGTTCTCTTTTTATTTTCAGTTGTTTTAAAACTTCATCGTTTGTTATCATCCAATTCTACCTATTCTTCTATAAATCCACATATCAAAGGCTTCAATTTTCTGTTGTTTTCTTGTCTAATGTCCATGTTTCTGCACCATACAGGAATATTGAGAAGATGTAACATTTTGCCATTCTTAGTTTCAGCCCTGCTGATATTTGTTTTGTTGTTAGTATATTTTTCATGGCATTAAAATTACTTTTTTGCCATACCTATTCTTTTGTTTATTTCAGTTTTGCATTTTCCATCATTGGATTCCATATTTACTACAGGCTGTCATATTTCAGAGTAAAGAGGACAAACATACACAATGTATGTAAACAGCTTTATGCTGAAAGATGACACCACAGAATGATTTTAATCACACACAAAAAATGTGTTTGTCAAGGAACACAAAATAGAACTAATGAATTAAAAACGTAATAGACTACAAAAGAAAAATAATATTAAATAATAAATTAATTTTACAAATATTCTTCACCAGCTTTATTGCAGTCCCCAAATAATGCTAAATCTATTCCCATATTTGAACAATTTATTTTCTTACCTTACAGATTATTAAAACATGTAGTCTGATGGTGACTACAGACATCAAGCATCTTCAAAGGACTGCACAGTTTCAGATGAACAACCTGTAACATCAATTTTGACAAGCCTGTCCTACCACCAACCAAATTTATAATAAAATATCTCAACTTGCCATCAGATTACAGGTGCATTTGACAGCTACTTTTCATTCTGAAGAAGAGGAACAACCATTTTAGGCAGATGCATTACGCTGCAGACACCACATGACCATCAAGACTTCTTTGTTGAGGCTTCATCCTTAAAATATTTCTTTACAATTCAAAAGACATTTAACAAAACTAACTTCCTCTGTTTAAACTATTTTTCTTAATTCCTACCTTACACAGGGTGAGCCTAGACCTCTTGTAAATATCGTTATTCTGCTTCTGCTGGCGACCTGACGACCACTCCTCTTCATTGTTCAGCCTTCAAAGGAGGTTAAATGGGCATAGTTGGTTTGTGTTGTGGTTACAACAAGCTGTGATATTTGCACCTTTCTACCCAACACATTCAACTTCTGTCAGGTATTTTTAGCTACAAGGCTGCCTTCCCTCTACTCACCTGCCCAGATTGGTTAGTCTGTAGTCAGAGGCTCTGGAGGAAATGAAGTAGAATCCTTATCAGGGCTGCCACTAACTTTGATGCAAGCATTCAGCTATGAGTCACTGAACTTTCAATCCTGATGTGTGTTAGAGTAGAATAATCTAACATTTAAAAGATCAAAGGACTTAGACTATGATTGTTTAAATGTTAAATCATTCTGTTCTTCTGATTCCAAAAAATGTAACTTGGTATCCTTTCCTTTATGCCACTGAATTTAAACAAATGAAACAATATAACTGTTGCTGTCCCCCCAATGATAAAATGATGTAATGGATGATCATATAACAGAACTAATGTTCTGTACACATATTAGCACATTGATGATAGGCTCTGATGTTTAATCCAGTACATAGAATTGATTGCACATGTGTTATCACTGAAGTAGGTGGGTTCCTTTTTTGCATTTGTTATAAGGAATACATCTAAGGAAATTATTTTTCTGCAGTCTTTGACCATTAGTATACACAAAAGATATCAAAATAACTTCCACACATTCAAGAAAAGTTTTTTTTTCATTTCACATTTACATGGGCATGAGTGCACTCTGACAGTCTGTATGACCCATCAGAACTGACACCATGCTACAATAAACTCAACACACGTGGCACCAAATTGTAAGGTTTATTTCCTTTTAAACTCACTGGTTGCCCATCTATACAATTCTTTGACTCACTCTCTCTCTGGTCGAGTAGTTCCTTTTCTTGCTTTCTTGTTATCATTTCTACTAAGCCTGTCACTAGTCCATGAATTGTTGAACCCCTGCTCAGGTCTGATTTGCATGCATCTTTAAATTCTTGGAGCAAGTGAAGCCTCAGAGCAGTATATCCCTCATCAATCATAAGCTCAATGATGTGAAGTAGTCTTCTTCAGACAAACACAGTGATACAGATGTGAAAAGATGACTTGTTTACTTTTTTTTTTCTCAGATGCTGTACTCTATGAACACAGCCTGCAGTAAAACAGCAGAGGCACTGGATATACCACAGCAGTTTGTGCTTGATGATCTAGAACTGACAGACTGGGATTGTCTATGCACTGTTCTTCTACTCAATTGAATTTTGAGTGAGAATAAGACTTAGCATGTCCAAGACAGGTTGAAAAAAGACACAGATTTCCCAGCTTAAAGATAATATAACAGATATGTATTCTCTTTGCCGTAGTGTCAGTTTGAAGACTTCATGCTCAAATCACAGCTGGATGATAAGATATGATCTACAATTACACTAGTTTCATTAAATGTATATTATACACACCCCTCACTCAGAACCACAGAAGCTGATAAAAATTATAAAACATTTCTTGGTCAGTATTTACATCAATCAATTCCAACTTAACACTGCTAGATCAAGACTAATGAAGCAGTGCTTAAGGAGGTGTAGGTAATTAACACTACAACATTCTTCTCTCCTGCCTGGATAACTACAGCCACTAATAACCATATTAACTTTTATTTTTCTTGTTGAGCACACCAAAGATTGATTACTATTGCTTCACATATAACATTAGCTGCTGACTAACCACAATTTCACAAATCCAAATATGGATGCTAAAATATATTACCCAACATAATTAAAATGCAATGTAACAGTATATACAAATATACAGCAAACATTTTGATTTAGATATCTGAACACATCACTAATAACATCAAATGAGAAGTATAGCTCAGAAAAAAATAGAAGAATAAACAGATATAAAACAGCATTTAAAAAATATATAAAGAGTGGTTAATCCAATCTTTGTGAACAAGAATGAGGGCTCTTTGAAATCATTGAACCAATCTTTATGTCTGGAGCAAGACAGAGACAATTAATAAACAAACAAGGTCTCCATACTATGAAGCTGCTGAGGCAGAGGTCTAACTGAGGAATGTTTAGGATCTTTAAGTCAATTAAGTAAAATTAATGATGATGTACTGAGAGAAGTTATTGCATAGAGGGAAAAAATAACTTGTCACAAATATAGAAGTACACAAATATCAGTCTTTTTTCTTGTGTAAGCTTGGACTAATGTTTTGCCACACTGCATTTATCCCTAAGTAAATGCAATTTATGCACTACTAAATGGTTCATTATCGCCATGTGTCAGTAATCATATCAGGGGAGCGAAGTATATTTATGAGTAGCTTATCATGTAGTTCATTTATTTCTCTTTAGTTAGTCATCTGAAGCAGAGTTAGACTCATAGCCTTGTTTTCTTCTAGGATGTCCTTATGCATTCATTAGGTGAGTACTCTTCATCATCCACCCTTAAAAGGAAGCTAAATTGTTATAGATGCATTGTGTCCATCAAGAGATCAAGATGCTATATTGGCACATTTCTGTCCAACACATATACTTCATCATGCTATTTTTGGATATTAGGGTGCCTTCCCCTCTCCCGTTTGGCCAGACTAGTTAGTCTGTATCTAGGTCGACTATGGTTAGTGGGATATGGTTCTGATACGGATGTGGTTCTGATGCAAACAGTTAACCATGCGTCAATATCCACTTTCAGTATTATGTGCCGGTGGACATCTTGGTACCAAATAATAATTGTGACTATTATGGGAATGTTCATAATCCTGACATGCTCTTGACCAACAAAAGAACACCACCACATCCTTTGACAAATGTTAGCTAGTAGAAGAAGAAAGGGCTGTGAGAAAACTATTATATTCTTCACACATTTCTCAAAAGACATACAAATGTTTTATAGAACAATGGAACTAAGGGAACTGAGAAAGTCAATCTCCTAAATAATGTTAAATGAGTCAAAGGAACTTCTATTAGATGTGAAAGAGAAAACGCATGTACAAATTTAACAGCATTCAAAATATTGCTGACATAACTTATACTAACGGTAATTATTTATTTAGAATCATTACAGAATTATTTGGAAAAATTGCAATATTTCATTCTCAATCCACTGATCTTTACATAATGGTTCCATTTCATGACATATAACAAGTAAGGATACATTAAAATAAAATTCTCAAAATGAAAGAAGAAAGCAAAGCAGAATAAGCAAAGTAAATATTTTTAACAAAATTATTTAAAAAGACATCTGATAACACACACACACACACACATGCATACGCATACATAAAACTGTGTCAGCAATGAACATTTTACTCAACAGGTTATGTCAAGCTGGACAGATTGTATGTGTATGGGTCAGGCACAAAGGGCATCCTGGTTCCCTGCTCCACATTTTGGATGGGGACACATCATTGGGTGAATAATTTTATTTAAGTAAAAAAGTAGGAACTGAAAAGAAACAATGGCAGAAAATCAGTTTATGTCAAAGGTATCTCAAACAAGCAGAATTATGACCAATCTCAATGAAAGCCAACAAGAAACTCCTGAAATGAAAAATGAAGTTCTAACTGCAAAACATTAAACTAGATTAGATTTCTGAAATGTAAGAAGTAAAAATGCTGTTGGAAGACAGAAACATAATAGAAAGATGCAAACTTATGGGATCAGCATAATAAAAATATAACTGACAGAACAATGACTCCAAGGAAGGAAAATGAAAACAGTAATTGGTGAAATAGCATTTTACTCTTGAAAAGAAAACAAACAATGCAGCCAAGTATTTACAGTTGAAAGAAACAAAGCAAATGTTACAAATTAAATGCAAACAATTGCAGACTGATTAAGTTAAGAATACAGTGGCAAAACACCATATTTTCTACCAACAACTGCAAATAAGGATGGGAGTTATTCCAAGACATGACCTAGTCATAATAATGGAAGACTAATGATCCTGATAGGCTTCTGTCATACAAATAACATGGTCATAGGAGAAATACATCTCCCACACACAAGAATTCACAAACTAATATGCAGATTAACAAATATATGTGACATGGGCCACACACAAAAAAAGTAGCGGTTGATGGCACTGCAAAATATGAAGGTCAGAAAATGAGCAAATGCATAAAGCATATATCATCTAGTTACAGCTACAATATAAATGAATGAAGCTCAAATATATTAAACATAAAGTATATGATATAAAAGAGCAGAAGGACACAACCAATAGGTCTGCTTTCATAACTGACAAAAAGAGGCAATATCATGGAGCCAAAAGTAAGAGCTGCTTGCAGAAGATGTAATCAAGAAATTTCTAAAATTTCTGTACAAGAAAGACAGAGTGGTGAAACAAGTTTGAGATCCCAAGAAATGGTAAACAAAAAACTGGTCATCACCAGAATCAATACATGTCATAGGGAAGATAAAACACATTATTTTAATAAATTAAAATCAATGTTCCTTTTATACAAGAAACAGTACTGTTTGCTTAATAAAAAAAATATGTCTAATAAAGAGACAACAGAAACATTCATAGATGATCTCACAATAACAAAAGCAGTGCATATACAATGAGAAAAATACAATGTATAAAATAACAGACATCATAAACAAAACATTAAATGCAAACAGCACAGGAGCACAATGCCAATATATAACAAGTCATCGGAAAAAAGCTAAGAGCAAACATTACAGGAGCAAGGGACATAATAGGAGCAGTCATCATCACAAAAATAGATCACTTATAAAGAAATTGACAAAACCCTTTACAGTAACACTCAATAAAAAATCATCACAGATGCTGAAAAATATTCCTGAAGCCAAAATGAATTTTAATGAAAAATACACAGAAAGAAGAAGAAATCATCAGTCGCAAGCAAAGTAAGAAGAAGAACAACTGATAATTCATTAAATACTTACAATTTTTAATATTCTCACTTTGAACGGTTTCATTAATTTGGGTATTAATTAATCATCTTTGAAGGTGCTCTTACTTAAATAAATCTGGCCTATGTGAGAATTTTGCTAAGCAATTCCTAAAATTAAATTTCATACATAATGAAGTTGAGAAATGTAGACGTTTTTCATTTTACAAAGAAATCCTCCTTCCAAAATAAGAAACTTAAAACATTTTGGAATCAAATAGGACTGAAGTGTACGAAAGGTGTGTTTAACCAACAAGGTACTAGAACAACCACAAGTGCATATGCTTTTAGCCATTTACTGAAAGGGCTGATCACTTTAAGGGCTACCTCAAGTGATGCTGGTTAAGCTAAGAGAAAACATACCACACAAACATATAGTTTATCATAAGCACTCTAACACTATATAATAGCTTTCAAGAAACAAGATCTTTCTTTTTTTTTTTTTCTCTTGTTGCTAACATTTTTAAAAATATATAAGACAATGCACTATACATATACACAACAAGAATCTTATTCTAAGAAAACAAGTCAATGAAATGTTAAAAAAAAAAAAAAAAAAAAAAAAAAAAAAAAAGGGCTTGCAGTTAAAACTTAAATTAGCGTACCGAAGCAACTGTGATATGTATCACATTAAATATTGTAATAAGATACCACTGATGCTTCACAATAATAATTTCTAGAGGCTGAACAATTAAGAATGTGTTTTCTGCAATATTAACACTTCAATAATTTAAAATAATACCAATAATAGAACTACAGTTAAGCGATTCTCAAATGGGGTTCCGAAAAAACAGAGGTTGTACCGGCGCACTATTCACATTAAAACAGCTTGCAGAAAAAAACGACAGAACACAATCAAAACTTATACATAGCCTTCATTGACCAAGAAAAAGCATTCGACAGAGTAAACAGAGAACAACTGTGGGAGATACTAACATACGGAGTAAGCCAACATCTAATCAACCTTATTAAAAGTCTCTACGTCAACAGCAGCTGCAGGGTCAGAACAGCAGCAGGCTACACAGACCACTTTGAAGTTAGATCAGGTGTAAGACAGGGGTGTGTACTATCCCCCCTACTGTTTATTACATACATGGACCACATATGCAAGCTAGCCAACCCATCAGAGACAGAGGAGATCAACGAGCTTCTATTTGCAGACGATCAGGCACTAATACATGAAACAATAGAAGACCTACAAGAACACTTAAACAAACTGAACATCTCAGGCACAAAATACAACATGAAAATCAACATCAACAAAACAGAAGTCATGAATGTCGCCAAAAATAAACAGAACATCAACATAACTATAGAAGGCAAACAACTAAAACAAGTAGAGGAATTCAATTACCTAGGAAGTCTAATGACAAACGACAATTCCCAAACAGCAGAGATAGAATCAAGATGCAACAAAGCTTGTCAAATCATCGGACAGTTATCACCACTATTGTCCAACAAGGAAATAACTCTGGGGGCAAAACGAGCACTATACAATACAATCTTCATCCCAACGTTGTGGTGCCATTGCCAGACCTGGACCCTAGATGCAAGAACAATAAGAAAAATAACCTCTACAGAGATGAAATGTATTAGACGAATGACATGAAACAGTCTGAGAGATAAGATCAGAAATGAAGAACTGAGAAAAAAGCTAGGAATAGCCCCCTCCATAGAATATATAAGGAAACAACAGGTAAAATGGTTTGGCCACGTGATTAGGCAGAAAGAACAAAACACAACACAACGAGCCTTCAACAAACGTTGTGAGAACACCAGACCCAAGGGTCGACCACGAAAAAGATGGGTCGATGGAATTTTTGAAGCACTAGGAAACATAGCAGCAGCAGAGGCGAACAGAAGAGCAAAAGACCGCAAATTATATCTCCCCTCGACGCTGAAAGGCAGATGAGGAAGGCAAGAAGAAGAAGAAGAAGAATTTTAAAATATACCACAATTTAATGCTTCTTTTTTTCCCAAGATCAATCAAATGAAACAAAACAACCCACAAACATGGGAGCCATATTGGCCTACTCTTTTTTACTTTAACTGGCAAGGGTTCTTTAACATTTGCAGAGTGCACACGGGACTTCTTGTTTTTCACCATTATCCAAGAGGACTGGGCACCAGATTTTACTAGCCAGAAACGAGGGAAAATATTTGTAGTAAAATTCCCTCCAACTGTAGAACTCAAAGCCAGGACTATTTTGTCCATCGGTCAATGTCTTACCTCTAAAATACACAGTAAATCTACTCACAGCTTACTGATTTGCATAAAGATTGGTGAACCAATGGTAATCAATGTCCTACTCCATCCTCCACCCCTTACCACAGTGCATCTGGAAACAGACTAAACAGTCTAGCCAAGCAAATAGGAATAAAAGAGGAAAGGCAAGCCCAGTACTCAAAAGTTCTGTGCTGTTACAGGATTTGTTGGGTCAAAATGCACAGAAATCACAGCTTGTTGTAAAATGCTACACGGTGCAATTATGCCCACTTAATGTCCTTTTCACGCGCATGGGGAATCTGTAATGAAGAGGACTCATCATCATTGAGTGCCGTTCTTCGCATCGAAGGTTGGCTACCACAGAACGCCATTCCGCTGTCTCTTGCTTTGATGGTGCAGGTTGTCATAGGCTTGCTTGTAAATCTTTTAATGTTCCTTGTCCATATTAGTCTTGGTTTGCCTCTTTTACTTTGTATTTTCCCTTCAAAGATTACTTTTAGGTGGCTGATGTGTTTTTAACATGCCCCAAAAATCTCATTTGTCTTGTTTTAATTGTATTTAGTAGTTATCTTTTCATTTTAGTTCTTTGAAGATTTCATTGTTTTATTTTCTTTCCATCCAATTCTACCTTTTCCTCTATAAATCCACAATTCAAAGGCTTCAATTTTCTGTTATGTTTTCTTGTCTAATGTCCATGTTTATGCACCACACAGGAATGATTTAGCCCTGGTGTTATTTGTTTTGATATTAATTTATTTTTCATAGCATTAAAATTACTTTTTGCCATTCCTATTCTTTTTTTTTATTTCAGTTGTACATTTTCCATCACTGATTATAGTATGTCCAAGGTAGTTGTAATTCTGAACTGTCTCCAGGTCTATTGCTTCAACTTTGATATCCACTTGTAGGTTTTGAGTATTATCTTTGTTTATGATCATAGTTTTAGTCTTTTTGATATGCATGTCTAATCCATATTTTTTGCTTGTCATGTTTCTTTCATTAAGTAACTGTAGATCTTTAGGAATTTCTGCTAGCAATACAGTATCATCAGCATATCTTAGGTTATTGATTATCTTTCCATTGATGTTTAGGTCTGGCATCTCTGTGATGTTTTTAAAGATTTGCTCAGTGTATAGATTGAGCAAGCTTGGTGATAGGATGCATCCCTGTCTTACTCCTCTTTTTATATCAATGTCAGCCATATTTGTTTCTCGTGCCCTGAATATGGAAGAGGATTAGTCATTGGGTAAATACAGAAATAAAGAATGTGTAGTGATTAAATTAATGATTACATTCACATAATCCCACTGCATGTATGCATAACAAACATCTGTAACCCACCAGGCATGTCATCATAAGGTGAACACTGGAAGGTTCAAAACTAATCAATTCTGTCAAAAATAAAATAAAAAAAAAAAAACTTCAACATTAGAGGTTTGCTGAAGACTTGTGACCCACAAGGAACTGGACGGTTTCATAATGAGGCAGAACAGAGTAACACTAAATCTTTTCAGAATCAACTCTAAACATGGTCAAATACAAAAGTATAATTACATATAGTTTTGGTCCTCTAAACAATGAAGCACCATTTTGATTTTAAAATTGAGAATTTTCCCAGTTACATATATACGTAATGAACAAAATGTAACCAATGAAGAGAGATTATCCTAATTATTAGTTCCACTGGTTACTGCCCTTAATCAGTGATAATTTTATACATCAGTGATACTGTCATGCCAATATTTGGTAATTTTAATTCTACTTTCTGTTGCGATTATGGCTCATTCAAACTTGGATTTCAGATTTTCTTGTCAAGTCTGTTGACTATGTTTCCAATCCTGACCTATGGAAGTGTGGAATAGACAATAACAGGACTTTATTTTTCAGCCAAAACTGTCTGGAATGTGTTCCAGTAAACATTTTGGGTCTTTAACTGTCACAGAACTTCTCAACTCACTTACAAATGGTTTTACCATGTGATAATGTAATACAAATATAACCATCATCATCATTCAGTTGGATGCCCATTGCCGCTGCTCTCATCACAGCCCATCTGAAAGAATTTCCGAGTAGCTCCATATCCCACTTTTTCTAGTGCCAAATTCAAGGTCTTTTGATGTCTTGAAACCACCTTCTTCATGGTCTGTCCCTGTCTCATCTAAATGTAGTAGTATAATATAATTTAATAAATATAAAATTTATTTGACAAGTAAGTACACCAGATATTCAGACACCTGGTGTATTTACATCTTTCTCATTTTATGGGATAACACAATATAACAGAGTTCAAGTAAATTTTATGTTAGAGAAAAGGTCCTGGATAAAAGTAGATAAAAAGCACTAAACATCACAGCTGTTATTCTTCAGAAGAATATTGACAATTTCCTGGCAGCCAAAGATTCTTAATGAAGGCAATATACAAAGAGAGCTTCTAGCACACACCAGAAAGAAACATCCTTGATATGCTATGAGATGAGGGAAATCGGTGCATACAGTGTTAACTGACAAATTTCAAGGAATTAGACCAAGAAAGACAAAGGGAGAAGTTAACAGTTTGATAGAAGAATAAAGACATGGATATTAGTGCTCTCAGAATGTGCATGGTAAGAGACATGCACAAGTTGGAAATCAACTGCTGATAACCATAAATACACACAATTTGATATGCATATAATTAAATACAGCAGTTATTTTACTAATATATACTAAAATATATTTAGCATTTATGGAGCTTTCCCAGTGACTCTCCTTTAAATGCAAATCATCTCTCAAATGGAACAATGATCAAACATTATTGGAATTCTCTGTTACTAGATTTAAAAGCTCAGGATTTTTAAATAAAATTTAAAATAAATGCCTCAGGGAAAATAGTTTCAATGACATAGAATGATTTTCAAGACTAATGATAGAAATGGATGTGCACCCAACATCATCTATAATTTATAATCAAGAAAAGAAGGTTGAGCATATATGTCAGTCATGTGATAAGAAGAGAATCAGAAAGCAAGCCCTCAAATAGGAAACAGTGGGTAAAAGAAAAAAGGCTGACCTAGAGAAACACTAAACAGAACAGACAAGAAGCAACAACAGATTAGCTTCCTTGCCGAGGTTGCAAGACTTGCCTAGAATAGGGACCTGTGGTGAGGCATGATGCAGATCCTGTGCAAAGTCTGACATTTCAAGAAAAGATCATCAAACATGGGGAGTCTAGAATTTCTCCCTATGTCTGTTCCTTGGCTTGAAAGGATAATAGAATAGAATAAAATCTAAAAGGTTATTTTTAAAATATTTTAATACCAATAATTTACACAGACAAATGTTTTATTATAGTTTACTTGTACAATCACTAGAAATATGTACATAATAGTGTGTTGTTCATATGGAGGACTAAAATAAAAATGCATTTCTTTTCTAGAATTCTTCTTAGTCTCAAATATCCAGTGATATTAGCTTTTATATAGTAAGTGCACACTTAGTTTTAAATTTCACACATTTTCTAATATTGAAATAGATATCTGTATGACATTAATCCAAATTTCTGGGATCTGCCAAGTATGGTTCTCTGCGATGGCTGGAGAATGAGGCAGCATGCACCAGTACAGCTGCCACATGGTGCAGAGGTCCATTGTTATACAGAAACAAATTTTGACTATAAAGAAATCAAATCCATATTCACATGAGAATCATCAAAATTGATTGAAAGATTATGGGGACTGATAACACAAAATATGTGGAATCCTGATACTGTAGTCACTGACAGCACATACACCTATGTGGAAGCCTGCTACAGGAAAATCTCATACACCACTTCCTTTATGATTTAGGAGCCTGTAGCGCAAGTTGTATGGGCACGTATCTTCCTGCCTAGTTCTCAAAGCACTTTCTTTACAACCTTGTATAAGTTGTTCATTAAATTTACAGCTGGGTAACTTATTGTACACACATTTCTGACTATGTGAGGTACCTTTCCCATGTGACCTCAACCACATTTCACTTCGTGTTGATTGGTTCGATACAAATGAACTTTGACCTAAAGAATGCATGTTATGAGGATTATTTTCCACAGGTATGTGACTTGGCAAAGCAGGTGCTCTGTGTGAGAAGCTTGTAAAATGATTGTGTCTGTTCACAAAACCTTTGGTCCCTGGGAGGTAAGACTGTTGTATGGTGTTGACAGGGCTGCAAATGTTCAATAAAAGTAAAGATATTATTATACCAACAAATATTGTCAACATGAAGCAGAATAATACATGTTTTGCTCCTGCTATGGTATTCATTATTTGAGAAATTGAAATTTAACAATAAAATTAAACTGCATTCTTACAGTACAAACTGATGAACAACATGAGGTCCAGAGAACTCTCAAATATGTTTGAAATAACATTTAATACTAAAGTAAAAGGTTATCACAGTGTCATTGATGTATGTGAAACATTAGTATTAGTGTTGTTCATCTTTTCCAAAGTCTATTGAAACAGTTATAGGTGATATGGTCAACATCACGCCAGACTGTCCTACTATCCCAGATAACATTTCTCATCTCAATTTCCAGAGCTTGGAGAAATGCCTCATTACATTGTGCATTCTAATTTCCTCCCTTTAATTTTGGTTAGGAGTCGCCTCTGCCACCCTGACCAGAACCTACAAGGTACGATCCATTGCAACAGATCATGTATTACAGGCCCTTTCGTAATACAGACTCACAGAGTTTTGTTCTGGAATGGCCCTTTTGATATCCAGGGTAGCTTTACATGCATTTCCTGGAATCCGATATACACCAGCGTCTGCCGATGTTGATTCAAAATATATATTGCCAAACAGGTCGATCCCTTGGAACACTTATATAACATCAAACATGGTTCTGGCACTCCTGTCTCCTCCCATTTCAGATCGCCAGACCATAATACCTCTGATGACTTCTGTGTTATTGGCATCATCTCTTGTTCCTCTGATAACGGTTCATGTTGGAGAACCGACTTATAGCCCACTTTGGCACTCTCCAACTGAGAGGATTCAACTCTTTTTACTCATCTCCTCTCCATTTCTTTCCTGTGTCCTATCTCTATTATCTCTCTTGCTCTTCCTCTCCCCTTGCCACCCACACCCTCTCTCTCTATTTTACTCTTCTTCTCAATTTATTTGTACCCTATGGCATAACTCCTTTCATTTATTCATTTTTCTAATTTTTCATTGTTTGGTTTCTTTGGTCTATTAAGTCCTACCTGCCATGTTGTCTATTAATCTGGATTTCCATGTTTAGTTTGTATACTTTGATGTACATGATGAAGGCTTTGGCAGAAACAATGTAGTAATTTGTCTTGTCTTTCTGTTAGTTTAGCTGCTCAATACCACTGTATGCTTATTTTATATATATTGTTTATTTTTCCACAATGGTATTAATATAGCAAGATGCCATACATTATGTACAGCTTGTTGCACCCATGCTGTCTTGAAGAATCCATGTAGTCCACACCTGTTTGTGGCATGTTCTTCAGATAGGATGGTCAAGGTCATGATGATACAAATGAGACACTTCTGCTGCCAGCCTAGGAGGTCACTAGGTTAGAGAATCTGGTGTTTATAATCTACAATCAGGACAGCTGTCCATGCACGCTGTCATTAACTTGTCCCCACCTTCACTGAGTTGTTGCTATCAAAACAGTTACTGTTTATATGTTGCAGGTTAACTAGTCATTTAAATTTGACTCCAGCTTAAAGTTTGTGTTTCTGTCTCTGTTGTTTTAGTCACCTCACAAATTTGCTAAAATAAGAATGAGTAAATAACAAAGCTTAATCAACAAGCCCAGTGTTCAACATTTTATTACAGGTGAGACAAAAAAATAGACCTACTTACAGTAAAAATATCTCACAAACAAATCCATGAGAAATATAAATATTAAGATTTTAACTTTTACTCACAGAATTTTTACAGAAACTGTATTATTATTAACTAATATTTTATATCTCCATAAATAGTAGAGATTAAATGTCCTGAGTGGAACATAGTATAATTTATATAGTCCTAACTGAATTTTGAAATTTAAGCATATTATTTACTCATTTTTATTTTAGCAAATTTGCGAGGTGAACTAAAACAACAGAGACAGAAACACAAACTTTAGACTGGAGTCAAATTTAAATGACTAACCAAACAGAATTTATCCAGGAGTGGCAGGTGAGACAAAAAGTTTGGCCAGACCTGGTGGGGAGATTCTGTATTTGATGTCACAAATACATAAAACTAAGATAGATGATTTAAAGAGCCATTGTGAGTCATCTGATAATACTTTTTCTTGCTGCTTGGATTATTTCTTTGGTAATATGTCAGTCCTATGTGTAATGTACTATAGTAATTACTTAAGAATAATATCTACTTCTGGTATTAATATTTCTGACTCTAGTACCGTTTGTTATTAACTTGGTTAAATATATTCAAACTCTGAAGCTATGTTGGTCAAAAAAGAACTCACCTCATGGCTCAGCTAAGATATGAAACTACAATAAACTGGTCAGTAGACAAGTGTAAGTACATTGTTGCCAGGAAAACTTTTACTTTAGTAAAGATATACTTTGAACAATTACCAAAACAAAACTCACATTTCCATAAAGGCCTGTCCTTTGCTATGCAAAATCAATCTGGTCAACTCTCCAGACATGTTTTCATCCTGAGACATAGAGACTTTCTTTGTGTACAACTTCTAAAGAGAATACACAAAATGAGATGTTTATTGCACCAATTCTCATCAAAGACTAATGCGTTACAGAGATAATTTAGTCTAGACAAAAGGAGAATTTCCTTCTTCCTTCTACCTTTTAGCTCCCAGTGGAGCATAGGTCTTCAACAAACACTTTCCAAGTCGTTCTGTTTTTGCAATTCTTTTAAGATCATTCCATGTCTTCCCCATCATCTTCATCTCTGCTTCGATCTGTCTTCTCCAAGAATTCCTTGGTCTTCCTCTTTGTCTTTTCCCCTGGGGATTCCAAAAAAGGGCCTGTTGTGTAATACTCTCAGTTGGCTTCCGTAGTGTGTGTCCTATCCATCGCCATCGTCTTCGCTGTATCTCTTTATCCACTGATATTTGACCAGTACATTTCCATAATTCCACGTTAGTGACTTTGTCATGCCATTTCCATCCCTTTATTCTGCGCAAGCATCCATTAATGAAAGTCTGTACCTTCGTGATTGTCAATTTTGTTATTCTCCATGTTTCACAGCCATATAATAGGACCGACTTAACATTTGAGTTGAAAATTTTATTTTTGTATTTAGCCTAATTTCTTTGGATTTCCATATGTTTCCCAGTGCAATGAAAGCTCCTCTTGCTTTTGATATCCTTATTTTGGTATCATTTTCTGTTCCTCCCGCTTTATCTATATTACTGCCCAGATATATGTAAGATTGTACGTCTAGTAGAGGTATTTCTCCTAGTTTTATTTGGTTATTGCCAACTGCATTAATTCTCATAATGTTGGTCTTATCTCTATTAATCTTTAGTCCTAGCTGTTGTGATCTCTCATCTAATATACTCATTTTATCCTGCATCTGTTGATGGCTGTGTGATAGGAGAGCTATGTCATCAGCAAAGTCTAAATCATCAAGTTGTTTTGTCAGTGACCACTGAATCCCATTTCTGTTGTTTTGAGTTATTTTCATAATCCAATCTATGGCCAGTAGAAAGAGAAATGGAGACAGAAGGCATCCTTGCCTTACTCCTGTTCTTATTTCAAATGCTTCTGTAAGCTGTCCTTCATGCACCACACTACATTTTGTTCCTTCATACATTGTTTTTATCAGGTTAATAAACTTTATGGGGATTCCGTAATGACTCAACAACTTCCAAAGCATTCTTCTGTCTAAACTATCAAATGCCTTTTCGTAATCTATGAATCCAATATAAAGTGGGGATTTTAGTTCTAAACTTTGTTCAACTATTATATAAAAGGAGAATTTATCAAAAATAATTGTGCACAAATAATTTTGTTGTAAACAAATAATAAAGAACTACTCAAAGTGATTGAACAGATGCTAGTGTCCAGACATACACTTAAATAGAGAATTTCATTTATCAGTGCTGACATTGTAAATAATTGATATATATGAGCTCCAAAAAAAAACATAGATGCTTTTAATCTGACTTTGGGTGAATGTACAGATTTTCAGAGCGACCTTCAATATTTATCCATCTTGTATCTCTTGATCTGGATGTCAAGCAGGAGTTATTGGACAGGATAAGGTTGAAGAATACAGCATGTGGTACTGACATCAAAGAAGCTCTTAAAGTTGCACTTACAAAACTGTATCACTGCACTGTATCACACACAAAAGTTATCAGTACCGTAACTGATTCTGCTTCTGTTATGAGAGACATAATTAAATGGTTCAAGGGGGGGCTCACTGAAAGATATTGATTATCTTGCTTTTCTAACTGTACGCTGCATTGTTCACAGAAACATATTGTTGCAGTGACTTATACACAGGTATCAAAATCTAGGGTTAAAATTAATATAGTTTATTTAGATATTATTTCACTGTGAGTGTGCAGTCTT
Source organism: Megaustenia siamemsis (assembly GCA_032433765.1). Classification (NCBI taxonomy): domain Eukaryota; kingdom Metazoa; phylum Mollusca; class Gastropoda; order Stylommatophora; family Ariophantidae; genus Megaustenia; species Megaustenia siamemsis. The sequence continues at coordinate 145,098,448 of JAVIAB010000092.1, read as the reverse complement.
CTAACTATCAAATGATAAGGATACAAGATAATATTTTTTTTACATTGTTTTAGCGTATACTGCACCTTCAACCATTGTGAATTTCACTTTTAAATTAAACATTATGAATGGGATATTCCACTACTAAAGACATAAATTAATGTGCTTTGAATAAAAACACATTTGGATTGTTTACACAAGTTTATTAATACTAATCATAACATAAAACTTTATACAGAGCTTCTTAGTAGGAGCAATATATCAGAAGCAAAACCCATTGAGCAAGTGTTGTCGCCCTTTAGCTTCATGACACTCCGGAGGAGCTTGGTCTTGATTCCCAGGCGCTGACGTCCACTGCACTGAACTTGAAGACTCCCACTAAACTAGATATATTAGTTATTATTCAAGTATATTACCTGATCTTTGATATAAAAAGAGGAGTAAGACAAGGATGCATCCTATCACCAAGCTTGTTCAATCTATACACTGAGCAAATCTTTAAAAACATCATAGAGATGCCAGGCCTACAAATTAATGGAAAGATAATCAATAACCTAAGATATGCTGACGATACTGTACTACTAGCAGAAAATCCTAAAGACCTACAACAATTACTTAATGAAATAAACATGACAAGCAAAAAATATGGACTAGATATGAATATCAAAAAGACTAAAACTATGATCATAAACAAAGAAAATACTCAAAACCCACAAGTGGATATCAAAATTGAAGGATTAGACCTGGAGACAGTTCAGAACTATAACTACCTTGGACATACTATAACCAGTGATGGAAAATGTACAACTGAAATAAACAAAAGAATAGGAATGGCAAAAAGTAATTTTAATGTCATGAAGGACATACTAACATCAAAACAAATAACACCAGAGCTAAAACTAAGAATAGCAAAATGTTACATCTTCTCAATATTCCTATATGGTGCTGAAACATGGACATTAGACAAGAAAACAGAACAGAGAATTGAAGCCTTTGAAATGTGGATATATAGAAGAATAGGTAGAATTGGATGGAAGGAAAAGAAAACAAATGACAAAGTCTTAAAACAACTAAAAATGAAAAGAGAACTTCTGAACACAATTAGAACAAGACAAATGCGATTCTTAGGCCATGTTAAAAGACACACCTTCCTAATGAAAGTGATCCTGGAGGGGAAAATACAAGGTAAAAGAGGCAGAGGCAGACCAAGATTAACATGAACGAGTAACATCAAAAGATGGACAAATCAACCGATGACAACCTGCACCATCAAAGCAAGAGATAGAGCAAAATGGCGCTCCATGATAGCCAACCTTCGTTGCGGAGACGGCACTCAATGATGATGATGATTACCTGATCTATAATTATAATTTGGAGAGTTCAATTTTTATTTGACTAATTCTTTGTTAATAAAAATTCAGGTCAACATTGTTTACATCCCATCAATATTTTCCTCATGTAATGCAATATTCTCTCTTTAACTTCACATCCAATAAGATAGGTTTTAAAATAGGAATAAATATAAGTTTCAATTTGATGACATTAAGTTATTTACAGGTCCAAGAAAGATAATTCCATCCAAACCAGCAAAATAATTCTTCTGTAAAAGAGTTAAGGAGCTTACTATAAAAATGGACACAAAAAAAGACCCCTACAAGTAAATAAATAACTATATTTACTGTGAATTGTGTTCTCACTGTTAAATTCTTCTAATTCTTCAAAGTAAAATTTAATTAATGTGTCATTAATGTTTCATTTAAAGTTAAATTCTTTTATTGTGATAATTGTATAAATCCTGTTTCTTTTTCCTTTTGCTCTCTCACATTTAAATTTTGTTACATTTTTTGGTTGTGTTCTTTTCTCTTTATGTTAATTTTGTTCCTGTTGAGCACAGTGAGCCATGTGACACGTGGATGCAAGCTTCATGCAACTCACAAGCTGCAATGTGGTCGCCCGTAAAATAAAAGCTTCTCTATTATCACCAATCAAATGTACAATAACCTTCCATTATATTGTGTATAAATTTAAATACATTTTTACATATTTTAAACAAACCGTAGCACTAAGCCGCTGAGTTCTTACCTTAGTATTTGCTGGCTTGTGTTGCTGCACTTGTAAATCTTTTTCTTTGCTAGCTGTTGATGACAATACATCAAGGACTTGGTTCATAATTATAGCTTCAACTAATAAGAATCAGAAGCTTTAAAAAAATAATCAAACAGAGCAGATATATGTGCTAAATAACTTAAAATATTATGATCAGGTTATTAATGGTCTATCTAAAGAATGAGAGGTCAACACAAAAAGGGAGCTCCTAAAAACATCAGAAAGAAATAACATTTTTCAGGCACATCATGAGAAGAGGAAAGTTGGAAATTTGGTTACAACTGGCAAAATACAGGGAAAGAGAGATCGTGGACAACAAAGAGAGAAGATACTAGATAGCTTGGTGTCATGGTATGGGAAACAGTCAACAACAGAATTGATACGATGTAATGTGGATAGAAGATTGTGGAAGGACATGATCGGTAATGCCAACTAGTATGGCACACAATGATGAGAGAATAAACTTCCTGATTCTTCTTCCTCATACTTTAGATAGCTTGTAAAATAGACCCTGCAGAAGTCCAAAGCACGTAAGGTCACCTTTGTCTATGTCCCTGGACATGAGGGAGTACGGGGAAATGAAAGAGCGGACAGGTTGGCTAGCTGCGCTGTTGTTGAGGACGGGCAACTAATGGATTGGGCGGACATCATCAATGCTCTCCGAGATGTGGGAAAAGCACAGGACTCAGACAAACACAAATCCACGTCACTTCTTTGGATGATGAAAATGGGAATTAAGATGGGCACAGCCAGAAATGAGAAACTTAGTGGGCGTGTAAGAAGACTTATCAACCAACATAGAACTGGAGTCGTCAGTCGCTGGACACAGCGGGACTTGCTGAGGAGGGATCTGAGCACCTATGGACATGTTTGGAGTGCAATGATGATGACCCGCAAATAGCTCAATAGACCTAGCATGCACAATTTGCTTAAAACACTCATGAGAGTGTCTAATTCTAACATCAATGTTTTCAGTGCTGGAAAACACATTCAAGAAAAAAAAAACATGGACTGACTCATATATCTCAACAAAATAAAATTATGTTCCTAAATAAAAAATTCAACATTGGTTATATTTAACTAAGAATAAATAAGAATATGTACTATCAGTGTGGAAATCAAAACTCATCAGCACAAACACAAAACTTAGACCATTCAAATCAAATGTACTATCAACCCTTACGTATGCGTGTTAAAGCTGGAAAACAACAAGAGATATAGAAACAAAGTTGAACGCATTTGAAAATAAATGTCTGAGGCAAATACTTGGTATAGCGTGGAATGAATTCAAAACAAACGGGGAAATTAGAGAAATCGCCAATCAACCACTAATCATCATCATCATCGAGTGCTGTCTCCGCAACAAAGGTTGGCTACCATGGCGCGCCATTCTGCTCTGTCTCTTGCTTTGATGGTGCAGGTAGTCATAGGCTGATGTGTTCATCTTTTGATGTTACTCGTCCATGTTAGTCTTGGTCTGCCTCTTTTACCTTGTATTTTCCCCTCCAGGATTACTTTTAGTAGGCTATTGTGTCTTTTAACATGGCCCAAAAATCGCATTTCTCTTGTTTGAATTGTGCTTAGTAGTTCTCTTTTCATTTTTAGTTGTTTTAAGACTTCATCATTTGTTTTCCTTCCATCCAATTCTACCTATTCTTCTATATATCCACATTTCGAAGGCTTCAATTCTCTGTTCTGTTTTCTTGTCTAATGTCCATGTTTCTGCACCATATAGTAATATTGAGAAGATGTAACATTTTGCTATTCTTAGTTTTAGCCCTGGTGTTATTTGTTGTGATAGTATGTTCTTCATGACATTAAAATTACTTTTTGCCATTCCTATTCTTTTGTTTATTTCAGTTGTACATTTTCCATCACTGGTTATAGTATGTCCAAGGTAGTTGTAGTTCTGAACTGTCTCCAGGTCTATTCCTTCAATTTTGATATCCACTTGTGGGTTTTGAGTATTTTCTTTGTTTATAATCATAGTCTTAGTCTTATTGATATTCTTATCTAGTCCATATTTTTTGCTTGTCATGTTTATTTCATTAAGTAATTGTAGATCTTTAGGATTTCCTGCTAGTAGTACAGTATCATCATCATATCTTAGGTTATTGATTATCTTTCCATTAATTTGTAGGCCTGGCATCTCTATGATGTTTTTAAAGATTTGCTCAGTGTATAGATTGAACAAGTTTGGTGATAGGATGCATCCCTGTCTTACTCCTCTTTTTATATCAATGGTTGTAGAGTTCTCTTTGTTATATTTTATTATTGGTGTTAGCTCCCAGTATAGATTATATATTAGTCGTATGTCCATGTCATCTAGATGTATCTCTTTTAGGCATTCTATAAGTTGTTTGTGGTGTACTCTATCAAAAGCTTTGGTGTAGTCTATGAAGCAGGCATATATTGGTTTGTTTACTTCTGTGTACTTTTAAATTAATGTTCTCATGCAGAATATGGCTTCTTTTGTCTCACTATTTTTCCTAAATCCAAATTGCTGCTCATCTAATTCAGTATTGATTTTATTCTGAATCCTTCCTTGTATAACTTTTAGCAAGATTTTTGTAACATGGCTCATTAGGCTTATTGTTCTAAAGTCACTGCATTCAACTGCACCATTCTTTTTAGGCAATGCAATGAAAGTTGATGTTTTTAGTTCATTTGGTATGTATCCTGTATGGTATATGTCATTGCATATGTCTGTAATCACTTCAATGCCAAAATCTTCTAGTGCCTGTATCATCTCTATCTGCATACTGTCAGGTCCTGCTGCCTTTCCCTTTTTCATTGTTTTTATAGCTTTTTCCACCTCAGATTTTAAGATTTTATAGCCTAATGTACATTTTATAACTGGTTTCTTGTCCCTTTGATCATGAAATAGTTCTGTTATATATTCCTGCCATTTATCTATAATATCTTTAGTCTGTTAGCATTTTTCCTTTTTTGTCTGCAATGCATCCAACTTCTGTGGCTTTTTTATTTTTATTAGTCATTCTCTCTATTTCTGTGTGCATTCCTCTTAAGTCTTGTTTGCTTTCCCTAGTTTCTATTTCTATACATTTTTGGCTGAGCCAGTCTTCTTTTGCCTTTTTGCATATTTCATTATCTAATTGTATTGGGCAGTGTTCTTCATTTGTCTCCTTTTTTCCATTTTTTCTAAGATGGTGTTAGTTATCCATTTTTGTTTTTTGTTCTTTTCTCTTTTGGGTAAGGTGTCGCAGGTCAACCACTAATATCTTCAGTAATAAAGAAAAGATGATGGTCATATGTTGGACATGTGATGAGAAGAGATAATAACCGAGCAAAGCAGGTCCTCATGTGGGAAACAACAAGTTTGGCTATCAGAAGATGATGATCTGAGGCTACATCTGCCCCTCTATATACTTTTACATCCTGTAAAGATGACTTAAACTTATTATTAATACATAAGTGATCAATTTGATTTTCCGTTCTATGACCTGGTGACACCTGTGTAGCTTTATGTATTCTATTATGTTGGAATATTGTTCCTCCTAGGCTCACTTGATTAAGGGCACAGAAATTCACAAATATCTCTCCATTCTCGTTTATATCTCCAAGTCCATGTTTTCCCATAATCTCTTCGAAGCCTCTGTTGTCTGATCCTACTTTAGCATTTAGATCTCTAAACCTCTAGACTAAGTTATAGTGATACAGAATAAAGAAATTGTTCGAATTCCACCTTTACTGGAAAGTATTTTACTGATCTTACTTGATAGTTTTATTGTCAGTGTGTAACTAAATCAGGATAAGTTGGTTACTAACCTTCAAGATCTTTCTCATTAAAATGTATATACCATTCAACATTATGAAACCTTCTCCTTACCCAAACCGATACTAAAAACAAAGCAACATAACCTTTTTTGATCTTGCAGAATTACCCAGTATAAAAGACTGCTGTCATCTAAGAGTCTCATTATTTAACATTCAAAGCCTTCTTTATTCAAATGTACATATCATCCACTCCCACTACCATGATTCTTTACACATCCCAAAACTAAGGACAAAGCAACATCACATTTTTTTTATATAGAAGAACTGTCAGAATTAGAAAAGACTGCTGTTGTCTAAGTGTCTCATTATCAAAGTCATCAAATCTTCACAGTCTTGCTTGACCAAAGATGTGACAAAATCATTTCGCTTTTGGCAATACTGTAAAGCAAATTTTATAAACACTGATTTAAAACAAAAAAAAAAAAAAAAAAATACATGTGTTTCTTTTAAATTCTAATTTTTTTTTCCAGCCCATTGACCAGAGTACAATCATTTTCAATCAACTCAAGCACTGGTTAAAGCTGCTTGGTGAGCCAGTTCTAACCTGTGAGCCTTAGGTTGCCCACTCCTGATATAAATGTTTGTGTTGTGCAACTAAAAATATTATTAATATAACAATTCATTTGAAATAACTTAATTTACCATTCACAATAAATTATAATATAATTTATGGAATATTACTGAAAATAAGACATACCTAATTCTACTGCACAAGTAAGATACTCTAGCCGTGACATTCTCACTCGCAGATGGATTTGTTTGGCCCCACATATCTTAAGCAAAGCAGGGGTTACCAAACCTTTCTGGCAAGCTCTCAACAAAGTCCCTGATTCATAAGCTTCCCACAGTGCCTGACAGGATGTGAGAGATGAGCAGGAAATGGTAAAACAAACACTTCCTTCTGTCATATCAGTAATTTCCCCATGACGACAAGAATTTTAAGTGCATTCACTGTTTCCATGGTTTCCTGAAAGAGGAATGCATGGATATTTTTATATACAATCTGTTAATCTTTCAAACATGACATGAAAATTATTTTTTCTATGAGGATGACTATAGCTCAGTGGTTAGTGAACTCGAGTACTAAGGACAAGAGGTCGGTTAGATCCGGATCGACGACTTTCAAGTTCACCCAGCCTTAAATGTGCACCGGATTTTTTTCTGAGAAAGTAAAGCAATCATGGGCATAATACTGATCACATTACCCCAAAAATCATGTGCTGAAGGTCTGTAAAAATTATGGTCACTAACACCATATTCCCTATATGCCACTTGGCGTGACGGAACACTTTATTTTTTTTTTTTTCTTAAACTTAAGGATGACATATTTAATCCTCATTTCTTTATTGAGAAAATACACTCTTCATAAAAAATCTGATTTATAAACTAAAGTTGAATTGATACTTAAAGCTTTTAAAAGTTATTTTCCACAGCAGCACTAGAGGCATTATAAAGCCTGATAATTTTGCATGTGTTCTTATTCCCATTAATTTCCACACATGTAGAAAAAAAAAGAGGATTATTTTTGTCAAAATATGATGCAATTTCTGAAGAAAATGAGCTAGATTACAAATAAATTAACTCTTTCACTATAAAGTCAATATACTATTTTGTTCACATATTCTCAAGACAATAAGAAAAACCTTAACATGAATAATATTATGTTGATTATAAAAAAGTTAATATTTAATCATTTGGGCCTTATATGAAACTCAAATTTAGCAGTTCAAAGAAGAAATGGACAGTTTAATTTGAAACTAAATCTAATGAGATAGAAAAAAAAAAGCTCAGGTATTCAATAGACAGAAAAAAAAGCTCAGGTATTCAAATTCCAGTGTCAAACTTAATGAGCATGGTAAATGTACATTTTTAAAATTAAATTATTTTTTAAAATCTAGGCTAAATAGGATAATAATGATATTAAATTAATTAACTGTGATGAGTCAATGGGTATGATAAATGTACATTTTTAAAATTGACTCATCACAATTCATTAATTTAATATAATTATTACCCTATTTAGCCATGATCCGATATCATGAGAATGATCTTATCATGTCTTGTCAGGAAATTCAATAATATCAATGTCATGTTTTCAGAATACAGATCCACTTAATTATCCAAAATTATTAAAAATGGCATGACCGAATAAGTAAATAATAGCCCTTTCAAAATTTAGTAACACAAAATTATCGATAGAGTGCAAAATATCTAAAAAGATTAACAATTTATCATATCTCAATATGATAAGAAATGAATAGAAAGGACGCTTTCCACACTAACGATGTTACAATTTTTTAAGTTAATTGAAGTAAACAGAAAACACCATATTAAAAAAATCGGCTGCAGATTAATGGAACAACAAAAGAAAAATTTATTGGCACGAAATGAATAAATAAATATTGATGGTTTATGGTAAACATATCACCATTAACTCCGGAGTAAGACAAGGCTGTGTGCTTTCCCCTTTACTTTTCATCACATATATGACACAATAAATGCAAATTAGCATGCCCAATCAAAGGAAGTATACCAACAAGGATGATAACAAGCGATAACACAAAAGAGAACGAAATATACGTACCAGAAAACAGCAGAAGAGAGGAAGAAATAAATGAAATACTATTTGCAGACGACCAAATTCTGATACATGAAACAACTGAGGACCTGCAAGAACATATCAACAGGCTAAACAACACTTGTAAACAATACAACATGAAGATCAACATAAACAAAACCGAAGTAATGGCAATAGCGAGAAAAAAAAAACTAAACATCATGATAGATAATACGACTCAGAAGCAAGTAGACAATTTTAAATTTCTGGGTAGCACATTAACACAAGACAATAACCAAGAGACAGAGATAGATATAATGTGTAACAAAGCATGCCAAGTTATAGGCCAAGTATCAACACTATTGAAAAACAAAGCAATAACTACGGAAGCAAAAAGGGCAATATACAAATCAATTTTTCTACCAACTCTGTGCTATCAGTGCCAGAATTGGATGCTGGACTCTAGAATAATAAGAAAGATAACGACCACCGAAATGAAATGTGTCAGAAGAATGACAGGAAACAGCTTAAGGGACAGAGTATGAAACACCGACCTGAGGAAGAAACTCGAAATTGAACCAGCCATCGAATACATAAAGAAACAACAGATAAATTGGTTCGGCCAAAGAATAGGAATGGCAAAAAATAATTTTAATGTCACGAAAAATATACTAACATCAAACAAATAACACCAGGGCTAAAACTAAGAATAGCAAAATGTTATGTCTTCTCAATATTCCTGTATGGTGCAGAAGCATGGACTTTAGACAAGAAAACAGAACAGAAAATTGAAGTATTTAGATATGTAGAAGAATAGGTAGAATTGGATGGAAAGAAAAGAAAACAAACGATGAAGTCTTAAAACAACTATAAATGAAAAGAGAACTACTAAACACAATTCAAACAAGACAAATGAGATTTCTGGGGCTTGTTAAAAGGCACAACAGCCTACTAAAAGTAATCTTGGAAGAGAAAATACAAGGCAAACAAAAACTAACGAGGACTAGTAACATCAAAAGATGGACAAGTCAGCCTTTGACAACCTGCATAATCAAGAACAAGAGACAGAGCAGAATGGCGCTCCATGGTAGTCAACCTTCAATGCGGAGACGACACTCAATGATGTTGATGATGATGAATGGGATGTAACAAATTCCACTCCTAAAGCAACATACATACCATAATGGCTTCATTAGTCTGCTTCAACTCTTTCTTAAACTGCTCAAAGGAAGCTGAAGTTCCATCTTTGCGGCGAATGTGAGAAAGTGCACCTGATAATTTTTTTTAACCTTTTATTAGTAAATGAATGGTAAATTACAACAAATGGATACAATTCATGACACTATCCTTGTAATCAATTCTAATAACTTTTGCACATTTACAGAGCTATAATTTTATAATAAACTTTAATTGTGAAAAATAACTCAAAAGAAACTTTTACAATTTATAACATAATGTATGTGAAGACAGCAATAGTTATCACTCTGAAAAGAAGGAATAATTTTTTTATTGAGCAATTGCTATTGTAATTGTCATATATCAGTGTTATTATGAGTGTTGGACTTGTTTTCTGTGATGTATGATTTTTTTTTTTAAAACACCATCTGTGGTTCGTAAAAACTATGATGTTATCATAAGAACATGTTTTTTTTATAAATTTCACCAATTCTTAAGAAATGTATTTTCTTTCATTTGTCTTATAATGAGGGAAATCTCTTTGGCTGTTGGCAAGACATAAAAAAAAACATTTGTAACATGGGATAGGCAGCGAACAAGCTAAGAGGAAGCCGAAAATATATAGCTGGAATGATAGTCGACGTGTGAATTGACAATGTAACACTTCCGGTTGTCACAGCGCCATGCAGTTGAAATTCAGGCCATAAATCTAATCTAAGCCTAGAAATGATTACCGCATCCGATTCTTATGTCTCTCCTAGTGTAAACACACAGCTGTGTAGCAAAAGTTCAAAGAAAAAACTATTTTTAGAATTTCAAATGTAACATTTAGTGTTCATTACAAATGTATCATAGAAATGTGATTTGCAGATAGGTGAAGCAAGTTAGGGTTAATAGCAAACAATTTAATTACATCATTATAGTTTTCTAGCAAGAATAATCAAAACCCACCATAATTTCTCACCAAATTTTCCTACCTTTAGCCATTTGAAGAAGTTGATCTTCTACCTCTTGGCATGTACAGGTATGCCTCTTCTTGCTAGCAGGAACTATCCTCTCACAGTTTAAGTTGACATCTATCTCACCTGAGACAAGAAGATGTAACAAATGAATAATTCAATCACAGACTTCTGAATTATTGACAGGACAAACAAAAAAAGCAGGAATTTAGTTACTTTTACTAATCACAAACAAATACAATGCAGACTAAAAGACTCTAGCTGGATGAATGTTGATATTAGTTAAAAGAACAAGAATTTGTCTGGTTTCAAGGATGCAATCCAGCTGTGAAATTCTGAAATAATCTGTGAATATCAGTGCAGATCACTAAGGAGTACAGATCACTAAGCACACTTTTCATATATTTAATTGTTGAAATTCATCATGACTTTTATTTTTGTTTATCATATCTATATCCAATCAATCCAACTTTAATAACTGCTCTACCTAAATGGTAACAGCACTGTCTATTCTCAGACCAACAAATTGCTGAAAATGCACATGAAGCAGGCAATTGTTCATTATTATACAATTATTCATTACTATAGAATTGTTTATTATTATAAACCACTGCATGTGACTTGTACTGTATTAACAAGAGGTTTAATGGCAGTTGGATATGGGTATTCATAACCTTGGACTGTCTTTATACATGCATAGCAACCAACAGCAATGCAGGAAAAATGTACCGCACGTGTTATTTGGTTATGGAGGGCCCTGGTATCACTTTAAACGAAATAAAATCCATAATTGCTCAACCGCCCATGCCAGCATAATCATCCAAATTAATATCTCATCTCCCAAACAAAGAAAGGTAGTCCCCGTCGTATCAGTCTCAGCACACGCCAAAAGACATAAGGCGAAACCCCGCGCAGAAAGTGAACACAGCAAACTGTTCCCTGTCTTACCATATCATCATCCATCGTAAACAATTGGAATATCGAAAAATTATCAAAAGGATGAGGCACAGTAGCTCCTGCAACAAGCCGGACTTGGAATATGAGGAAACTGCAACAAGGAACACTTTTCATGCATAGCCTTCAATGGTTCCTGTCGCCTATCTACCATATACCGGAAGTTCAAGACCTCCTGAAAATGATGACCGTCATATTTTTTTTTTTAATGTATAGCGATTAATGATGATGTTAGGCCATCGTTGTTGACTCCAATTCCGAACATATAAACACACAGTTAGTCATCAGATTATCCCCTTCGCACATCAAACAACAGACTGTAAGATTAGCGTATGGCCGGTCTAGGGATGTACGATGAGCCATTACGATGACGTAGCACACACAACAATGTCGCACCCTTTAGATTCCTGATTACTCTAGTGAATGCAGCCTATGACGAACAAAACACGGTGCAAATTCCGTAAAGAGATAAAACTGCGGCTGACAAAGCAGCTCACATTGATGACTACCATGCAAATAACTTGTGTCAAGCAAATCCAACAACAGTCATGAACAGCACCAATGTGACGTTAAGCGCAGATCAAGTCTAGATGGTGGAAGGTCGCATTCACAACACCTGATTTGTTGAAAAGGGAATATTTTTGACGTAAGACTCCGCTTTATCGGCGCAGATGTACTAAGTAGATCATCATTTTGACTTTAACGCAGAAAAGTGCAATGGAGAACCGAAATCAATCAGACCCTGAATGCACTTTCTATCATCGCCATCATCTAGATTGCCCCTGGAACCTGTCTTCCTTGACTGATAAGCTAAAGTTTTCTCTGTCCCGTAGATGTTCAATGTCAATCCCACACTGTTTGTGATCTTCCACTCACCTTCTTCTTGGTCGTTCTCTCTCACATCTACCTACCTACATAATTTTCTTTAAGCCATACTTTTTATGTAACCAAAATATTTTATTTTCTTGTTTGTATGCACTTGTTATTAACTTTAACCCAGTCCTCTGGAATATTAAGCTGTTCCAAAATGAACATGTTTGTCCTTTTCTCTGTCCATGATATTCTGAGTGGTCTTCACATGCATCTGAAGGCATTTATGTATTTTTAGCAGATCTATCGATAGTCCACAGTATACAGAAATATGTTGCTATTGAAAAATACAGACTTTTAAAAACCTAAGCTATGTTAATATCAGTTCTATGCCAAATGTTGTACAGTTTTTCTTTTTTTATTTCATTCACAGATACGCTCAGTCTTCTTTTGATCTCTTTGGTATATCTTTGTCATTTACTAACAAGGGGCCAAGATATTCAAAACTGTTCATTCTTTCCAGTTTTTGTCCATTAACACTTATATCAGTTTTATTTCTCTGTAATTTTATTTTATTATTTCTCTTGTAAATATTTTTATTTTGGTTGCATTAAGCTACAGTTGTTTTTCACTATAACTTTAAACTGATGATATCAATTTCTCACTGTCACTCAGTAAGGTGGATAAAAGCACCATATTATCAGCATATATTTCTGGTAGTGCATGGCCTCCAATTGTTTCTACTTTTAATAAATAAATGAATGATACTAATGACCAAATGTTAATCAATGATCTCATCAATCCAGTAGATATTTGAGAAAACTATCCTAGGATTAGGCAGCTGAAAATGTTCCAAGGTTAATTAAAACAAAAATGGAAACCAAAAACAATTACAAACTACTAGCATCAGATACTCTTCATGCACATGGTTAGCCAACATTCTTTAACTAAATTAAAATTGTAAGAAGGTGAGAAAGATTACTCATAAAGGTTTGCCAAAATTCTGTACTTAAAACAGAATTTTAAGGTGAAAGAGGTTACTGATATTTATGATTTGCACCTGGGCCTCTTTTTTTTTTCAATGTATAAATTAATTTCAAGAGTGAGCACTTCAATATTTTTAGTTATATCAGCAACTGATGGTGTTATCAAACTAGAATATCAGAAATCAAACCTCACATCAAGACTACAATATACAGTGATCAGACCCTGGCAAAGCAAAGTTTAAGGTGAATAATCAAATTAAAAATCCATGCAGGAGAGGCATAACAGTTTTATCATACAATCTGTCTAAGGGAAAAATTAGACATAAACCTGAGTATGGAAAATATTATTATGGTAAGACTGTTTTCCTAGGAACGATAACTCTGACTATAAACAAGTGTTGTCTTGCAGGAAGTTAAAAAAGAAAAAAAAACCAGGCTAGGGAATTAGTTATGTACAAACACATGTTATGATAGTTGTACTGAACCTCAAAGTGTAAAAACACATTGCAAAACAATGTTCCAATAAATGTAAGAAGAAAACATTATAAAATAGTGTCTATTAATGTAGTCTTCTTGAAACCACAACTACCACAGTAGCAGTAGTACATTACACTTGAAAATCACATGTAAAAACTCACCTGTTCTTCTTTTCCTCTTATTCTCTGCTGGGGTCTGGGTCTATCCTGTTGGCTAGCCATCCCTGCAAGGTTCGTCTCAGTGATGCCACAAAAACATGAAAAGCCCTGTCAGATCTTCTACACAAAACATTCAGCAGCTCCTGAAATTTATTGACACTCATTCAGGAAATGTTTTCACACTTTGATAATAAAAACAAAGCCAACAATATTGCTAATATGTAATTACAGTTTTGAATTCAATCCACGCTATACCAAGTATTTTCCTTAGACATTTATGTTCGAATGCGTTCAACTTTGTTTCTATATCTCTTGTTGTTGTCCAGCTCTAACAGTTTTTTTTACAGTTTTTATGGAGTCGTCAGTCGCTGGACACTTCGAGACTTGCTGAGGAGGGGATCTGAGCACCTATGGACATGTTCGGAGTGCACTGATGATGACCCGCTAATAACTCAATTACAGTTTTGCATATTTATATAAGCTTTTTTCCATGAAAGAAAATGTGTTTTTCCAACTTGTAATACCAAGCTACCAAGAATCAAGCCTGATATAAATATTAGTACCTCATTTACTGCTTCAGTTGTGTTCTTGTCTTTTATCCGACTGACATCAGTATTTGTGAGAATATGCTTGGAAATGAGATCATTAAATATGTCATCGGGTGTCATATTTTCACAAGAACATCACGGTTAACCCTTAAAGCTTGCTTGTGCTCTTGGGTCATAACATCATCTGAAATAGAAAAGTAAAATTTAACACCCAATTACACAAAAATAGCATCTCTATTAACAAAGCTTAATCATTAAAGGCATGAAATACAACAAATACTTATATAATAAAATGTATATAATCTTCTCTAAAAATGTATATCAACAACACTTATAATTCTTAATGAAGCAACAATAATCAACTCAAAGGACAGTAGCAAGATAACATAAGCAATTCATTTTCGAACCATTATAGAATAAAGAAATACAACAGTGAATAATTTTTTTAAAGTAGAGTAATTGGAGCAGGTCAAATGATGTTCTAATCTCAAATGAACAATTACAAATAGTGGGAAAGAAATATACAAGGATACAATTTTAAAGTGCCACAAGAGAAATATTTTAAAGTAGTTATATTTTTTTAAATCATACATTTTCTAACATTAAAATATAACATATACTTGAAAGTTGTAATTTAACAAAATCATGAAAGTTCTACCATTAAAATGTACAAAAAATAAAATATTAGAGTGTATATTACCATCAGCATCATCTGAATATCTCTGTGAATCATCTCTGGAATCATTAAGTAAACTTGAAGCTCCATCTTTTGAGAAACTCTGTTGGATGGATCGGATACGCGCTTGAGATTCTATAAGGGTAGCACTTAGATTCTCTGATAGATCACCAAAGTCTCTGTTGATTTCTCTGTTGTCACTGCTGCCTGTAATCAAAATAGCTCATTATCATTAATGTATATAGTTATCAGCAGAAAATGTCCAACGATGGCTAGGTTTATATAACTGCATACTTATTTTATTTTAACATTGTTTAGTTAGTAATCTTATGGTAGGTAACAGAAACTTCAGTGTTTTAGTGCTTAGTTGGCTTGCAACTTACTAAAAGATCTAAAGGGTCCAAGTTCAATTCCCAGATGTAACAAATATGGCTTTAGGGTCCACCCAGCTTCTGAAAACCAGTACCAGACATAATTTTTCTGAGAAAGTCTGGTTTGGTATTGACAACATCACAAATAAAATGTGTCAATGATCACTAAACATTTGGGGTTCTAACACCATATACCACATGCATCTTAAGGCATGGAAGAAATCTTTTTTTTTTTTATAATACAAAATGTTGGTTGGGGGTGAAAATGTATAAATGAGTACCAGTTCAGAAGCAAGCAAAGCACAGATGACATCAATGTTCCCTCCACGTTGTGCAGTTGTTGTATTGATGCTGTGCATTTCAAATGTTGTCACTCATTTTGATTGACAAAATAAAACTGTTTTAGCCACCATACATTTTCATCACATACAGACTTCTCAAAACTTGGGAAGAAAAGTGACCAATCATCACTTGCACTGGATGTCATCCTGTAGTTATGCACATGATCTTCCCCCAAAAAATGACATCACACGCATTTGAAAGCTACCAAAATGTCAACAGCGAAAGGACAGTGATGATAATTTAAACTGATCTATTATATTTAATTTAATCAGAATAGCTAAAGCAGCAATGTCTTTCAGAAGCCTTGAAAAGTTGTGGAAATCAAAACTCAGCACAAACCACAAAACTTAGACTATTCAAATCAAACGTACTATCTACCCGTATGTATGTGTGTGAAAGCTGGAAAACAACAAGAGACATAGAAACAAAGTTGAACGCATTCAAAAATAAATGTCTAAGGAAAATACTTGGTATAGCGTGGAACGAATTCAAAACAAACGAGGAAATTAGAGAAACCGCCAATCAACCACTAATATCTTCAGTAATAAAGAAAAGACGATGGTCATATGTTGGACATGTGATGAGAAGAGACAATAACCGAATAGCAAAGCAAGCCCTCATGTGGGGAAACAACAGGTAAGAGGAAAAGAGGAAGACCCAGAGAGACACTGAGAAGAACATTGATGAGAGAGACAAGAGCAGCAGGAATCGGCTCCCTCAATGAGATAGAGCTGCTTGTACAGAACAGAGACAAATGGTGAGATTTGATAAGATATCTTTAAAAGAATTGAAAACTGCTAGAACAAAAATTCAGATAAGAGAAGGAGTATCTTGGTCTATGCCCTATGGGCTGGCTACAGCTTGAAAGGTTGTACATACATACATATATGTAAGTTTCAGGAAAAAAAATGGATTCGTTTGAAACTAAAAGACGTGTCATTTGGTATTGTAAGAATGTGTACCCTGTAGGACTACCCCACTGTGAGGGGAGAAAATAATAGAGCCACTGTTACCTACAAGACATGTTGTAAGAAGCGACTAAGGAAGTTTGATATTTTTGCATGTGCAGTCAAGTAGGACATGCATGGAGTGACCTTGTTAACAGAATTTACTTATACATTTTGGGAAATGCTGTTACAAATGGTGGAGCAGACATTGGGAATTGCTGACTGCAATGAGACTGGTTTCGTAGATAGAATAGAATATTTAGAATGCGTGGAAAGAGCATGTTTGCTCTTTTAAAACTGCCAGTCGATATTGTTGCTTAGAACATTTGGCACAAGTTTTCCAAACACAGCCAGGTACCTTTGTACAGGTTGAACAGTTCAGGACACAGTAGTATTATTGGTGATTACATTTGCTAAGCCAATCAGTATTATGTGAATATTAGAATAACATACTTGTTTCACACAACCTTAAATGGATTCAAAAGATGTTTCCAGAAACAAAGACGGCATGATGGAGTGTAGACTATATTGTTAAAAGATCTGCCAATAATCAAGAAAATGTGGGCAACAACACATATTCCTTGTATACCAAAATTAAGGTATGACAGAGTTCTTTCTTCTTAAGAAAACCACTCATTAAAAACTTTAATTTATGAAATGCTGGACCCACAAAATAAATTAAACTTACCACTAGCTCTTGGTACTGAAACATTTTCTTTCACCAAACGTGATATATATTCCTGCTGCTGCTTTTCTCTATTTCTTCTTTCAAGCTCCTCCTTTAATTTATGACAACAAAAATCAATCAACAAACTGACATAGTATGGACATTGTATATGTATGCAAATATGTTGTTAATGTGTACTTGTGCTGTTTATGTAATATAAATACTTATGCTGTTTGTATGTGTACAAGTACCCACATATTGGAGTTCACACTGTGCTACAACCAGCAATATTGTTATTTTCATTTGAATGACTCTTTTGTGGAAACAATCATTAGCTACTGTAAACAGCAACATGCAAAGATCCTGTTGTGTTCTATAATGATGGTTACCCCAGCTAATACTACAGTCCGGTAAGTTGGTAAAGTGAAAATGCAGGCTTCATTACTGTTAATATTTTTGTCTTTATAATATCTATCTATCTATCTATTGACCTTTCGAGCCGTAACCGGCCCATAGGGCGTAGACCAAGATACACCTTCTCCTATATGAATTTTTGTTCTAGCAGTTTTCTTTTAAAGATATTTTATCAAATCTCGCCATCTGTCTCTGTTCTGTGCAAGCAGTTCTATCTCATTGAGGGAGCCGATTCCTGCTGCTCTTGCCTCTCTCATCAATGTTCTTCTCAGTGTCTCCCTGGGTCTTCCTCTTTTTCTTTTACCTGTTGTTTCCCATATGAGGGCTTGCTTTGCTATTCGATTATTATCTCTTCTCATCACATGTCCAACGTATGACCATCGTCTTTTCTTTATTACTGAAGATATTAGTGGTTGATTGGCGATTTCTCTAATTTCCTAATTTGAAACGTAGACCTTTATAATAATGCAATGAAAACTGAAACTGTGAATATCAGAATAAATAATGTAACAGTGGTCAATTTTAACTGGTATAAACTGCTGCCTTGACAGAAAAGCCTAAATTTCAAAAGATGTAATGGATATTACAATCTGAATTACCTTTTCTTCTACTAATTTCCTTATCTGTTCTTCGATACTGTCCACTGATTTGTCGGCCATTTTCGCTGACAGCAGAACAAACTATACAATGACTCATATTTTTGGCACACTTTTCATCAAGTCATAAAAGGTCACTGCTGATCTGCAGATGTATTATTGTAGGATCAGAATAATGTATTCTGCTTTTGACAACACAAACAAACATTTGAATACAAGAAATAACATACTGTCTCATCAACATCTTGAATATATATTGCAGGATCAATACAAACTATTATTTCATCTGTCAGGTGTCTTCTCCACAAATAAAGTTGACTGCAATGGAATTCTAACACAACCTGTCTTTAACATTGTTGGTATACTCTAATTGTTTAGTATATGTCCATTTACAGATATTTTACTCCCTCATCTAAAGCACTGTCACCTTCTTCCTGGTTTATTTTCTACTTTTTTTTTCACAAGTGCAACCTTCAGCAAAGAATCTGTCACTTTATGGTGGCATTCTATAAGTCTTTAGGCAAATGGATTCAGGGTCTGTACAGAACTTTGTTAGAAAATATTCTTCTATGACTGGCTATGGAAAATAATCTTGTCAGAACCTCATTTCACCAGTTTAGTTCAGCAGTTTGCTTCCAGCTGAATATGTTCTTGTTAGCTATCACAATTCAATTAATTAATTTATTTCCAGCTTCTTCACATGATATAGGCAGGCCTCTTTTTAATGGAAAAGAAGTCTACCTTTTGATCTGTTACTAAATGCCAGTTCTCTGAATAACATATCTTCAGAAGTACATTCAGTTTATAAGTGGTGCAGCTATCATAGGAGACAGACTGACAAAGATTGGCCATGCTGGGATTTCTAGCATTGTCCAACAACTCATCATTTTCATACTCTACCACTATAAGATTCCATCTATGTGCCTTAAACATGTGTTTTATTTACAGAGTGAAACCTTATACACAAAAAACTATGCATAAGATTTTACAATATACTAAACTCTGAAAATGTGAGCTATGCTGGCAGCCAAAGATTGGTAAACCAACAAGGAACTGAAGTCATAAGTTGGTAAATGTTGAAACATAAACTGAGGATTGATCTGACACTTATAAAGTTGACCAATGTACAGTAAAGATGATCAGTCAACTAAGTGTAACTATATATTTTGTATGATGTTTGATCATCAGCATTTAACTTCGGAAACGCAAATAGGCCTTTGGTAGTTTTCAGAGACTGAATTTTTCATGCATACCTGATTTGTTCCCAAACACATTGGTATCCTCAGCAGTCAGCTGAATGTCCTCAGTGTTAACTGGTGTCCATTGCCATACTGGCAGATATCCTCAG
The DNA here is from genome assembly GCA_032433765.1 of Megaustenia siamemsis. Classification (NCBI taxonomy): domain Eukaryota; kingdom Metazoa; phylum Mollusca; class Gastropoda; order Stylommatophora; family Ariophantidae; genus Megaustenia; species Megaustenia siamemsis. The sequence continues at coordinate 145,078,579 of JAVIAB010000092.1, read as the reverse complement.
ACTTCAAAAGTTCTAATATTTTTATTATCGAGAGTCTGATGTTTTTTGGGTAAATGTTTTTTATTTACAGTTCTGTCCAGATATTGGTCATTTGGCTTACCTTTTTAAGACTTTTAATTGCCAATGTTTCTTTAACATGTGCAAAGTGTGCAGTTTATCTTTTAAAAATCCAAATACGATCATTAAAATCCTAAAATACTATTACAAAACCTATATCAAATACTAGCAAAATTTTCTATACTAACAAATTTTCAACTCCTCGGGGAACACAGGTCTTCAATAAACCTTTGTCAATGTTGCCATGACCTAATCTTTGTAGTTCTATCTACACTCTGTCACTCTTACATGTTTCTTACTCTCTTCTCTGTGCTTTAAATCAAACATTAATTGCTTTGTGACAATTCCTTAGTTGATTCCAAAACATTCATCTTGCAATGTTTTGATCTGGTTTTTTTTTTTTTATTGTAAGTATGTTCTAATGAGCACAATCATGTTTTCTATTTAGTTCTCACTTTAATTAGTTTTGTTCCTTCAATAGGAGTGAAAGCACATACTGGCACTTGGGCTGAAGCAGTCAGTGACTCATAGCTGACTGTTTGTGTCGAGATTAGTAAAACAGAACTGTCCAGATATTACTCCACCTCCTCATTGATTCTAGGAACAGATAAACTAGTCTGGCCAATTGAGTAGAGATCAAGTAAGAGAGGAATTTCTTTTCCATTAACCATCAAATGAATGCAAAAGAGAAAGAAAGCTCTTTCAATGATTTCCTCATTAGTAATAATTTCTGAGCCCCATAATTCTAATCATTCCCTCATTTAATAAAATTAGTATTATTTGATTAATTTTTTGTTCTTCTCCAAGTTTATGAGCTGTAAGCAGCGCTGATTTGAAAAGGTTCTTATTTTTTAAACTATATTTGATCTCTAGAACATTAAACATCTTTTCTATTATTTTATAGCCTTGTCTGTTCCTCCATATCCATTTCTCCATCTTCATCTATTTTGCTGCAAAGAAATGTAAATGATTTTATCATAGGGACAGCTAAAGATCTATGGTCAAACCAAAACATAGGTACAGAGGTGTTTGTAAAGCATTCAAGAGGGAATTCTTTATCAGTGAAAGGGATTGGGCAAATCTGGGAAAAGATCCTGTCTCACAGAGAGCAGAGATAAAGAAAGACACAATGGCATTCAAGAGGAAATTGATGAAACATCAGAGACAAGTGCCAAAAGAGAAAAGAGGTCCACTATCACACATAATGGTACAACTACATCTTGCTCCTTCTAAGACAGGATCTGCAATTTACTATAGACAGGTTCAGCCATCTAAAACTACACCTGACATTTAATCTAAAAAAAAAATCATTAGAAAATGTATAATCAATACTACTAGATAATTCAGTGGCTAAGTGGTTAGTGTGCTCGCTTCCAACCAGAAGGGTCTGGGTTCTTCTTCTGCTGTGATCATGACTCATTCAGACTAGGATTCCGGACTCTCTTATGAAGGCAGCTGTCTGTTTAAGTGATTCGGTTGCCCCGTATGGTTTCTCTTCCAGGGAGGTGGGTGTGGACCACATTGTCCTTCTAAGGTCTGTGTACTGGGGGCAATCCTGTAGAACATGTTATGTTGTCATGTTATCCAGGGTACAGTGGCATAGGCTGGTAGTTCCTATTTTGAGTTTGGTGAACATGTGGTTTCTCATTCTGCTGTGGCCAGTGCATAGGCGAAGTATGATGACTTGCTCCCTCCTTGATAGTTGGAGGTATCCATCCCTCTCGTTATACTTTGGGTGTTCTTGTTTCCATTTTTCATGGTATTGGCCTTTGATGATGGATTTGGCTTCATCATAGCTGACCAGATGGTTCTCTTATCATAATCTGCCTCCTTCTTTAGATAATTTGTCAGCACGTTCATTTCCGTGTATATTGCAGTGTGATGGTATCCACTGGATGACCACTATCTGGAAGTTATTGCACAGTTGGTCTAGGGTTGTTTTCAAGTCATCTATGTCACTGTTCCTGGGGTTTTTTTAGAGCTGTTAGGACTGAGAGTGCATCAGTTGGTCTAGGGTTGTTTTCAAGTCATCTAGCTCACTGTTCCTGGGGGTTTTTAGAGCTGTTAGTACTCAGAGTGCATCAGTCGGTCTGGGTTCAATCTCCAGAAGTGGCACATTTTTATTTCAGACTAACAAGGCTAGCAGGGTGTGATAGGAATCTGTACTACTAGATGATGCTAGTTTGAAAACAAAACTCAGTAAAAAAAAATAATAATTAACTCCTGAGTACTAACTACTTACTGTCTGTATGTAGTGCTTAACAGAGTGATCCAACATGACAATATCTACCAGTAAACAAACATTTTTTTAATGTTCTAAATCTTCAATAAATGTGTTGAATCCTGGTCTCAGCTGAACTGTATTAGCTGAAACCAAAGAAAACTTTAGGCTTGAAATCCTCCATCAAAATTAGATTGCAGAACAGACATTTTAATAGTGATATTATTTAAGCTATTTCTATGCATAAATTGATCCAAAGCTTCCACATCTTCTTCCTCTTTGTTTTCTTTAAAAATCACACTGAATATACTATATCAATATACAGGCAAACTGCAACAAATTCAACTTAGAGTTGACTTGAATGTCACAGCTTGATAAAAGCTATAAGCCTTTAGGCCCAATGATGATGAAGAGGTTGTATGAAATGGCTATCTTGGATTCCGAGGTTCTGCTGAAACTTCTCCTGCCTAGTGTAATGAAATACTAGGTTTTCTTTATCAATACACCCTACCACTACAGGAAATACAGTCGCCCTATCCAATTTATAATGACATATTTTTTTGGTCCAGGTTTAATTTCCATCACATTTGGTCAGTCTGAGTGGTTTATTTCCAATACCACCATGTGGATAGATAGGCAGGCAGGCAGATAAATAGATTATATATATAAAACAGACAGACAGACAGGCAGGCAGAGAATACGTGATTGCATGTGTGTAATTTAAGGATTTAAATTTAAGATTTATTATTAAATGATAAATACCTACAGCAAAGAAATTTCCAAATATATATAAAAATCAAAGAGTGATATCAATAAGGATATTAGTAAAGAGCCTATTGCATTGTGTCAAAGAAACTTAATGTTGAAATTCTTGTAACTGGCTGAAAGATGCAGATATATCAGCACTGTCATAATGTGCATAATATATCAAAAGTTCTTTAAGAATTAAAGAATTACCACAATTGTAGAATTTACTGGATTGAATGTATTTTTACATTATATTCTGATGTTTGTTACTGTTAACAGAATCAATATAACAAACACATTAAGTGTACATACATGATTTCAGCACATTCCAAACTAATTTTTTCCTCCATTTTACTTGTCATACACTTTAAATTTTTTCTCTCCGGGACCTCATCTTGATTTTGTGAAATTCAACTTCATATCCATATCTGTGAAGTCTCAGAATTGTTTCAGCCAGTGTTACTATGTGCGACTATTGCCACCTTCTAATGAGCAGCTTTTGGGAGATACAAAGATCCCTTTTATTCTAACAACTGATATCACACTAAGCAATCAAAATATTTTACTCTTAATTTTTAACATGATCTTAGGCGTGACATGACAGAGAGTAGGTATACGTCAAGTTCCTGCTGAGAAGAATGTAAAAAATATTCTTTCGCTTCATTCTCTCTTGTTGTAGATAGCACTGATTTGAACTGAACATGAAATATAAATAATATGCACAACACACTAAGTGTGACTAAGTACAATACATTTGACTTAGTCCTGTGGTCACTGACTCAGCAACTTAATAAATAAAATATGCTGTGATGACATAGCTCTCCTATCACATAATCATCAATAGATGCAAGATAAAATGAACATACTGATACACGATGAGAGATCACAATAGGAAATTGTTCAGTTGATTGACTGAAAATAAATAGAGATAAGACCAACATTTTGAGAATTAAAGCAGTTGGCTGGCAATTACCAAATAACAATAGGAGAAATCTAATATATATATATATATATTATATGGGCTGTAATATAGACAAAGGAGGAACAGAGAATGATACCCCAAAAAAAAATACAAAAAGCAAGAGGAACCTTAATTGCACTAGGAGGAAACATGGAAATCACAATAACAAAGATACAGACCTTCATTAATGATTTAATGGATGCTTGCACAGAATAAAATCATAAAAATGGCAGGATAACTACAAATTCACTAACATGGAAAGTTGTACCAGTCAAATACCAGTACAGTAGTAGTACAGTTAGTATACATATAATAATACAGACCTTCATAATGAAGACATGGCTCTGGTTAGGACACACACTGCGGAAGCCAAATTAGAGTATTATAATTATAAGACAGGCCCATTTTTGGAATCCTCAGAGAGTATGACTGAGTAAGTATGAAGTATGAAGTATGAGACAAAGTGGAAGACCAAACAAAATATTCTTGGAGAAGACAGGTGTTGAAGCAGAGATGAAGATGATTGATGGGGAAGTCACATGGTATAAGGTATTGGTAAGATATTTTAAAACACAAAAAAAAGCAAGAAGACTTAGTAGAAACTAAAGTGGAAGACCTACGCCTTTATACTTTATTCTATGATTATGATTCTATTCTCTATGCTCCCGGGAGCCGAAAGGTAGAAGAAAGCAGAAGATTATATTATTATCTATTGTCAAAGTTTGGAAATAAATTTTACAAAGAATACAATGTAAATGTAAAAAAAAAATATTTTCAAAATGTCAACAAAAATCTAGGGGTAGGGGTGGAAACTGGAAAGTGAAAAGGAAGTCTCAAAAACTAAAACATTTAAAACAAGTAAAAGTCAAGTGAGTGCTTAGTAGAATTAGATTAGAATTTATATTTATAGCCTGAGTATCTCCATAATTTATTTAAAAAAAAAAAAAAAAAAAGTATTAAGACAAAAATGTCATACTATTTTTAAGCGGCAAATAAGTAGTGTAAACTGTGTTTCCTTAGTTTACAATTACACATCCAACTAATTCTGATCCATTCCATAAAGCCCGCGTTCAACTTTACACTTTCACAGAATCAACTTTGATCCGCCATATTTCCGCAACTCCGTTTATATTAATTGGTATGTCTACTTTTTCGTGTTCAAGTGTCGACGAACAAAAATATTCCAAATCATCCAAATGATTGCGACAATTAAAAAAAAAAACAAAGATGTCGCTAATATATTTTTTCAACAACAAAAAAATAAACGCGATAACTATTCAAAATCATCAAGTACCATGCCTGCTGGCGTTAATGATCATGTCTCTCCACAACCCTCGACAGTTATGAGTTATTTATCATTTATGTTTCTGCCAAGCCATTATTGGTGCGACTACGCCATAAGTCTTTTGGGGTGTGCTGTAGCTACTATGATAGGGGATGCAGCTGCCTTTCATTGTTTGGATCCTTCAATGAGATGAGATGTTATTTCGGATAACTCCACAGGCACGGGCGGTTGAGCAATTATGGATTTTCATTCTGTTTGTAGTGATACCAGGGCCTTCGACTAACTACAACTACTAGCTATTTTTTAAGCTGTCTGGTATCTTTTCTCTTTGCTTCCCTCTATCTCTTCATCCCTTAATTTCCCCAGTTGTTACAATATATTTCAGCTGTTCCCTTCTTATTCATCATCATCATGTGCGTTTAGCACAGGTGATCATGTTCTTCCACAATTCTCTATCCACAGTCTTCTTCTTCTTTTCTACCTTTTAGCTCCCAGTGGAGCATAGGTCTTCAACAAACACTTTCCAAGTCGTTCTGTTTTTTGCATTCTTTTAAGATCATTCCATGTCTTCCCCATCATCTTCATCTCTGCTTCATCTGTCTTCTCCAAGAATTCCTTGGTCTTCCTCTTTGTCTTTTCCCCTGGGGATTCCAAAAAAGGGCCTGTTGTGTAATACTCTCAGTTGGCTTCCGTAGTGTGTGTCCTATCCATCGCCATCGTCTTCGCTGTATTCTTTATCCACTGGTATTTGACCGGTACATTTCCATAATTCCACGTTAGTGACTTTGTCCTGCCATTTCCATCCCTTTATTCTGCGCAAGCATCCATTAATGAAAGTCTGTACCTTCGTGATTGTCAATTTTGTTATTCTCCATGTTTCACAGCCATATAATAGGACCGACTTAACATTGAGTTGAAAATTTTTATTTTTGTATTTAGCCTAATTTCTTTGGATTTCCATATGTTTCCCAGTGCAATGAAAGCTCCTCTTGCTTTTGATATCCTTATTTTGGTATCATTTTCTGTTCCTCCCTCTTTATCTATATTACTGCCCAGATATATGTAAGATTGTACGTCTAGTAGAGGTATTTCTCCTAGTTTTATTTGGTTATTGCCAACTGCATTAATTCTCATAATGTTGGTCTTATCTCTATTAATCTTTAGTCCTAGCTGTTGTGATCTCTCATCTAATATACTCATTTTATCCTGCATCTGTTGATGGCTGTGTGATAGGAGAGCTATGTCATCAGCAAAGTCTAAATCATCAAGTTGTTTGGTCAGTGACCACTGGATCCCATTTCTGTTGTTTTGAGTTATTTTCATAATCCAATCTATGGCCAGTAGAAAGAGAAATGGAGACAGAAGGCATCCTTGCCTTACTCCTGTTCTTATTTCAAATGCTTCTGTAAGCTGTCCTTCATGCACCACACTACATTTTGTTCCTTCATACATTGTTTTTATCAGGTTAATAAACTTTATGGGGATTCCGTAATGACTCAGCAACTTCCAAAGCATTCTTCTGTCTAAACTATCAAATGCCTTTTCGTAATCTATGAATCCAATATAAAGTGGGGATTTTAGTTCTAAACTTTGTTCAACTATTATACGTAGAGTAGTTATTTGATCAGCACATGATCTGTTCTTCCTAAAACCTGCTTGTTCATCTCTCAAGTGTTTCTCTATAGCCTCTTTAGTCTCTCCAGAATGATTCTGCTAATATTTTTCCTGGCACTGATAGTAGCATAATTCCCCTATAATTTGTGCACTCCTGTAAACTTCCTTTCTTTGGTAGTTTGATCATATAACCTTCTTCCAGTCTTTAGGTATTTCTTCCCTCTCCCAAATTTTATCCAATAGATTATGTAACATCTTGGTAGAGGTGTTAATATCTGCTTTGATGGCTTCCGAAGGAATTTCATCTGGTCCTGTGGCTTTACCATTTTTAATAGTTTGATGGCTTTCATTATTTCTTCTTTGCTTGGTTTTCCGCAGTTAACGTGTAACTCTTCTTCTGCTGGTAGTATATCTGGAGGATTATTTGAGCCGGGTCTGTTCAAAAGTTCTTCAAAGTGCTCTTTCCATCTCTCCATTTGTTCCCTTATATTACTAAGCAGATTTCCTTTCTTATCTTTGATAAAGGCGTTGATCTGTTTGTATTTTCCACTAATTTCTTTGTGCTGTTGTACAGTTCTTTCATATTCCCTTTATTTGCTGCTTCTTCTGCCTCTTTAGCTAGTTCATCTATATATTTCCTCTTATCCCTTTTAATGCATCTTCTCACTTCTTTGTTCACCTCTGTGTAAGCTTCCTGTGTCTTGGCTTTATTACTTCTTGTTTTGCTTTTATTTATGTCTGCTTTCTTGTTCTTTCTTTCTTTAATTTTATCCAGGGTCTCTGCTGTCATCCATGCCTTATTCTGGCGTTCTCTTTTCCCCAGTGTTTCTTCGCATGTCTCTTTCCATATATTTTTACCTGTTTCCAATGATCTTCTATATTTATTGTATTTTCTAGTTGTTGGAGGACTTGGTATTTGTTTGATATTGTGACTGCGAATTTATCTTTAATTCCTTGTTCTTTAAGAAACCCTACATTGAAATACTTTCTACCCTTATTCGTTGTAGTATACCTTTTTAGTTTAATTTTAAGTTTGGCTAACAGAAGATGATGATCAGAAGCTATATCTGCCCCTCTATATACTTTTACATCCTGTAAGGATGACTTAAACTTATTATTAATACATATGTGATCAATTTGATTTTCCGTTCTATGATCTGGTGACACCCATGTAGCTTTGTGTATTCTTTTATGTTGGAATATTGTTCCTCCTAGGCTCATTTGATTAAGGGCGCAGAAATTCACAAATATCTCTCCATTCTCGTTTATATCTCCAAGTCCATGTTTTCCCATAATCTCTTCGAAGCCTCTGTTGTCTGATCCTACCTTAGCATTTAGGTCTCCCATCAAGATTATAATATCCTTGGCTCGTCTTGCATCCATCTGACATTGTAGCTGTTTATAAAATCATCTTTAACTGAGTCATCTTATCGTTGGTTGGTGCATAGCATTGTATAATGTGTAATTTTATTTTGTTTTTGGTTGTTTTAAATGTTGCTCTCACCAGTCTTGGTCCCACTGCCTCCCATTCTATTAGTGTCTTCTGTGCATTCTTTGATAGCATTATAGCTACCCCTTCGCTATGTTGTGCTCCTGGTTCCTGATGATAAAATCATCTCCCCTGTATTCATTTTATTCTCTCCGCTCCCAGCCATCTTGTTTCACACATTCCCAGAATATCTATCTTGTAGTTTGTCATTTCTGCTGCTACTGTGCAGCTTTTCCCTGTTCGTTTAGGTACGAACATTCCAGGTGCCAATTCTGGAGGATTTCCTGGTAGACAAAGGGTGAGTCGGCAACCCGGACTCCTTACGGCTTTCTCCGGATTGCGTCATACGTCTCTTAGACAGAGAGCCCTTCTCTTTCCTGGTTGACGGATTAACTTTATCTCTCTTTGACTTGTCCATGTTTGTGAAGTTTTTTCGTCTTATTTATTTTACAGTATGGGATAGCCAGTCTCATGCCTAACCCTCCTTTCTCGCTTCTTACGAACATGTCTGGTAGGGTACAGCGCCGCTATTCTTTACTCCCCTTTCGGGCCCCGGCAGCGCACGGGCGTCTATCCACTGCATCATATTAATTCTGATGTTGAGTGTTTGTCATTGACACCAAGTTTTCTAGTATTTTTCTCTCGTTATCGTCCGCGATCTCTTTCCTGTATTTTACCAGTTGTAACCAAGTATTCCAACTTTCTTCTTCTCATGATGTGCCCGAAAAATTTTGCTTGTTTCTTTCTGATATTTCTTAGGAGCTCACTTTTTACTTTTTGTGATGGCCTCTTTAAGAATTTCCTCCATGGTCTTTTTAGCTGTCCAGGGAACTTTCAACATTCTTTTAATAAATCCTATCTCTGTGGCCGTTAATCGTCTTTTCATTTATTTGCTTACAGTCCATGATTCACTTCCATAGATCATAATTGGTCCTATATAGCAATGATGAACTCTCTTTCTCACTTCTTTAGACATATTTTTTATTACATTATACTATTTTGGCCTGAGCTATTCTGCTTTTTATTTCTGTGGTGTATCTTCCATCTGATGTTATTATTGGTGATGATTGATTCGATATGATCATTACTTCTGTTTTCTTATTATTCAGACTGAGACCTTTCTTGTTGCTTTCTTTTACTATTATGTCTATATTTCTTGTAATTTATTCTCTGTCTCTGCTATTAAGACTGTCATCCACATATCGCAAATTGTTTATGCTGTGACCATTGAATTTAATTCCTTCTATATCTACTGTTGATCTCATAATATTTTTGCTTTAAAGTGAAAACAAATCTAGCGATAGAACACAGCCTTGTCTTACTCCAAAGTTTTATGTATTGGAACTGTCCTGTTTGGTTGCTAATTCTTATGGATGCTGTTTGTTGCCAGTACATTTTTTTTAATGATTCGCAGATACTTGCTATCAATATTTAATTTCTCCAGCATGTTATTTCCACATGCTTTACTTTGTCAAATGCTTTTGTGTAGTATATAAAGCACATATCAGCGTTGGTGAGGAGTGGATACCAGTGCCTACGTCATTCAAGGGGACTTTCTCGTGTATTGTCGCACCCGACAGGAAAAGTAGTGAACAGAACCCGGTCGTGGTTAATGCTGAGGTCAACGGTCTCATCTGCGATAACACCGATGAGAAAGATGCAGTCATCTATACAGACGGATCTGTAAGACTACACCAAAGAAGGCATGGGCATTTACAGCACGCTCGGCAGGCAGAATAGTCTACGAAGACAGTGGTGCATACGTCATGACCACGAGTAGCATGACAATGGAGGCGATGGCAGTGACCAAGGCATTCAAATGAGTCACAAGACTACACCCACTCATGTATACTGAGTGATTCGATGAGCATGATTAAAAAAGTGGAGGCGGGCTCTGTACGCATGCAATGGGTAGAGTCGTTGCAGAAATCCAAAATACGTAGGTCACCTTTGTCTATGTCCCTGGACATGCGAGAGTGCGAGGAAATGAAAGAGCGGACAGGTTGACTAGCTGCGCTGTCGTTGGAGACGGGCAACCAATGGATCGGGCGGACATCATCAATGCCCTCCGAGATGTGGGAAGAGCACATGACTTCGACAAACACAGATCCACGTCACTTCTTCGGATGATAGAAATGGGAGTTAAGATGGGCACAGCCAGAAATGAGAAACTTAGTGGCCGTGTAAGAAGACTTATCAACCAACATAGAACTGGAGTCGTCAGTCGCTGGACACTGAGGGAATTGCTGAGGAGGGGATCTGAGCACCGATGGACATGTTCGGAATGCAATGATGATGACCCGCAAATAACTCAATAAAGCACATATATAGATCTTTCTTTACCTCTACAGCTCTTTCTATCAATGTTCTCAGGATGTATATTTCATTATTGGTGTCCTTTCCTTCCACAAATCCACATTATTTCTCACTTATTTCTGGTTCTATTGTGTTCCTTACGCGTCCAATGATAATTCTGAGTAATATTTTCGTCATATGGCTCATGAGGCTTATAGTGCAATGATCTTCACAACCAATGGTGCCTGACTTCTTCAGTAAGGCTAAAAAGATAGATTATAGCAGATCTTTGGGTATGTGCCCATTGTGATATATATTTCTCTGCATAGTTTTGTTATGACTTGTACTCACAGCTCTCCTAATGCATTTTATCTCTTCGATTGTTACACTGTCAGGACCTTGATCTGGAACCTCTTTTATTAAATAAGCAAGAAACCCATTTAGTACGATATGTTTTACCAAGAATGTTGCTTTGAGCAATAATCATCATCATCAAGTACCGGGCCTGCTGGTGTAAGTGATCATATCTCTCCACAACTTTCGATCTCGCCAGCTATTTATCATTTCTGTTGTTGACCTTCTGCCAAGCCATTCTCTTAAGCTGTCTGGTATTTTTTCTCTTTGCTTCCCTCTATATCTTCGTCCCTCAATTTTTCCAGTTGTTACAATATACTCCAGTTGTTCTCTTCTCATTACATGGCCAAAAAATTATAATTGTCTCTTCCTAATATTGGAAATTAGCTCTCTTTTTTGCTTTGACCTCTCTCAGAACATCTTCATTACTCTTCTTAGCTGTCCATGGTACTCTCAACATTCTTCTGTAAAACCACATTTCTACAGACTCCAGTGATTTTCTTGTCTGTTGTCCAATTGTCCATGATTCGCATCCATATGTTAAGACTGGCTCTACGTAACATTTACGGCACATGATGATGATGATGACTGTCAAAAATGGATTGCATAGTATCTTGTTATTTTTTTGGAAAGCTGCTTTTGCCTGAGCTATTCTGCATCTCACCTCTTTTGTACATCTTTCGTCTGAGGTTAACAAAGTTCCCAAATATTTAAATTCTGATCAATAATACAGTGACAAAAAAAAAGAATTGATAAAATAGACCAAGTTAAAACTGCCAAGGGTTCTTTAATGTGCGCAAAATGGACACAGGGCTTCCAGTTTTTAAAGAGGGCTAGACATTGGATCTCACTACCCAGAGAGGTAGTAGTATATGTGGCTGTGAACCCAATCTAAAAGTGCACGCACATGCACCGAAAGACAATAGATTTGGCACCGAAACCGCACGAAACATGCACCAAAACCCGTGCCAAAGTCCGATAATCGGCTTATTTTCTCGGTGGTCGTGATGGGTAATCGGCTTATCTCGGTGGTGTGCGTTGGTGCGTGACGGTGATCGCGCGTCGTGGTGTGCGTTGGTGCGTGACGGTGATCGGCGCGTCGTGGTGCGTTGGTGCGTGGCGGTGATCGGTGCGTCGCTAGCTCGCCGGTTATCGACAGCGGTTCTAAAATCGGTCGACAGCGGTTCTAAAAGGGGGATAGCGGTATCTCGCGGGTCGGATGGCGGGTCGTCGCCGGCTATCGTGCGGGTGGGGAAAGGTGCCTTTATTGGTTATCATCATGTGTGGGTCAACAGGAGGCGACATGTAAAAAATGCTGACAAGCAATGACGTTGAAGGCTAGGTTGTGATTGTTGAATGTCGACTTCCGGTCACATGAGCCTTCCGGAACATGATCGGTCACATGATCGATGAGGCGTAAGGTGACAAGGCGATTTTATGTTTCCAGTGCTTGGTTGTCTCGGTTGGGTGGGTAACGTGTAAAGATACTGCTGACAACCAAAGGACAAATTTCTGTATTAGGTAGCCAAATTTGGGCAGGTACAAATCTCATATCCAAATTTGGACAAGGGTTTGATACCGCATGACCAGGTCACATGTGTAGTACTAACCAAGTCGCCCATGTCAAGTCGCCCCCGTGAATATATATTCCAAGTGATACCAGCCCGCATTCAATACAGTAACCTCCAAAGCAGACGGCTCTTAGTATTAACACAAGTATTAATAGATCGACTAATCGTAAGTAGAAATACGTTACTTTTCTTAATTCCATCGACGTTATAGCAGGTAATTATTTCCTTAGCTGTATAGTTATGAACTAAAAATATGGTAAATAAATATTTTATTAATTCGTAGGAGAAGAGCATATAGGAGCGAAAAAGAAAAAAAAATAAGTAACGGAAGACAAATAAAACAACAAATGTGTTAGTTACTATATATTTTATTCTTCACACGTATAAATATACAATGACGGTTTTAAAGATTTCGGACCATGTGTATTTATTGGCTCATGTGTATTTTTAGTAATTAACCCGGTGAATCATCAGTCGTGTTGGCACATGTAAACTTGTTGGTGTACGATGGTGTACGAGTGATGAAAATAAGGGTTACAATACGTTGTCACAGATTTAGTCTAGTTGCTAAAATAATTGTTATGTGACCAGACTCCAGAACAGGTGAGATGATTTGACTATACTCCAGAATACGGCTTTCAAATCTTTCACGATCAAGTGCAAACTGGTGCCAATGAGGAATGACGTCTCCATCTTCCAGAGCAACAAATGAAATGATATCAGGCGCCGCGGCAAAACAAACCTAAGGACAAGTCGAACTATAAGGGTTTTAATCCAACTCTCATTAGGATAGTATAAGGTCTAATGAAACGTTCGTTAGGCTAGTTAATATCGGTACATTATTGATACTTAAGTTTTAAGAATACAAAATCTACATTTGTCTTAGAAGATGTGATGTTGGTAGCTATAACTAACCTGAATGTCTGTGTTTAGAAAAAATGGACTTATAGAAATCTCTGTTATAGTCTGATATACTAACGTAACACTAAGTAACAGACAAACAAATACATACCCTGTTAATTATATTTTTTGTCGGATCGTGTGGTTGAGTGGAAGTGTATTGGTGATAGTAGGGTAAATTTCATTCCAGCGAGCGTTAACTTCCTCATAATCTAACTCCGGAGCAGAATTCTCTACACCTCTAATCTCGGAACTTTCATCACTCTCCTCACATTCTGAACTTGAATTTAATAGTGGCTGAATCCTCGCATGATCAGAGGTTTCATTTCTGTTTACCACACTATCGGGGATCTTCTTGAAGATGGAATCTAAAGTTAACCCATTATTAAAATAAGCGTTAGGTGGTGTCCAAGATGGGAAAGCTTGCTCTTCCAATGACCACTCAGACTCTTCAGAACTTTCCTCATCTTCTGAGCTTGAACTTACACTAAAAAGTAGCTGGGCCATACTACGAAATTCTTGAAGTTACAATTCCACTAAAATGATTTTCAATTAGTTTATCCTGTTTAAATAGGTTATGATATTTATAATATGTTATTTTTCATTGTTCCAGCTTGGTATACAACGGCATCTGATAGGGAGTATCTACTTTTCGATAGAGTACTAAACATTCTTCAGTATCAGCGACATGATCATTGTCTAGGATGTCGTGGTGACGGCTCTTTACCTCATTCATGTCAGCTAGACTTTGAGGAGCGCTTGCGTTTACAAATAAATTCTATATTACACTCTGAGATGGAGAAGGATGATGTGGTCTACCTGGCTGCCGAAAATATTTCCGAACGAATAGTGAGATATACAAATTGGGACCCATCGCAAATATCAACACCGACTGATTCACAGTCTTCCACACATGTAAGAAATGAGGCGCAAGCTATAATTAGTGGTCATGACTCAGGGACAAATCAGGCAACTCGCCAAACATAGCCAATTTCAACCTGAACGAATCAACTTCTGGTGAATTTCAGTGTCCGTTATGTCCCCTGAAGTTTAAGTGGCTCCATAATTTAAGGAAACATTATCGCGTTGTGCATCAACTAATGCGATATCCGTGTGACATTTGTTACCGTTCGTATACGACCCGTGGTTCTTTAACCAGACATATGAGAGTGAAACATAAGGGTTCTACAACAGCACCTTCATCATTGCTGCCGTCCTCAGCTCCAACATCACCACAGCCAGCTACTACGACAAACCCGCCGGCTGCACCTTCAGCCGCGAATAAGAGAGAGTCAGAGGAGGAACTCTCCACAGAGGGTTAAAAGCACAAGCCCGATGACCCGTTAGCAACACTACCAGCTGATGTGCGGGATGTATATCAACAAAATTGGTCAGTCATAAACACTCACGCTAGTATCAATAATACAGTTTCCACATACACTTTCTTCCACTCACCTGATCGTCCTTTCATCACAGACTGGTCTATTCTTTTAAGAGATGTGTTTGATAGTCAGACAACTCGTTTTAAAATTAATTATGGTCACCATTTTATCCTCCGTCACAGAGAAGATGGAGATTTACGCTTCTTCCATGCATCCTTCAATAATTCAGCTGTCCTCGAGTTCCCGAAGTTAATCAATAATCTTGGAGATTTCACTCGGTTTGTAGACTCTTTAAGAGATCACGAGCCCGTATCCACAGGGCTAATCATACGACCTGATACAAAGTGGGTGGTGGAGAGCATTCCCGCCACTATTTTTTATTTATTCCACATTCACGACTTCCCAATTGGATGTGTGGTTGAGCAATTACCACCTCATATTAGTAACAACAAGTACATCTACACCCTACAGAAAGCGTCGAAGAGGTGTGCAAAGTGGTGGTGGAGAGCATTCCCGCCACTATTTTTTATTTATTCCACATTCACGACTTCCCAATTGGATGTGTGGTGGAGCAATTACCACTTCATATTAGTAACAACAAGTACATCTACACCCTACAGAAAGCGTCGAAGAGGTCTACTACTTATAACGACAATCTGTGTTTTTTTCGGTGTTTGGCTTTATTTAAGGGGGAAGAACTCGACAGTCTGGAAATTACCACTCGTCAGCTCTTGCGTCAGTGGCACTCACATTGGGACATACTTTTCGTAAACAATTTTCCAGGTGTAACTTTACAACAACTACCACATTTAGAGGAGTGTTTTGGTATAAATATTGATGTGTTTGAGTTCAATGCTGAAGATGTTCTTTGTCCTAAACTCAGAAGTAGGGGCTCACATCCTACCACCATGCGCATCCTGGTTCATAAGGACCATTTCATGTACATTACTGATATTAATAAAGCAGCTAGCACCTACTCTTGTCCACAGTGTGGGAAATTATGGGCTTCTTATGGTGATATTACCAGACATGAAGAAATGTGCAGTGGTGGTAAGTCGAAAGATTTTTTTAGAGGGGGAATTTATACACCTAGCGAGACTATTATGGAGGCCCTAGAGGAAGAAGGTATTGCCGTACCCGGTGGCTTCGGGTATTCCTATAGGGCCACTTTTGATTTCGAGTGTTATTTTGATAATACCGACTTAGCCACCACAAAAGCTGGCTCTGCTACAACATCTTTTTTAGCAAAACATGTCCCACTGTCCGTATCCGTGGCGTCTAACGTCCCAGGGTTTGGAGAGCCTGTCTGCTTTGTCACCGAGGGCGATCCTCAGAAGTTGATAAATCAAATGCTTAAATATTTAAACGCTATTGCGAAGGAGGCTTACAACATTTTAAAAAAAGATTACAAAGAAGTATTTAAACACCTGGCGGAGTGTGCGCAAAGGCGTGGTCCGGAGGAGGAGTCCGACCTGAGAGGTCGTCTAAAAGCTTACTTGAAACAGCTCCCGGTGATAGGTTTCAACTCGGGCAAGTACGACCTAAATTTAATAAAGCCCTATTTAATCAATTACTTCATTACCGCCTCCAACGCCGATCAGGAAGGCGAGAGCGAGGATGATGACGAGGAGGACGATTGGGAAGGTGAGAGAGAGGATGATGAGGCGGAGGGTCGGATAGAAGAAAACCGACTGGGCGAAAAAATGTTTATAGTTAAGCGAAACAATAATGTCATGTGTCTCACCACCATGAGGCTAAAGTTCCTAGACATCATAAATTATCTAGCGCCAGGTTTCAGTTACAGCAAGTACTTAGCAGCTTACAAAGTAGAGGAGACCAAGGGTGTTTTTTGTTACGAGTACGTAACCGATTTAAACAAGTTGAATGAGACGGAGTTACCATCACACGAAGCGTTCTTTTCCAGCCTAAAAAATTGTAATATTTCGGATGCGGAGTACGATCTATGTAAAAAGGTTTGGAAGGACAATAAGATGACGACCCTTAGGGATTTTTTGGTGTGGTATAATAACAAAGATGTAGTCCCCTTCTTAGAAGCCTTACAACAGCAGGTTTGGTTTTACGAGGCTTTGAACATCGATATGTTTAAGAACGCGATTTCGGTCCCGGGAATAACTCTTAGTACCTTTTTAAAACTCTCCCCCTAGATGTTGGCTTTTCACTGATTGGAAAAAAGGAAGCAGATTTGCATCATACCATAAGACAGAATATTGTCGGAGGCCTATCTATCATTTTTCATCGGTACCACGAAAAGGATAAAACTTTTATCAGAAACAGTAACAAAGTGGTACGCAGCATTAAAGGTTATGACGCCAACGCCCTTTATCTGTGGGCACTTATGCAAAAGATGCCTACCGATTATACGGTCATACGCAAGGCTGAAGATGGGTATAAACCCTTAAGACGAACTATTACACGCGTCAGTGTCGAGAGTATCTGACTTGGATTTCCCATCAAAACCAGGTCGAACTGCAAACCCAGTTTAACGCTCGGGAGAAGGCTTTGGGTACACGTAAAATTAGAGTGGATGGGTGGGATAAATCCAATAGGACCGTGTATCAGTACTATGGTTGTCTTTTTAACGGTCATCCAAACTGTGACATCACCCAGGGTCGCGAAGTCAATCCGGTGAATAATATTCAGTTGGCTAAATTGTACCGAAAAACCTGTGAAATAACGGCTTATTTAAAGAACCTCGACGATGTTCACGTAGTCGTTATGTGGGAATGCGAGTGGCAAAAACTAAAGAAAACAACACCGTCCATTCAACTCTTCCTAGGTGAGAACTTGCCTGGTTCTAAACCCTCTTTTGCTAAACATAAACCCATCACAGATGAAGCCATTATAAAAGCCGTTTCAAACGAGTCGTTTTTCGGTCTCGTGAGTGTGACATTCACGTTCCCGATAGATTAAAGGCCCATTTTAGCGAGATGACCCCCATCTTTAAAAATGTAGATGTTGGTATAGACGATATCGGTCCCTTTATGCGTGAGTACGCCACCAAAACAAGCTCTTGCGTACCCCCAGACGTACGCTCGTGGGTAGTTACAGTGGAACAAAAGTTCTGTTGGCCACACCCCTGTTAAGTGGTATTTAGGGCATGGGTTGGAGGTAACTAGAATATATCAGGTGGTAGAGTACCTACCCGTTAGTTGTTTTAAGGAGTTTGGTGACAAGGTCACACAGGCGCGTCGGGCTGGTGATTTAAATACAAATCAATCGATTGTTAGCGATACGATGAAACTCCTTGGAAACTCGGCCTATGGAAAGACTCTAACCAATATGGCGAAACACGTGGACGTGACATATGTTAAAGAGGGGCCGATACATCCAAGTTGGTAAATAACCCACGGTTTAAAAACATGACGCCTATTGGTGAGGACCTGTACGAGGTGTCGATGGGAAAACGAAGTATCCTGTGGGATCTTCCGTCACAGATTGGTTTCTTCGTCTACCAGTACGCCAAATTGAGAATGTTGGAATTTTATTACGATTTCCTGGATAGATTCGTAGAGAGGTCCGACTTTCAACTCTGTGAAATGGATACTGATAGTCTGTACTTGGCCCTCAGCGAGTCATCGTTAGAAGAGGTCGTTAAAACTGATATGGTAAACGAGTTTTTCTCACAATACGACAAATGGTTCCCCTCAGAGACTTGTGAAGTCCATCACACAGATTTCATTCGCCACAGGGGCACCGTAAAGTATGACTGTTCAGATTGTAAGGCGAGACAGTTATACGACAAACGGACTCCTGGTCTGTTCAAATTGGAATATTCGGGAGATGGAATGATATCCTTGTGTAGCAAGACCTATTACTGTTTTGGTGATTACGCGAAAGTTAGCACCAAGGGACTTAATAAACACCATAATAAGTTAGATAAGGATACTTTTACAGAGGTCCTAACCAATAAACAAGCCGGGGTGGTAAAAACATAGGGTTTAAAACACACAATGGGTCGGTGTACACATATACACAACACCGGAACTCTCTCCTATTTCTACATCAAGCGACAGGTTCATTCTGACAACGTGACCACCTCCCCTTTAAACATTTAATATACTCTCATATATTAATTTTCATATATACATAGCATCATGTGCCCTCTCCACGACGAAGGGTGGCTACCATGGATCGCGATTCTAGTGATTTTCTTGCGTTGATGGCGCAGGTTGTCATAGATTGAACCCTTCCATCTTTTGATGTTACTTTTAGTAGGCTGTTGTATCTTAATTTTTAGGGTATGTCTTAATTGAGTTTAGTAATTCTTTTTCATTTTTTAGTTGTTTAATACTTCATTTGTTTGTGTTCTGTTCTGTTTTCATGTCTAATTTTTCTGCACCATACAATGTTGAGAAAATATCACATTTTGGTATTCTTAGTTTTTTTTTTTTTTTTTGCCCTGGTTTTATTTGTTATGATGTTGTATATATACGATTTTGGATTTATATTTTCTACTTGTTGATTATTTAAAACATTAAAAATTTTTTTATTTATTATCCCCTAGAGTCTCCTCCTGTATGGTTGTTTTTAACGGAACATGATTGTAGAAACCTACCAGGAAAAGGGAAACAAATGACGTTTTTTTAAATTATTATTTATGCTTATATATTTATGTTTATATATTTTTTAAATAAATTTGTTTCGTTTAAACTTATCTTGGAAGTATTTGTTTTTTTTTTGACTTGGGTTAGCTTGGATACGCAATAGAGAGAGAGAGAGAGAGAGAGAGAGAGAGAATTTCGCTGGTTGATACTTTGTGTGGCTTGATGATAGGACATGAAGGGATGATGATGGTGTTGAGGGTGGCACATGATGGTGATGATAGTGTTGAGGGTGGCACAAGATGATGATAGGATATGAAGGTTGATGTTGAGGGTGGCACATGATGATGATGATAGTGTTGAGGGTGGCACAAGATGATGATAGGACATGAAAGGATGGTGTTGAGGGTGGCACATGATGATGATGGATATGAAGGTTGATGTTGAGGGTGGCACATGATGATGATAGGACATGAAAGGATGGTGTTCAGGGTGGCACATGATGATGATGTTGAGGGTGGCACATGATGATGATGTTGAGGGTGGCACATGATGATGATAGGACATGAAAGGATGGTGTTCAGGGTGGCACATGATGATGATGTTGAGGGTGGCACATGATGATGTTGAAGGTGGCACATGATGATGATGTTGAGGGTGGCACATGATGATGATAGGATATGAAGGATGGTATTGAGGGTGGCACATGATGATGTTGAGGGTGGCACATGATGATGATAGGCCATGAAGGGATAGTGTTGAGGCACATGATGATTTTTATTTGACTTGAGTTAGCTTGGATATGCAATAGAGAGAGAGAGAGAGAGAGAGAGAGAGAGAGAGAGAGAGAGAAGAGAGAGAAAAAAATCGCTATAATCTGGTACATGACGCTAACGATACTAATAATTGCTTGTTAGCATTTTTTTACATGTCGCCTCCTGTTGACCCACACATGATGATAACCAATAAAGGCACCTTTCCCCACCCGCACGCCACGCGACGACCCGCCATCCGACCCGCGAGATACCGCCATCCCCCTTTTAGAACCGCTGTCGCCCGAGAGAACCGCTGTCCGATAACCGGCGAGCTAGCGACGCACCGATCACCGCCACGCACCAACGCACACCACGACGCGCCGATCACCGTCACGCACCAACGCACACCACGACGCGCCGATCGTCACGCACCAACGCACACCACCGAGATAAGCCGATTACCGATCACGACCACCGAGATAATAAGCCGATTATCGGACTTTGGCACGGGTTTTGGTGCATGTTTCGTGCGGTTTCGGTGCCAAATCTATTGTCTTTCGGTGCATGTGCGTGCACTTTTAGGATGGATTCACAGCCACTAATACTACTGAAGGTATTGTCATAGATTCTGATCCTACTACCCCCCCCCCCCAAAAAAAAAAATTTGAACTGCCTGCAGTGGTAATCGAACCTGGGACTTCCTTGTCCAGAGGCCAGCGTCTTACTTTCAGACCACTCAGCCCCCCCTCCAATTGTCAGTGGTTGATTCAGCCAGCTTTTACCAAAGATTAGAAACACAGGACAAGCATGTTATAGTCCATTCAAAATGAATAATCACACCTGAATTAGTTTTGCGTGATAACCGCTTGTTATTTTGGTTTCAAAATTTGCATGCAATCTTAGAATATTGATGACGTTATAGAAATATTGTTTGCTCTGAGAAATTTGATCTAGTTTAAAAGTTTTCTTCTTTAGGCTATATTAAATTCACCCTGTTCGAATTTGACACCATTTTAGGATATATATTAATTTGGTGCGGTCGTTCATGTAAAATAGTTTGGCTATTGCAGAAACACTAACTTCAGGAAAATCCCGTGCACAAAACTGAATTGTTATTGAAAGACATGACGCACCACGGCCTGGGCATTAATTACCAAAGGGAAGGCGTATCTTTATTAATTTTGTGAAGACTCAGTAGACAATTTGTTGACTTTAAATACCAACATTTATATCTAAATTACAATGAGTTTGAAATGCAAATTTAGAATGGCAGTCAGTAAATGGCAAACTCAAAAGAACAATTCCAAGCAGCAAAGGCCAGCGCATTATTTATTTGGTTATTTGGTTATGGAAGGCCCCGGTATCACTGCAAATGAATTAAAATCCATAATTGCTCAACCGCCCGTGCCAGTGGAATCATCCAAATTACTAACTCATCTCCCAAACAAAGAACGGTAGCTGTAGTCCCCATCATAGCAGTCTCAGCACACGCCAAAAGACATAAGGCGAAACCACATAGAAAGTGAACACGGTCAACGGTTCCCTGTCATCCGATATCCATCATCGTATCGGAACATGATCAAAACGGATGAAACACACAGCTCACGGTGTGCACAGAGCACTTAACTCAGTAGCTCCTGCAACAAGCCGGACTTGGAATATGAGGAAACTGCAACAAGGAACACTTTTCAGACATAGCCTTCAATGGTTCCTGTCACCTATCCACCATATTGCCCGGAAGTTCACGTCCTCCTGAAAATGATGATCGTCAATGCAGCGCATTATATTAACGCATGCTGGAAGCACTGAAAACGGCCTTGTCCATGATGCGGGACTTATTTTCCAATCAAAAAGTACCGACGGTAGGGACTACCATACTGAAATGAATGGAAACATTTTCAGGCACTGGTTGGAGAACGATCTTTTACCAATCCTGGAGAGACCTTCATGCATAGTCATGGATAATGCATCATACCAACAATGTCGTATCAGAGGAAGACAAAGTGCCTACTGCATCAAATACAAAAGAGCAAATTAGGACATGGCTTGCGAATGAAAATGTCAAATTTGACAACACATATTTAAAACCCGAATTGTTACAACTTGTGAAGAATACGAATAAGAAAAAGGTGTACCATGTTGACAAAATCATTGAGAAATACGGCCACACCTCTTTTCGACTCCCTGCATATCATGTGCACCTTAATCCAATCGAACTTGTCTGGGCTCACGTCAAAGGACAAGTTGCAGAACAGAACAGGATGTTTAAAATGTGTGATGTTGAAGTTCTGACACGCGAGTCTCTCTCAAAAAGAGACATTCCGTTCTGGAAGAAGTGTGTTGAACATGTGCTGCGGGTGGAAGATGAGTACTGGAAACGAGATGGATTACTATTTGTCCAGCCAGTAAAGATTATCAACCTCTTGGAATCGTCAGATTCGGAATGATTAAAATTAAGATGAATTCAATTCCAGCTGCAGTTAGGACGTCCTGGGTTCTAATGGTGACCAAAGGACAAGACTAATTGTAACCAATTGAATTCATGTTTGCAAATACACATAACGAACAACACCCACAATTAAGCACTATGTAGATATGCCTCTGACAAGAATTGCAGTAAACTGGAACATTTAACACGATTACTGTGAACTCTAAAATTTGAATCAACTTGTGTGATATCGTCATAAAAGATCAAAGGAATTTGCTGATGTGCAGAATCTGTTGTGTTTGTGGAATAAAAAATACCAAAATCTTTGCGTCATCAATATTCTAAGATTGCATGCAAAATTTGAAACCAAAATAACAAGCGGTTATCACGCAAAACTAATTCAGGTGTGATTATGAATTTCTGAACGGACTATAGTTACCAAAGCATCTAAGCTATGGATGAAAATCACAAACTAAAAACAAATAAATGCTTCAATAAATGAATGCAGTAAAGTATTTATTCACTTAGTGCTGTAGTTCCACATCACAGTTGTTTGGCTGCCATGGAACTCTATTTTACACTGTCTCTTGTCATGATGGTGCACATTGTCATAGGTTCACTTGTCCAACTTTTGATGTTATCAGTCCACTTTAGTCTAGGTTTATCTCTGCCTTGTACCTTCCCTTCCAAGGTCACTTTTTATAAGAGTGTTTTGTCTTTTCATATGTCCACAAAATGTCAGTTGTCTTTTCTGAATTGTGTTAAGTAGTTCTATTTTGAACTACTTTAAAATGAAAAGACGATTGGAGGCCACAGAGATGGGATTTCTCAGAAGAATGTTGAAAGTTCCCTGGACAGCTAAAAAGACCAATGAGGAAATTCTCAAAGAGGCCAACACAAAAAGGGAGCTCCTAAAAAACATCAGAAAGAAACAACATTTTTCGGGCACATCATGAGAAGAGGAAAGTTGGAATACTTGGTTACAACTGGCAAAATAAAAGGAAAGAGAGATCACGAATGGCAAAGATAGAAAACACTGGATAGCTTTGTGTCATGGCATGGAAAACAGTCAACAACAGAACTGATACGATGCACTGTAGATAGAAGAATGTGAAAGGATATGATCGCCTACATCAACCAGTATGGTACATGATGATGAGTTCTTTTTTCATTTTCAGTTGATTCAGAACTTCCTTGTTGGTCTTATTTTTCTTCCCTCATCAAGGCCAGCTCCTTGTCGTGGGGATGGGGCTTAACAGTCACCAGGGACTGAAAACTAAGACTGGCCAGGCCTTCCTACAACCGAGCAAGACCACAGTCTGCTCTAGCAAGTTCAAGTGCTGAAGTCGGAGACAACCAGCCAAAAGGCGCACAACAATCAGGATGCCACTCACTCAACGCAAATGGAAGTATGTCTATAACCGCAAATCGATATGGCACTCGCCCTGTGATGGACACTCAGGCAGGTGCAGCGCCGGGCCCTCAACCTCGAAAGGGCCCAACCTCTATTACTGGATGTCCTTCTCAACCACTCTGTGGAGTCAGGGGGCGAGAGAATAGAGCTACTGGCCAATCCAAAATAAGACCATCAAAAAATACACTGGAATGCTGAAGGTATCAACAGCAAAAGAGATGGGTACAGTAAAAAGATAGAATTAGAAAATATCCTGCATGAAGAACAAATAAACATATGCTGTTTGCAGGAAACCCATCTAAACGACGACATAACCTTGAAGATTAGGGGATACCAGTGCTACCGATCTGACAGAAAAACAGACAAAAGGGCGGAATACTGACTCTTGTAAGGAACAACATTAATGCATGTCAGATTGAAGTGTTATGGATGGGGCGGAATATCAAATACTGCACCTCAGGACAGGAAATACAGACTTCCATCTACTTAACTACTACTGTCCGAGTGACCGCCCACTAGCACTAGACACAATTACATTAAAAGAAAGAATAATTGTATGTGGAGACTTTAATAGCTATTCACAGAGCTGGGGCTATGAACATATGGACAAGAGAGGTGAAGAGCTTGAAAATTGGCAGGATGATAATGGGCTTATACTATTAAACCAGGCAACAGATCCACCAACATTCTACTCCAGATCATGGCATACCACATCTACACCAGACCTTGCTTTCCATTCACCAGACCTGGATTAGAATATCACACGAATTGTTGGGAAACAACTTGGAGGCAGCGACCACTGACCAGTCTTTTTAGTGGCACAAAATAAGGCCATCAGGGAGAACAGCACTCTCTACACATGGAATTACAAAAAGGCAGACTGGAAAATGTATCAACACTACACCAGTGTACTGACTAAAGATATAAATACAGATAGAGACATCAACAAATAGTTGATGAATTCAGTAGACTAATAATACAAGCTGCCAGTGAAACAATACCTAGAGGGGCACGGAAACACTACAAACCATACTGGAGTAGTGAACTAGAGCAACTGTACAATGACATGGAAACATCTCGAAAGCAAGCAGAAAATAACCCTTGCCAAGAACACCACAACAACTACCAGCATGCTAAAGCCAAATTTCAACGGGCTAAACTACAAGCCAGACGGAGAAGCTGGAAAGAGAAAACAGAGTCCTTGAATCTTGAACGAGACACAAGAAAAGTGTGGAAGCTTGTAAAACAGCTGAATGATGAGGGTACAGAAAGGAACACCAAAATTACACTGAAGAAGGATGGAAACATTCTAACAGGTAAACATGCAGCAAATTACTTTGCAGACTCCTTTGCAAATGACAATAATATTGAAATTAGCTAGAAAAACGACAAGAGACCCGTTTAAAACAACAAAATGCAAGACAAGAAGAGACCACATATGAAGTCATGGAAACACCCATTACACAAAGAGAGCTAGAGCTGGCAATATCCAAATTAAAAATGAAAAAGTCACCAGGCAGTGATGGAGTGTCCAATGAAATGATTAAGAACTTGGGAACTGCAGCTAAAGCAAAACTACTGCAGATCTACAACATTTGCTGGATCACAGGTAGAGGACATGGAGAGAAGCAATTATGATACCATTACTAAAGCCAGGAAAAGATGGTTCAATGACATCCAGCTATAGACCAATCAGCCTTACAAGCTGTTTGTGTAAAACAATGGAACATATAATCAATCTCAGATGCAGTGGTACCTGGAAAGTGAAAATCTCCTTGTCCCACAACAAGCAGGCTTTAGACAGTGTTACTCTACCGAAGATCAAGCAACCTATCTTTCCCAGGAAATTGAAGATGCGTTTCAAGAAAAGAAACTGGTACTGGCAGCATGGATAGACCTAAAGAAAGCATTTAATAAGGTATGGAAGGAAGGGCTTTTGAAGAAACTGAGAAATTATGGAGTAAATGGCAGGATGTACAAATGGGTCAAAGCATACCTGCATAACAGAGAGCCAGAGTGCAACTGGATGGTCTTAAGAGTAAGAAGGTCTTACTGCGCCAGGGCGTTCCACAGGGAGGGGTACTATCTCCAACACTTTTTCTGATCTACATCAATGACCTAGTTACTGAACTACCACATGGCATCAAAGTGGCAATGTATGCAGATGACTTGGTAATGTGGTGCACAGAGGAGTATGCAACAGTGGCCTCCAAATTGTTACAAAGAGCTATGAATGCACTGAATTCATGGACAAATAGATGGTGTATCAGCATCAATACAGACAAATGCAGTACTACACTTTTCACACTCTCCCCAAAACAAAAAGCAGGAGCCATCTACATAAACAATGAGCCTGTGAAAGAAGACATACAAGCTACATATCTCGGAGTTACATTTGATAACAAACTATCTTGGAAATAGCAGATAAATAAGGCAACCCAAAAAGCAAGGAGGAAATTGGCTATTCTAAGAAAGTTGTGTGGAACCACATGGGGTGCGAGTGGGAAAATACTCAGTAAAGTTTACCAACAGAGTATACGCCCACATTTAGAATATGGATCATCCGCATGGTGCTCAGCATCAAACACCACATTGCAAGAACTGGATAAAGTACAAAACCAGGCACTTAGGGTCATCACAGGAGCAATGAAATCAACACCAATATTGGAGATGGAGAAATTGTGGAGGATACCAGCACTGAGAGAACGGAGAGACACAAAGGTGCTGATACAGGCAGAAAAATTTGTATGCATGCCGAGACATCCAATGAAGGACAGATTCCAAAATCTTGCATTGGGACGACTTAAGAGAAGCAGCTTTATCCACCAAGCCAAGCATATTAGTAGACAAACACCAGACATGCCAAGAGTTGTTAAACCCCTTCTGCCCATACCAGAACAGACTCCCTGGACAGATGAATCAGGATTATCAGTTCAAATACGGACAGAAGTGAAAGGAATAGTTGACAAAGAGGAACAAAATAGTCTACAGCGAAAAACAATAACTCTCAGTTTCCTGGATGAAGAATACCCACAAGACCTATGGATCCGTGTGTACACAGATGGATCACACAGAATGCAGTAAAGAATGGGGGAGCAGGTGCATATATAGAGTACCCAAATAACACTAGGGATATGAATAAAATAGCAACAGGAAATATTGTCACAATTTGATGCAGAAATACAAGCAATAAAGTTGGCAATAGAAAAACTGCTGAACAGTAATCTTAGCCCACAGCCTGTAGTGTTTTTGACAGATGCAAGATCAGTACTCCAGGCACTACAATCCAGAAAAATACCACATCTGCAGACCTTATTGACTGAACTCTGCAAGCACCACAGGGTTGCCCTGCAGTGGATCCCGTCTCACTGTGGAATACCAGGAAATGAGAAAGCAGATCAGTTGGCAAAGGAAGGTTCAACAGGCACACAACTAGATACACCAGTTACATACCATCATAAGAAACAGATAATCAAATCAATCAGAGGACCACAAGCCCTAAATCAGGATGCCTTTCATAATATGAATAGATATGAACAAGTTATCATTATACGCCTCAGAACAGGACACAATCGACTCCATAGTCACATGTATACAAAATTCAAGATCGGCACATCAACTACTTGTACATGTGGACAGGCACCCCAGACTGCTGAACACATACTTCAAGACTGCACTGAATATAGTACACTGAGGAAAATCCATTGGCCCATAGATACAACACTACAGACAAAACTATATGGGCCACTGCAGAATTACAAAAGACAGTAAAATTCATACAGGAAACGACATTGCTGATATAGACAATACTTCGAGCGAATGAAAGATAGATAGATAGATTTTTCTTCCACCCAATTCTCCCCATTTTACTATAAATCCACATTTCAAAGGCTGCAATTTTCTGCTGTTTTCTAATTTAATGCCCATGTTTCTGGACCATCCCGATACAGGAAGGTTGAGTAAATATAGTATTTTGCAATTCCTAGTTTTAGTTCTGATGTTATTTGCTTTGATGTGAATATATTTTTCATGTTGTTAAAATTGCTTTTAGCCATTCCTATTCTTTTGTTTAATGTCTGAAGCATTGCTTCACTGCAATTTTCTGTTCAGATGCAAGTTTTGCAGTGACCACAGTTAACCCTTGCTGGATTCTTATATATATTGGATATGTCTCAGATTTTCTTATCCCTTGAAGTCCTATCATTGGTTAAGATTCCATAGTAATAGCTTATTAGGTTCCATTTTCATAAGATGGCCAACCCACTTAATTGTTTGCCTCTATGTGAATCTGATGCAAGGTCCAACAATTTTCCTCTGGCATATTTCTATTTCTGTCTCTTACTGTGTGTGAACAATAATGGTTTCTTCTCAAGCATCCTATCTCATATATTGCAATCAATAACAACTATAGCAGGAAGACAAAAATACTGGGCATCAATTACATGTTGTTTTAATATCAACTAGTTTGGATGGTCAAGTAACAGTGACAGTCATCCAGGAGTCATGACCCAGACAGGCCCACTCACACTCTCTAGTGTGTCAAGAGGCTAAAGGGCCAAACAACTTACTCGACAGGGTGTCTTCTGATGATCAGATTGCCTTCAGCTGTGATGATCTGTATAGAGTTTCTATTACTGAATCTTATATAATGATCACATCTAACATTGGTAACAGAATTCCAAACCCACTGGATATCAATTATTTTGTTTTATTGTCATTTATTTTGGATAGTCAAGTAACAATGACAGTTAATAAACTAACTGTATTACCATGGTGACTTTCCTGTCATTTTGTTTAAATTTCTTTTAGGGTTTTTAAATTCATCTATAAGTATTACTAGACCAGCTCTCACCTGTAACCCACAGGGAAAGAAGAAACAGGGAGGACTTGGACGCCAGATGATTAATACATTTTTAAGGACCTGTTTAGCTTGATACCACTCCAATGAACATCATTCATTAAACTG
Source organism: Megaustenia siamemsis (assembly GCA_032433765.1). Lineage (NCBI taxonomy): Eukaryota > Metazoa > Mollusca > Gastropoda > Stylommatophora > Ariophantidae > Megaustenia > Megaustenia siamemsis. The sequence goes on along the minus strand of JAVIAB010000092.1, from coordinate 145,049,578 downwards.
CAGTTGTGTTAAAAATATATTCGATTTCATCAATGGAACAAAAGAGATTTTAGAGGCAAAATTTTTCAATGTTTTAAAAATCAATATACATATTTATATTTTTCTAACACAAAACGTAATATATTTAAATTTTTAGATAATTGAACAAGGAATTAGATTTCACCAATACTAAGATGATGCAAGACATGTAAAAAGAATATGGTTTGATGACAGCTTACACTATAATCAAATTGAGAGTGAAATACTCTGTGGCTGAACATACATGATCAAAATCGGCATAATGCACAGTGCATCAAAAGTGTTAAATTTTAGAATGGGACAACCTCCACCTAAAACAACTGCATGTCAACACCACTGATACATTTTTTCTACATCAAAATGGAATGTACTACTTGCTTAGGAATATGTTGCAGAATATGCATTTATTATGGATTTTTCAGCAAATAAAAAAAATATTGGTATATGTTTTGGTATCTTTTATGGTGACATAAAAATTCTTCCATTTCATTTGGTCAAAGATATTCAATTATTTGCTTTACAGATTCATCACAAGGGAAACGATTTTGTCAAATCTTTCACCATGCAAGACTGTGAAGATCATTGTCTTTGATGAAACACTGAGGCAATGGCAGTCTTTTATACTTGAGACAATTCTACAGGATGAAAACTGTAATGTAGCTTATTCTTTAGTGTCAGAATTTGTAAGAAATCATGACAACTTTGTTATTAAATAATGTTGATTTGGGTAAGTGGAAGATATTGTGGTGGTAGGGAACATATGGTATGAACATTTTAATAAGAAAGGCATTGAAAATTAGTAACTAATTGTCACGGCTTAGTTACACAATGGCTACATGAAGCAAAGATAGTAGATAAAGAATTTTGTGCTTTCAGAAGAGTTGGGCTTCAGATTATTCTTTATTTAGTGTCACAATAACCCCATTTAGTGCCAGCACAACCCTTTCGTTAAACAATTTATTTATATTTTTAATTTGTTGTTACATTTTCACTTTCTTTCTCTTTTGCTCCCTTCCCTACTTTTCTCTCTTATTTCACTCCCTCCTTTCTTTCACTTTCCATTAATATGATTCCTACATTTACACATAGACTGTCTCTGACTCACACCCTCAAGTATGAAGTACATGAACAGCCTAATCCTTGAATGATCCAAGGCTTGGATGACAAGGCAATAAGAAATTACATCGACTGCTCCTGATTCACACACCACATTTGAGGTGCCGATATTTCAAAAGAGTGGATTTCCCAGCTCGACATATTGTTATCAGCTGCCGACCCACCCCACTATGCCAGGTTACCCCATGATAAGAGTATTTGTTTCATGGGACAGGTGGCCGTGAGAGTATATAAGGACATCACTCAGAGTGGCAAGCAATTTTAGACCGCTGCTGCCACAAACAGAACATCAATGTGCCAGGTTAAAACTAAGGCAATTGTATGCAATCAGTTATGGACAGTTGATTTGATCAGCAGTGGTTTTTTTTTTACTGACTGAAGTAAATCTTGTTAAAGAATATATCCAAGGACTTTATAAAATGATAGGTCATTTCTAAATATAATTATTATACAAAGGAAAACACACTGTGCCATATTTCAAAATTAAGAACAAATAATTTATTTAAGTGGAACATGTTTGGGGTCATGACTACCATGTAGATAAAGCAGTTTGTTGACTGTTGATATATGCAAGTCCCTTAGTGGTGGTATGGCATCTGGATGACTTTCAGTGGGAGTTTCATATTCAGCATAACAGTCTGAAACAGCAAAGTAAACAAAAAACTGCTGATATAATAAGAATATTATGGTTAGGGTTATGGAAGGCCCCGGTATCACTGCAAAGAAATTAAAATGTTATATAATGCAATAAGAATAATATGAATAAGTAATAAGCAAATGAATCACATCTGGCTTTTGTTGAGATTAAGTACATTAATTAGATTAACAATATTTATAAGTGTGCTATATTATTATTACTATGCATGGTGATACTCTTTTTTTAACATTTTCAATCTGGTTTTGCACAGCCTTTTCTATAAATTTATACAAGCATGATTGACACACTAGCAGAATGAAAGCAACAGAAACTCATGCCTAATAATAATACTCTTCTCAACCTCTGAATATATTATTCTTACTTTTGGAATTACCATCATTTAATTAAAACATCTTCCAATAAAATTGCAAAATGTAATAATAAAAACTTTAAATAATCATTTTGTGCTATTGTAGTACTAGCAATCTGTTAAATAAGCATGTACATCTTTTTTTTTAGCATTTAGTTCTTTCTTTGCTCAATCATTTAGTAACTTATGTCTAAATATTTTACTCTTGTAATCCTTGATACAGATCAAGTAGTCAGGAGCCAAAACATGTTCTTCTATGGGAAACACCAGGATACAGAAAAAGAGGAAGACCTAAAGAGACACTAAAAGAACACTTATAAGAGAAGCAAAGTTGGCATGCATAGATTCATTAGACAAGATCAAACATCTCTCCCAGAATGGAGATGGATGGGGAAAACACTACAAGCCCTAAGCAACGTCTAACGGCGGTCAAGGTCAAGATCAACCATTGATAACCTCCTGCACTTTGCTTATGTTCGGTTAAGAGGTTTTTTCTAGAATTTACTCCAAAATATAGATCCAGTGAATTTTGTCTTCCTTCTGTTTATTTCTTTCAGCAATTACCTCTGTTATCTCTTTTAAGTGACTCCCATTTACCTTTAATGCTACAACAGGATATATAATCCACATAAACATATATATGAATACTGTTATTTTGGAATAATAAAGCATGTATATTGAGCACTTTACTATATACAGCAGAATCTGGCCTTCTTACACCTCACAAGAAGAAAGACTAGTTACTTTTCATATGTGCTGCCCAAGAAATATACGTAGAATCTTTTGGAATGATAAAGTGGCAAACAATGATGTAGTGGAGGGCTAATCATAGTCACTATCCTATGGCAGGATTATCCATAATGGTTGGGCCACATGTGCCAAATGCAGGATGGAATGATTTTCCTGTGTACTACTTTAGTGTCAATATTAATAAGTTCAAAGAAAACATTCACCAGCTGGAAGCTGGTGACATCTCTATACAGCTTGGATGGATTTAATAGCCCCTTAATGGTGAAGTAATCGCTCATAAAAGAAAGAAAGGAATACACCATCTACCTTTGTAATGATGTCTGTAAACAAGACATGAAGATGCTTGATGACTGACTGGAAAGAGCTTTCTAAAGACAGATCCAGCTGGAGGCAGACAGTTACTGATGGCTCAAGAGCTGGAGAACCAAATTTGTGAAAAGTTGCAGATTTTAGACATATTTACATAAAGGAAGAAAAAGGAACTTCAGGCAAGACTCTTACAAGGGCACTAAATTGGTTATCTTTTGAGACTGACAGGATTCTGCAACTACTATTTTGTAATATTAACATTAATCTTTCTTTCTTTCATTTGCATATTGTCGTCAAGAGTAGATATGGTAAACGGTTCTTGTTCTTTTATAGGCCTCTTCGCTGTTATATCTACCTGTTAGAGCATATATTTTTTTTATAAACATTAGCGTATATATAAACATTAAAGTGTTTTTAATATTACATTTATCCACCTTTTTCTTGGTCTGGTGTTCATGGATCATTTGTTGATAACTCATTGTATTAGATTTAGTTCATGTCCGAACCACTTGATCTGTTGTCACTCTAAGTATTTTATAGCTAGTTCTGTCCCTAGTCTTTTTCATAACCCTTCATTTGTGATATTATCTCACAGGCTGTTTTCTGTCAAGCATGTGACACACTTCATTTCTGTGGTGACTATTTTTCTAATTGTTCTTGAGTCTACTAAGATCCATGTCTGGTAGCACAACATAGGAATAATGATAGTCTTATAAATAGCTTGCTTTGCTTCTAAATTTACTTCTTTGTTGGACAGTAGTTGTGATAACATTAATCACAGTCTGATTGTTACAGCAACAGTCACACCATACCTGTTACAGTTTTGGCATCTGTGAGGGCTGGTGTATTTAAAAAGATGATTCCAAGGTACACAACAAAACCCAAAATGATGACAACACAAAGGTATACTGGCAATGCAACAGCCAGTACCTACAAAAGAAAAACAATGACACTTATTATTCATGTGACTAAACTTGTATTAACTAGTGTAGATACTACAACAACCCTAGCAATTATTTTGTCTGTCTGTCTGCGATCAGGACTCAGTCAGAGTAGGATCCCAGACTCTCACATGAAGTCAGCTGTCAGGCTAAGTGTGTTGATCGCCCCCGCAGACAGAACATCACAGTTAGAGTCTGCCATATCCACTCCGACTGAACACCCGTTAAAACGTTGCACTGTGTTCTGCGCCAGTGGCCCAGTGTATCCGATTTCAGCCAGCATTTTATTCAGGTTTGCTTTCCTTAGCCTATGATTGTCCCCAATCTTCCTGCAAGGCAGCAGATGGGAGGGTATTCTATTAGAATCCCTATTAACGTTGCCATCGTGGATCCTAAAATGGTGATCCATGATTATACAAAGAAGTTACGACACTGGTTAAACATAACAGTGAAGGGAAGCAAAAATAAAGGACTCAGCCTGTAGTAAAAATTTGCAAAAGTAATGGTAGCAACAAAGAAAAAGACATCACCACAGTGCACAATAAAGACAAGTGGCACAATTTTAAAACAAGTAAATGAATTTACATATCTGGGAAAAATGTTAACCTCGGATGATAGATATACAACAGAGGTGAGATGCAGAATGGCTCCGGCAATAGCAGCTTTCCAAAAAATGAGGAAGCTACTATGCAATCATTTTTGACAATAGAAACAAGAAAAAGAGTTCTTAAATGTTATGTAGAGCCAGTCTTAACATATGGATGTGAATCATGGACAATATGACAACAGACAAGAAAATCATTGGAGGCTGTAGAAATGTGGTTTTACAAAAGAATGTTGAGATTACCATGGACAGCTAGGAAGAATAATTAAAGCATTCTGAAAGAGGTCAAAGCAAAAAGAGAGATAATTTCCAATATTAGGAAGAAACAATCATCATTTTTTGGCCATGTAATGAGAAGAGAACAACTGGAATATATTGTAACAACTGGAAAAATTGAGGGACGAAGAGATAAGAGGGAAGCAAAGAGAAAAAAATACCAGACAGCTTAAGAGAATGGCTTGGCAGAAGGTCAACAACAGAAATGATAAATAACTGTCAAGATTGAAAGTTGTGGAAAGTCTTGATCACCTACGCCAGCAGGCATGGAACTTCATGATGATGATGATATTTTAGAATTTGTTGAATGTCTAAATCTGATACTTTAACACATAAGCATAGCAAATGTAGTCAGTGGTAGTCTATTTATGCTTTTTATCCTAAATTAATCAATGATATTTCTAAGAAAGTTATTTTTCAATGTCTATCCAATAAATTTAGGCAAAGGTATCATAATTAATGGTATATTATTGGTTTAACTCTTATTCCTCTTGTACCCGTTCAGGTGTCGAGGGAGATACAAAGTTCTGGTTCTTGTCTTTTGGTAAATTCACTCATTGTCAATTGATGTTGTTGTAACATTTCTTTCATGTTGTCTGTCTATCTTACTCTGGGTCTACCACTTGCTCTTCTCCCTCCTCCTCTTTTAATGTATGCTTTGTTTGATAAGGAATCACAAAGTATTCTTTCTAGATGGGCAAACCAGTTTATTTGTTGTTTCTGTATGTATTTAGGTTAGGATTGACTAAATGCCTACTCTTTCTCTTTAACGTCATTTCTAATTCCGTCTTTTCTGGTTACCCCAAGTGCTTTTCTCAGGCATCGCATCTCTGTGTTGGCACAGCTTTCTTTTAATCTTAACATAAGTGACCGTGTTTGGTATTGGTAGCCCAATGTTGGAATGAATATACTCTGTATAAGATGCTTCTTGGTGGTAATAGGTATTGCTTTGTGATGAAGTGTAGGATATAGTTGTCCCAATATTTGGATTGACTTATTGCATCGTATATCTATTTCTTGATCCATTTTACCATCTTCAGAGAATTTTGTTCCCAAGTATTTAAAATTTGTTACTTGTTCTATAACTTGATGTTATAACTTGTTCTAAAGCTATGTTTAGTGTCTTCTTTTGTCTTCCTATTGATGTAACTTCTGTTTTTTTTTCAGTACTTTTTCATGTTATTCATTTTACATTTTTTATTCAAGGGCATTAGATGTTGTTGAAGCACTTGTCTTATTCCAGATGCTACTGCAAATGGTTTTGATGTTCCTTTACTTGCTCCAATCACACTTTATACCATATTGCAAACACAAAGAGCATTTTAAATCTAGTTACAGTTGAAAATACTAATAAACTTTACTTACTTTTCCTCTAACCTTGTTACCATTCAGCAGTGAGGGAAAATAAAGTGTTTAGATCAGCATTTTATAGTGTCTGAAAGTCTACCATTTCACCTTCTTCCTATTGCTTCTGGGTGTTAAAGGTATCTGGAAGATTCTGTCTGATGGTGATCATATTACATGTCCATTTCATTTGATTTTCTGTTTCTTAATGTTTTCCTAGCGCTAGTGTTACACCAATACTTATCCTTGTATCCTCATTTCTGACTCTATTCTTTTTTTTTGTCACATCCAATATTCCTCTTAGGATTCTCCTTTCCATTTCTTTAAAATTTATGCCCAAATTTTGCATTGGTAGCAAAGTTTTGGGAGGGACATACTATATTATGAGATGAATTAATGCACAACAAAACATTAACTCAAAACCTACTACAGTAAAGTCTCGATTATGCGGTACTCAATAATCCGGAATTCTCAATTTAACGGACTTTTTTTTTTTTTTTAATTATTATAGGGAGAAAGCTTGAATCATGTTTTGTTCAGTTAAATTAAATGCCTTTATCCGGAAATCGAAAACGTTACAACACGGTTTGTGCGCTGCGCTTACTTCTACAGGCTCTATCATTACACAATATTGCGTTTACAATAGTGTATTTACAGTAATATACTTCAAATAGGAGCGAACATATTTTATTCAATCCAGACATTGTGTCTCCAAATATTCCAAGTAAAAGCGACAGACAGTCTATATCTTCACTTTTTCCCCCGACTAAATGTTTTGTCGGGAAATCTTAGTCGTGCCAAAAACACTTATCTACATGATTTTACAAATTTGCTTAATTTTCTCATAGCCTGCTTTAGATCTAAAGTTGGTCATGAATTTGTCAAAAATATGGCATTTGACAGTCTGACCGAACATTAGAAGCAGACGTATTGTTTGTGAAAATTGAAGAGCCCATAACTTTGATGATTATAAATCAAAGGTTGAGCAGCCGGCGTGCAGTGACATAGAGATGGTGAGAAGAAAGGGGGAGGGGTTCAAAAATTACCGACTGGAAATTCAAAAAGAGTAAGATACACAGTTTGACGTTAGTTTGTCTCAGACATTTGTGCAAGCTGAAATTCGTTCCATCAGTATAAATTATACATGATATGCTATAAACGCATGTGTGCATACTTTTTAACGGAATACATTTTTGTGTTAAATAATGGCCTCTGCGAGTGCAAACCACACCTCAATTTCCCGCAAAGGTAAACGCAAGCGAACTGTATTGACACTGAACCAGAAGATTGAAATCGCTAGTAGACTTGAAAAAGGCGTTAATCGCAACGTTTTGATGACTGAATTTGGCATAGCCTCTTCAACATTATATGACATACGAAATCAAAAAGATGAGTTGTTTAAGTTTGCGTCGGAGTCTGAAAGCAGCAACAATATACACTAGAGACGAAGTATGAAACGGCCAAAATTTGAAAAACTCGACGACGTCCTTTATGTGTGGTTTTAGAAAGAAGAAGAAAAGGAATGTCAATATCAGGACCCATGTTGATAGAGAAAGCTAGTGAATGTCACACGAATTTAAATATTTCCTGAGCATTGCAATTTTTCAATCATGTTTTTTCATAAATTTTGAGTTTGGTTTTCTTACTCTCGATTATCCAGAAAAATTCAATTATCCAGAATGGGTTCTTCCCCGAGCATTCCGGATAATCGAGACTTTACTGTACCTACTATCAATCATTACACAGAAGATAAACTTAGTACAGTGCACAGTCTTTGTTGCTTGCTTGCTTGCATTCGCCCGATGACTAAAGGATTACACCTCTTCATCATCCACCATTAACAGGACGTTAAATAGCCGTGTCTGCGTTGTGTTGTGGTTTGCAGTATAACTGTGATATTTGTGCCTTTCGGCCCAACACAGTCTTTGTTAATATTTGGGAGATCTCTTAAAAACATTTTAAAACCATGTTAAAAACTATTGTGAAATTGTAACATTTGATTAATCACTGAGAATGATTATAACAAAAATATGAGAGAAAAAATTAGACAACAAAAGTAGAAAAAAGTGAAAAGAAGCTGTATATTTTAAAGCAACCAAGACATCAAATTATAAGTCATAGCAAATATGCTAGTGAAGTGCAGTTTTCATTTAAATATATACAGCTTTGTATTAAATCAACGGTAAAACAATATAAATAAAAGTGTGAAAATTCAATTCTCTATGTCCATTATCTATAGAATATATAGGAGACTGGTAGGTCTCAAGGCAAAATGCTGGTCTTAAGACAGAGAGGTTGTGAGTTCTGGGATTTTTATTTGTGATTTCTCTCTGTGGCAACAAACCCTGGTCTCAGCAGGAAAACCTGGTTTGAAACATCAATTACTCATCGATGGAAAAAAATGGAGTACCTTCAAATATGGAGTTATCTGGCAAGGGACCCCTGTGTCCATTTCTGCCAGGGAAAAACGGATTAATATGCAACTTTCAACTGCTGCAAGTCTCACAAAGATTTGGAGGTCACTAATCTCCTAAGAAAAGGTACTACAGATTGCCTCTGGAGAAGTGGAGCGACCTGGCATGGTACTTCTTCTTCTCTAAATCTGGGGGTCACTGGAGTACAACTGGCAACCTAGTCAAACTTCTCCATTTCTTCCTATCTTCAGGCATTCTTTAGGACTCTTATTTTGTTTCATTCTAGAAATCTATTGAATTATTCTATTATTGTCTTTCCCCCTCTAATAAGGTAATGACCAAAAGCAAGAACTCATCAATCCTTTCTGTCCTTTGCTATCTCTTCCAGTATTCTCCCAATGTATTTCACCTTTGTGACCACTGTCTCAAGTTTTCATGTCCATTGTTCTAGGTCTTCCTTAGTCCCTAATTCTCTGTGTGTTCAAGATGAGACATTGTCTAGGAATGCTTGTAGTTGACTTTTGGTGTGTATGGACTCTCCATCACTACCATCTTTTGCTTATCATTTATTTCACTTTGGATTGATTTGTTCTTTGTCAGAGTTTATAATTTACAATGGTGTCTAGCCAACAGACATGAAGTCTCCTTCTTAAGTCACCTGTTGAGAATGGATGAGGGATACAATTTGAAACTCTTGGTCAATCAGTAATGGTAAATAATGCATGCATTAAATTAATGTAAAATTTATAACATCTAAACATACATACTTTTGAGGCCAATATGTTAAACCAACAGAATGCAACCAAGAATCTGGAACATATGCCCACACTATGTACAAGCCTGAGAAATATATTCACAAAGTATTTTTTAAGAATTATTTAAAAAGTGAAACTGTATAGGCCTACCAACAACGTAGTCAACATCACAAAAGCAAACAAAATAATGTTATTCAATTATATTTTTCAAAAGCTGTTATAAAAGAAAGGTTATTTTTTTTATGGATACTGGCCTTCCCCTGACAAAAAAGAAATTATAATAAACACAAATCATAAACATTATATCTGATTAAAAGTATTATCACAGAATCTGATTTGCAATTAACAAAATTCTGCCATCCTACAAAACTCATAATCATTTACAGTACATTTTTCATATTAGTGTGGGACTTGTGAGAAAAAAAAACCACATACATGATACGTGTGAGACAAATATGAACATATACAGACACTGGAGTAATGCAATTTTCAGCTGGTGTTTGCCATGAGAGAACTGGACGAGGTGTCAATATGTGAATCATAAGAGTTTGTCAAAAGATGATTCTTTAACACATTAAAAAGTTACCAACAATACAAATTAAGAAAATTCTAATGTAAATCAAGAAGTGCTTTCAATTCCAACATTTGATTGCAAGATATACTGTGAACACAGTGGAAAAAAACCAATGTTCTTAGTTTTAACTTTATCTCACTTGCCATAAGTTCAACCACTAGTATCAGATCAGTAATAAAAAAAAATACTTTGGACATGTGATGAGAAGAGATGATAACCAAATTGCAAAGCAAGCCCTCATGTGGGAAACAACAGGTAGGAGTAAAAGAGGCCGACCCAGAGAGAAAGGTCAATAGACAGACAGACAAACGGACGGACGGACAGACAGACAGACAGACAGATAGATAAAGTTCAGGATTTAAATGCCAGTAGAAGTAAACATTTTCCAACCTAAAAGGCTCTCGGGATCCACCCAACCTCTTTAAACTGATACCAGAGATATTCTCTGGAAGGAAAGGCAGCAAGGAATGGAGCTGGCCATTACATCTCATGAAGCTGAGGTTTATTACAATAGTCACCAACACTTCAATATCCTACAACAATTGCTATGGGGCTACCTTACCTATTAACCTGCCATAAGGTTGATCATAAAGATAAGGTGTTTCAGATTAATTACACGGAGGCCAAGATGTCCATACGGCACCTGAGCTGAGTGAGGTCAGTGACCTACAGTTGGCTGCAAGAATTAGAATCTGCGAACTTGAAGAGGGAAGGCAACCTGGTACTCAAAAATGTTGTGTTGAGGTTGGATGTGTTTGGCCAAAAGGCACAAATAAACAACAACACATTTACGCCAACTTAACGTCCTTTAAAGGGCGGATGGTGAAAAGGGCTATTCATTTCTCTAGTAGCCATCACGTGAATTTCAGAAAGAAAGAAAGAGAAATTAGTTACACTAAAAATGTAACTAATAGGGAAACTCAGTTTCTGACAAACATCGGAGCATATCCTATAGGACACACTAACAATAAATGGCCCACAGAAATAACCCTACATGACAAGTTATGTGAAGACTTCAATCATGCCATCTTGTTTATGACACATGCTGGTCTAAATGTCTAAACACATAACAGTAGCTGATCGCTGAAGGAACCTCAGTGAGTTTGTCTAGATCAAGACAGGTCGTCAATCAGCCAATGGTTTGCCAATAGTCAATGTCAAAGAAAGGGATTACCTACGGTTAAGTGCCCAAAAAATGCATATTATTTTATTTAACAAATAATTGGTATGATATGGTACTATATGCTACAGTGTTTTTCTTTCCCTAAAATAAGTTTACTGGAACTCTATCATCCCATAATATATAAGGTCCTTGAAGCTATGGTTTACTCACATCTGCCAACAAGAAAATGTTTTTGTCAAACTATATTGTATTCTTACTTCTTTCTCTTCCCTTCCTCTTATGGAATTGGAGTCATCAACGATGGCCTAACATCATCAAGTGCTACGACGATCATCATTTTCGGGAGGACGCGAACTTCCATGGTATATGGTGGATAGGCGGCAGGAAACATTGAAGGCTATGTCTGAAAAGTGTTCCTTGTTGCAGTTTCCTCATATTCCAAGTCCGGCTTGTTGCAGGAGCTACTGAGTTAAGTGCTCTGTGCACACCGTGAGCTGTGTGTCTCATCCGTTTTGATCCTGTTTCGATATCCCGCTTGTTTACGATGAATGATTATATCGTATGACAGGAAACAGTTGGCTGTGTTCACTTTCTGCGCGGTTTCGCCTTATGTCTTTTGGCGTGTGCTGAGACTGCTACGATGGGGACTACAGTTACCTTTCTTTGTTTGGGAGATGTGTTAGTAATTCGGATGATTTCACTGGCACGGGCGGTTGAGCAATTATGGATTTTAATTCGTTTGCAGTGATACCGAGGCCTTCTATAACCAATAACCAATAACCTTCTCGGATGTCAAGGGAAATACAAAGTTTTAGTTTCAGCCATTCTTGAAGCTTCAACCATTGTCAACTGATGGCATAGCATTTCTCTGATGTTGTCATCCATATACTCTGGGCCTGCAGAGGCTTTTCTTCCTTCTCCTCTTTTAATATATTTTTTGTATGGTATAGCATCTTTGGCATTCTTTTCAGATGAGTTATCCATTTCATTTGTTGTCTCTCTATGTAATGATTCAATGCCCAATCTGTCTCTCACGACATCATTTCTAACTGTCTCTTCTGGTCACTCCAAGCCGTTTTCTCAAAATTATCATCACTATTGTGACAGAAAGTGTTATATTGTCTATTCATACGTCCATCAGTATGTTTGGCTACCTCATAACATTATTCACTACATTTACCAAGTTATACATGGTTGATGTCAGCCTACGACCGAGGAAATTAATTTAAAAAAAAAAAAAAGGAAAAACAACCAATTTCTGGAAAATTGGTGAATTTTTGTTGTTGCATTATTAAAATCATTTTTAGTAACTGAGAACTACAGTTGTTTTGTTGTGATGCCAACTATGGGGAGATAACTCGTTTCGCTTAAATAATTAATCGGACTAAACTAGGACTTTACTTAAATATCTTCGCCTTGTTAACTGGCACCGGTTTTTATTTTAATTTATCATCAATTATTTCTTTTTTTTTAATTTTTAGCAAAAAATAAGTAAACTATAGTAAATAAATTGCAAATAATAAAATATAAATATTGGTCACTTACGAGTTCAGTGTCACAAATTATTTCTGCTAAAAACGAGTGTCTCCCCTCTATGATATGACCGAATATACTTGAATATCAACTGTTTCTAGTTTGTTTGCGTTTAAATTTATTTTTTCAACAAGGTTTAGGGTTAGTTGTATGCAATTCTAAACCCTGAACCTAACTCTGGAGTCTTCTAGTCTAATGATAGATTCGAGAGCTACCGATTAAAAAGCGTTGGTTAAGTCGTTTTTACGGCTTAGTTAAGGCAAGGGACGTTACAAATGTTACATTCACATTATTTTACATATGGTAAACATACCAAAACCAACAAATGAAAATAAGTATATCACAAAGCCGTATATTGCTCTTTCAGGTGTCGGCGATGGTGAATGTTCTTGGCTCATGTTTATTGAGTAAACTAAAATGTTGGTACTGCATGAAGTGAAGCAAAGTAGGAAGGGACGAAAAAGAATGATTAAAGTTAATGATTTTGATCTTTTCGCCGCAAAATACAATCCCACATTTCATTATACACATAAAGTTATTGTTACGGTTTACGTTAAATAAAAGAAAATATACATGCCGTCGATATTTTGTTATAGCAAGTAATTCTTCTTATTTATTATAATCATACACAGCATCACAGGTTCCACCTGAGGTATCACAGATGGAACACGTAATTGTCAAGGTTAAGGTTCAACATAGTTGCGTTTGTTCATCAGACGACATGTCGTCTCTGATGTTTCATTTTCATTACTTTCTCGTTTCACAGCTACGCGTGTCAAGCAGCTGATTCAGCTAATACATTCTCAGTCTGCTAAACACATCTGCCCACAAATCCACAGGGTTTTGTTGTCTACATTCTCTGTTGAAAGTGATGCAAACAAAAAATGACATAGAGCAACCGGTTGGCACCCGTAGTAATTCTTCTTCGGGCCCAATGCCCCAAAATGATGAATGAACTGATAGGAAATGATAGACTGAGCTGCTGGGACGAACATGCACATACAGCGGAGTCAATAAGAAATCAAAGGGTACCTTGTTGTGGCGTGTCTTCAAGATCGTTGCAAACAACATATGCCTCAACGCCAGAATGAAACGCTTCGTATGTATCGTGGGCAAAAACAGCAGCATTAACCCAGGCCTCTCTAATGAGACGATAGCTGCTGGTGGAAATAATAAATTATACAACTAATGTATTCGCGTTAATTCGTTAACTCCTTTTCATCCAATGTCGTAGACCTAAAGTCATTAAAGTGACATCTGCAATAATTCACTTGCCCATTCATCCCGGTGTCATGAGCTTTACCTTATGTTCTGAGCCAAACAGTCTGTCTATTCTCTCTTCAGCATCACTGAGTGCCGTCTCCGCATCGAAGGTTGGCTACCATGGAGCGCCATTACGCGCTGTCTCTTACTTTGATGGTGCAGGTTGTCATAGGCTGACTTGCCATCTTTTGGTGCTACTCTTCCACGTTAGTCTTGGTCGGCCTCTGCCTCTTTACGTGTTTACTTTTAGTAGGCTGTTGTGTCTTTTAACATGCCCCAAAAATATCATCTGTCTTGTTTGAATTGTATTTAATAATTCTCTTTTCATTATAGTTGTTTTAAGACTTCATCGTTTGTTTCTTTTCTTTCCATCCAATTCTACCTATTCTTCTATAGATCCACATTTCAAAGGCTTCAATTTTCGGTTTTGTTTTCTTGTCTAATGTCTATGCTTTTGCACCTTACATGAATGTTTGGAAGATATAACATTTCGCTATTCCTTGTTTTAGCCCTGGTGTTATTTGGTTTAGATGTTAGTATATTCTCTATTGTTTATTAATTATTTTTTTGTTTTCCTTCTACGTCATCTTCGCCAATTATATATAGGCCTACAGTCCCGTTCATGGTGAGCAAAATATATGACATGGCCGTACCACATCTTCACATTTCAGTGTGTTCATGAAGTTTTCGTAAAGACATCAATGCTATTTGAGTCTGTTCTGAACCTCTTCATTTGTAATATGATCTAAGTAGGAAATGCAGAGAATTTGTACGTAGGGAGGTCAAAAAGTAATGCACACCAATTTTTTTCTCGGAAACTATTCGGGCAAAATGTGTGAAATTTTCACAGATTGTAGCTGAACATCCCCTTTACACTACCTATTTTTCAACATAATCTCCGTCCAAGCATATTGCCTTACGCCAACGCGAAACTAGGTCATGAATGCCTCGTTTGTACCAAGTTTTGTCCTGCTCGCGTAGCCATTTTTTAACTGCACGGATCACACCTCATCATTGTCAAAGTGTGTCCCACGCAGAAATTTTTTGAGTGATGGAAATCTGAGGGAGCCAGATCAGGGCTGTAAGGAGGATGGGGCAGTACAGTCCAACCAAATTTGTTGATTGCTTCCCGTGTTACCAGACTTGTGTGAGGGCGTGCATTGTCATGTTGAAGCAACAAATCTGCAGATGGCTTATTAGGCCGAACTCTGTGGAACCGACTTTTGAGTTTTGTCAGTGTATTGATGTAAGCTGTCGAGTTGATTGTCTCACCTCTTGTCATTACATCAACAAGAATCACACCATCAATGTCCCAGAAGACAGTGATCATCACCTTTCCGGCTGATGGAGATGTTTTGAATTTTTTTCTTTTTGGTGACTGCGGATGATGCCATTCCATTGACTGCATTTTTGTTTCAGGCTCATAATAATGTGCCCACGTTTCGTCACCGGTAACAATTTTTGACAAAAACATTTCTCCTTCAACACCGAAACGCTCCAACAATTCAGAACAGAATGTTTTCCTTTGAACTCTGTGATCATTTGTTAGGCACCGAGGAACCCAACGAGCGCAAATCTTTGAATATCCGAGAGTTTTAAAAATTGCGATTGCACTTCCCTTGCTGACTGTAAGCTGCAATGCCAATTGCTGACTAGTGATACGCCTATCCTTACGAATAATGGCATCAGCCCGGTTTAACATGTCTGTGCTGGTAGCCGAGGCAACACGTCCAGAACGCGGTAAATCATGCAGCTGCACTCGTACATTTTCTGCAGCTTTAATTCTCTGAACCCAGCGACTAACTGTGCTCCTATCGACTGCAGAACATTTGTACACTGCACACAGTCGTTTATTAATGTTTGCCACAGTTTCTTTTTCCGCAATCAGAAATTCTATGACAATTCGCTGTTTGTAACGGACATTGTTGACAAGCTCCATTTTAACGGTTCATAGATTGCGTAATATTTATCAGAATGCTGTGCAATTTGGTGCACATAATTGGAACATGTCATATTCCAAGTGTGCAAAATTTCATATTCCTATCTTTATTATTAGCCGAGAAAAAAATTGGTGTGCATTACTTTTTGACCTCCGTATATTATATTACATTACATATTTTCATTTCCACATTGCGTAATTTTTCTCTATCGTAACGTTGTACGGGTTCGCGTCTCGCTTTCGTTTAAAAGGTGACTTTTAACTATGAGTCCACGTCACTCCTTCGGATGAAAGAGATGGGAGTTAAGATGGGCACAGCCAGAAACGAGAAACTTAGTGGACGTGTAAAAAGACTAATCAATCAACACAGAACTGCAGTCGTCAGTCGCTGGACACTTCGAGACTTGCTGAGGAGGGGATCTGAGCACCTATGGACATGTTCGGAGTGCAATGAAGATGATCCGCTAATAACTCAATAACAATAACCGATGTAAATTTGTACTAGACTTACGGGAGTCGTTACAATAATACATGACGTTCCGAAATGTTAAAAACAAGTAATCGCTCGGCATTTCCTACAATCTGCAATCATCATCATGTGTCACGTTGATTGGTGTAGGCAGGCGATCATGTCCTTTGACAATTTTTTTATCCACTGTGCATCCTAACACTTCTGTAATTGACTATATTCAATGCCACGACACCAAGCTATATACTATATTATCTATTTGCCGCCCACGATCTTTTTCCCTGTATTTTGCCAGTTGTAACCAAGTATTCCAACTTTCTTCTTCTCGTGATGTGCCTGTAAAAATCCAGAATGTGTATTTCTTATGGTGACCATTTTTTCCCCATTGTTTTCGGGGACATTTGTCATATTGTTTTTACATTTCAGAGGATTTTTTTTGGCTTATTTCTGAGACTGTCCCACAAAATCGGGGACGAACGATTATATATATATATATATGTGTGTGTGTGTGTGTGTGTGTGTGTATGTGTGTATCTGTGTATCTATCTATCTATTGACCTTACGAGCCGTAGCCGGCCCATAGGGCGTAGACCAAGATACTCCATCTCTTATTTGATTTTTTGTTCTAGCAGTTTTCAATTCTTTTAAAGATATTTTATCAAATCTCGCCATTTGTCTCTGTTCTGTGCAAGCAGCTCTATCTCATTGAGGGAGCCGAATCCTGCTGCTCTTGCCTCTCTCATCAATGTTCTTCTCAGTGTCTCTCTGGGTTTTCCTCTTTTCTCTTGCCTGTTGTTTTCCATATGAGGGCTTGCTTTGCTATTCGGTTATTATTGAGTTATTTGCGGGTCATCATCATTGCACTCCGAACATGTCCATAGGTGCTCAGATCCCCTCCTCAGCAATTCCCTCAGTGTCCAGCGACTGACGACTCCAGTTCTGTGTTGGTTGATAAGTCTTCTTACACGGCCACTAAGTTTCTCATTTCTGGCTGTGCCCATCTTAACTCCTATTTCCATCATCCGAAGAAGTGACGTGGATCTGTGTTTGTCGAAGTCCTGTGCTCTTCCCACATCTCGGAGGGCATTGATGATGTCCGCCCGATCCATTGGTTGCCCATCCTCAACGACAGCGCAGCTAGCCAACCTGTCCGCTCTTCATTTCCCCGTACTCCCGCATGTTCAGGGACATAGACAAAGGTGACCTTACGTATTTTGGATTTCTGCAACGACTCTACCCATTGCATGCGTACAGAGCCCGCCTCCACTTTTTTATCATGCTCATCGAATCACTCAGTATACATGCGTGGATGTAGTCTTGTGACTCTAACCATTTGAATGCCTTGATCACTGCCATCGCCTCCATTGTCATGCTACTCGTGGTCATGACGTATGCACCACTGTCTTCCTTGACTATTCTGCCTGCCGCGCGTACTGTAAATGCCCATGCGCTTCTTTGGTGTCATATTACAGATCCGTCTGTACAGATGACTACATCTTTCTCATTGGTGTTATCGCAGATGAGACCATTGACCTCAGCATTAACCACGACCGAGTTCTGTTCACAACTTTTCCTGTCGAGTGTGACAATACACAAGAAAGTCCCCTTGAATGACGTAGGCACCGGTATCCACTCCTCACCAACGATGATATTGGTAAGCCCACAGACCTGTTTGATGACATCTTCTGCTCGGCCCACCCATGATTTGCATCTTTTAAGCCTGGCACTTTTCACTGTGTTGAACACGTGGTGCAATGGATGCTCTGTATCTGTACTAATCTTCAGGTATGCTCGTGCTCTCCAGATCTTGATTCTGTCATCCATGGTTGGAAAGTCAAGAATATACCTCATCGCTACACAAGGAGTATCCCTCGTACATCCCTTGATAATGCGCATAGCTTCATTCTGTATTTTTGCCTGACAGTAAGAATTGTATACTCGATTGGTGCGAGGACCAATTCCTGGAACAGAAGAGTAAGTAGTCCTCTGCTCGATGTTGGCATCTGCCATGACCTTAAGGCGGCTAATCCTTTGCGGGATTTTGTTATCACGTGGTCGACGTGGTCCCGAAAACACAGGCTGCGATCAACTTAACTCCGAGGTATGTCATCAACTTGTCCTGGTCACCTCATCAGCTCCCATTCGTACTACCGGTGTGGTCGTATTAACGATATGATTGTTAAGGGAGAACCATGAAACTGATGCTTTATTAGGATTAACCAAGGCACCTGAAACCCCACACCAGGAAGAAATGCGATCGAGTTCGTCTTGCATTGTGGAGGCGATTCCCCGTCTGTCTCTTCCCTGTCGATATACCAGAATATCATCAGCAAAAGTCATAGTTCTTCCTCTCCCATCCAGCTGTTGTTCCGTGATCGTTATTGTGTACACGTTAAATAGAACTGGTGACAATGGTGAGCCTTGTGGCAGCCCTGGACAAACGGATATTGGCTCGGAAGACCAACTTCCACATCTGAGTATCACCTTCCTCTGAAACAGTGCCGCGCGATCCATCTAATGAGAAAGGGTAGATCGCCATTTGAGAAGCATCTTCTTCTACCTTTTGCTCCCAGTGGAGCATAGGTCTTCAAACAAACACTTTCCAAGTCGTTCTGTTTTTTGCAATTCTTTTAAGATCATTCCATGTCTTCCCCATCATCTTCATCTCTGCTTCAATCTGTCTTCTCCAAGAATTCCTTGGTCTTCCTCTTTGTCTTTTCCCTGGGGATTCCAAAAAAGGGCCTGTTGTGTAATACTCTCAGTTGGTTTCCGTAGTGTGTGTCCTATCCATCGCCATCGTCTTCGCTGTATTTCTTTATCCACTGGTATTTGACCGGTACATTTCCATAATTCCACGTTTGTGACTTTGTCCTGCCATTTCCATCCCTTTATTCTGCGCAAGCATCCATTAATGAAAGTCTGTACTTCGTGATTGTCAATTTTGTTATTCTCCATGTTTCACAGCCATATAATAGAACCGACTTAACATTGGAGTTGAAAATTTGTATTTTTGTATTTAGCCTAATTTCTTTGGATTTCCATATGTTTCCCAGTGCAATGAAAGCTCCTCTTGCTTTTGATATCCTTATTTTGGTATCGTTTTCTGTTCCTCCCTCTTTATCTATATTACTGCCCAGATATATATAAGATTGTACGTCTAGTAGAGGTATTTCTCCTAGTTTTATTTGGTTATTGCCAACTGCATTAATTCTCATAATGTTGGTCTTATCTCTATTAATCTTTAGTCCTAGCTGTTGTGATCTCTCATCTATAATATACTCATTTTATCTTGCATCTGTTGATGGCTGTGATAGATAGGAGAGCTATGTCATCAGCAAAGTCTAAATCATCAAGTTGTTTGGTCAGTGACCACTGGATCCCATTTCTGTTGTTTTGAGTTATTTTCATAATCCAATCTATGGCCAGTAGAAAGAGAAATGGAGACAGAAGGCATCCTTGCCTTACTCCTGTTCTTATTTCAAATGCTTCTGTAAGCTGTCCTTCATGCACCACACTACATTTTGTTCCTTCATACATTGTTTTTATCAGGTTAATAAACTTTATGGGATTCCATAATGACTCAGCAACTTCCAAAGCATTCTTCTGTCTAAACTATCAAATGCCTTTTCGTAATCTATGAATCCAATATAAAGTGGGGATTTTAGTTCTAAACTTTGTTCAACTATTATACGTAGAGTAGTTATTTGATCAGCACATGATCTGTTCTTCCTAAAACCTGCTTGTTCATCTCTCAAGTGTTTCTCTATGCCTCTTTTAGTCTCTCCAGAATGATTCTGCTAATATTTTTCCTGGCACTGATAGTAGCATAATTCCCCTATAATTTGTGCACTCCTGTAAACTTCCTTTCTTTGGTAGTTTGATCATATAACCTTCTCTCCAGTCTTTAGGTATTTCTTCCCTCTCCCAAATTTTATCCAATAGATTATGTAACATCTTGGTAGAGGTGATAATATCTGCTTTGATGGCTTCCGAAGGAATTTCATCTGGTCCTGTGGCTTTACCATCTTTTAAGTTTGATGGCTTTCATTATTTCTTCTTTGCTTGGTTTTCCGCAGTTAACGTGTAATTCTTCTTCTGCTGGTAGTATATCTGGAGGATTATTTGAGCCGGTCTGTTCAAAAGTTCTTCAAAGTGCTCTTTCCATCTCTCCATTTGTTCCTTATATTACTAAGCAGATTTCCTTTCTTATCTTTATAAAGGCTTGATCTGTTTGTATTTTCCACCTAATTTCTTTGTGCTGTTGTACAGTTCTTTCATATTCCCTTTATTTGCTGCTTCTTCTGCCTCTTAGCTAATTCATCTATATATTTCCTCTTATCCCTTTTAATGCATCTTCTCACTTCTTTTCACCTCTGTGTAAGCTTCCTGTGTCTTGGCTTTATTACTTCTTGTTTGCTTTTATTTATGTCTGCTTTCTTGTTCTTTCTTTCTTTAATTTTATCCAGGGTCTCTGCTGTCATCCATGCCTTATTCTGGCGTTCTCTTTTTCCCAGTGTTTCTTCGCATGTCTCTTTCCATATATTTTTACCTGTTTCCAATGATCTTCTATATTTATTGTATTTTCTAGTTGTTGGAGGACTTGGTATTTGTTTGATATTGTGACTGCGAATTTATCTTTAATTCCTTGTTCTTTAAGAAACCCTACATTGAAATACTTCTGCCCTTATTCGTTGTAGTAATCCTTTTTAATTTAATTTTAAGTTTGGCTAACAGAAGATGATGATCAGAAGCTATATCTGCCCCTCTATATACTTTTACATCCTGTAAGGATGACTTAAACTTATTATTAATACATATGTGATCAATTTGATTTTCCGTTCTATGATCTGGTGACACCCATGTAGCTTTGTGTATTCTTTTATGTTGGAATATTGTTCCTCCTAGGCTCATTTGATTAAGGGCGCAGAAATTCACAAATATCTCTCCATTCTCGTTTATATCTCCAAGTCCATGTTTTCCCATAATCTCTTCAAGCCTCTGTTGTCTGATCCTACCTTAGCATTTAGGTCTCCCATCAAGATTATAATATCCTTGGCTCGTCTTGCATCCATCTGGCATTGTAGCTGTTTATAAAAATCATCTTTAACTGAGTCATCTTTATCGTTGGTTGGTGCATAGCATTGTATAATGTGTAATTTTATTTTGTTTTTTGGTTGTTCTAAATGTTGCTCTCACCAGTCTTGGTCCCACTGCCTCCCATTCTATTAGTGTCTTCTGTGCATTCTTTGATAGCATTATAGCTACCCCTTCGCTATGTTGTGCTCCTGGTTCCTGGTGTCCTTGTGATAAAATCATTCCCCTGTATTCAATTTTATTCTCTCCGCTCCAGCCATCTTGTTTCACACATTCCCAGAATATCTATCTTAGTTTGTTCATTTCTGCTGCCGACTTGTGCCGCTTTTCCCTGTTCGTTAAGGGTACGAACATTCCAGGTGCCAATTCTGGATGATTTCCTGGTAGACAAA
>JAVIAB010000092.1:144978125-145027557 GCA_032433765.1 Megaustenia siamemsis | reverse complement strand
AAACAGACACACATAATGATAGAAACTCATATTCATATATATATATATACGTGTGTGTGTTAAATATATGGCCTTTGGCGTCTTGACAGACGGTTGGTAGCAAGCAGTCACGATCAGTCAGTAGTTTGATCAAAATATTTGTGTTTTAAGTCGGATGCTGTTTGCTGTACAGCTTCGTGGAAGAATCTGCCAATATTGGACAGACAGATCCGTCCACAGAACGAACAAGATATATTTGTGGTGTCTGGCCTCGTCTTCTTCTCCTTCGCCTTTTGTCTTCTGAACTTGATATCACCTCTGTCTCAAAAGTTGCTGTGCCATTTTGTATTTTTGGTTCTCTACCTGCTACGATCTGCAGCCAGATGTTCCAAGTTTCTTTCACTTACAGAGACTTTACTCAATGAAGCCATGCAAACATCTTTATATCTCAACTCTGGTCTGCCCTTTGGTCTCTTTCCATTCCTAAGTTTGTCATACAATATTTGTTAGGGAATACGATTGTTTGCCATTCTTCTTACATGACCCAGCCACCTTAGTCTCGAATTCCTAAGATTAGCACTGATGCATGGGAGTTTGGCTCGTTGCAAGATATTACAGTTGGTTACTTTGTCTTGACATTTGATGTTCATAATTTTTCGAGGGCAACGCACATGAAAGCTGTTTAACCTTTCTCCTGCCCTGCATAGGTAGTCCAAGTTTCTGATCCGTATAGAAGTGTACTAAACGAAAGACTTCGGTAAATTTGAATTTTAGTTCTGAGTGTTAATTTGGTGTTGACCATGCTCTATCTTTAAATTCACCAAATGTGAAAGCTGCCTCTCCGATTCAGGAATTTTATCTTCTTCAGTGCAGATGGTGGTTGAATGCATGAGCTTATGCACATAAAACCTACTTTATGTAGGCTAGGCTGCTCACGTTTTAGCCCCTCCCAGAATACTTTTTCTCCCTGACAATCCGCAAGTCTTATTTCATCGAGCGCTGTAATATCAACATGTGCTCTTTGCAGCTCCATGTCGATGAGGGCTGTTTTTCTGATGTTTTCTACATTCGCGAGGTTGTTATTATTTAACCCAGGTCACATTGTCCTAGCGTTCCATGAGCCGAGCCGGTGTTTTCCTAATGTTGTGTGCTAACCTGTCATGAGCCGAGTATGAGAGATGGTGTTTTCCTAATGTTGTGTAATAACGTGTCATGAGCCGAATATGAGAGATGGTGTTTTCCTAATGTTGTGTGCTAACGTGTCATGAGCTGAGTATAAGAGATGGTGTTTTCTTAATGTTGTGTGCTAACGTTCCATGAGCCGAGTATGAGAGATGGTGTTTTCCTACTGATGTGTGCCAACTTGTCATGAGCCGAGTATGAGAGATGGTGTTTTCCTAATGTTGTGTGCTAACGTGTCATGAGACGAGAATAAGAGATGTTGTTTTCCTAATGTTGTGTGCTAACGTGTCATGAGCCGAGTATGAGAGATGGTGTCTTCCTAATGATGTGTGCTAACGTGTCATGTGCCGAATATGAGAGATGGTATTTCCTAATGCTGTGTGCTAACGTGTCATGAGCCGAGAATAAGAGATATTGTTTTCCTAATGTTGTGTGCTAACGTGTCATGAACCGAGTATAAGAGATGGTGTTTTCCTAATGCTGTGTGCTAACGTGTCATGTGCCGAATATGAGAGATGGTGTTTTCCTACTAATGTGTGCTAACGAGGGCGGAACTAACGTAGTATTATTGCTATGCTTGGGCAAATAGTATAGAGATAACGTTTTGCCAAAAACACAATAACCTCCACACCCTCTGCTCTATTTTAAAACGCCCCGAAGTAGGGACGAGATCCTAACGTTCTGAACCAAAGTTGAGTTGCAGGGGATGTCAGAGGATGGATAATACACCACCAACTGTATTAGGGTTCTTCCGTCCGGATTGTCTGTCTGGTTTACTCCCTTAGACTTCCAACTCTCCCGAGAGTTAAATATCTCTCTCTCGAGAGAGAGAGAGAGATATATATACAGAGATATATATATATATATATATATATATATATATTTATATATATATATATATAATATATATAATGAAAAAGGATGGAAAACCCTGTGGATCAGTGGGCCTGACTTATTCCTTCTGTGACCGCGTGTGTTTGTCAAACATTGATAGAATTTGCCACGAGAGAAGCTGTTCGACAAAAACAAAACCTCAAAAAAATACACAACAGCCTCCACTAGACCGTCTGATAAGACGAAAAGGGCCATATATATATATATATATATATATATATATATATATATATATATAGTTAGATAGATACGATATATATATATATATATATATATATATATATATATATATATATATATATATATTATATATATATATATATATATATATATAATATATACAAACACACACTGTGTTCTGTCGCCGGATATTTTCTCATTTTACATTAAATATTATGAGATCAAGGGTAGACAAAAAAGGAATTGAAGTCAACGGTTACGACGTGAACAATCTGTGATATTATGAGGAAAATACAGTCTTAATAACAGAGACAGAGAATGAACTACAAGTTATGAAAGACATAGTAGTAGAAGAAAGCAACAAGCAAGGTCTCTGTCTGAATAGTAAGAAAGCAGATTGTATGGCCATATCGAAGAAGCAATCATCATCATCATGCAGCATAAATATAACTGGGTCAAATCTGAGACAAGAGCAGGGCGTCAAACACATGAACACAATAATAACATCAAACGGAAGATAGTAAAGTAAAGTAAAGTAAAGTACCCCCGTCACGCCAAGTTACGTATAGGGAAATATGGTGTTAGTGACCCTATATTTTACAGACCTTCAGCACATGATTTTTGGGGTAATGTGGTTGGTATTACGCCTGTGCTGCTTTACTTTCCCAGAAAAAAATCCGGTACCCATTTAAGGCTGGGTGAACCTGGAAGCCGTCGGTTGGGATCGAACCCTACCCCTTGTCCTTTGTAGTCCAGTTCACTAACCACTGAGCTATCGTGGCTCCTTAAATGGAAGTTGCACAACATAAATAAAAAAAAAGCAGAATAGCTCAGGCCAAAATAGCATTTCAGAAAATGAAAAACGTCTCGTGCAATAAATCTATGTCAATAGAAGTGAGAAAGAGCTTCATCGGTGCTATATAGAACCAATTATGACCTAAGGAAGCGAATCATGGACAGTAGACAAACAAATGAAAAGGCAAATAAAAACCACAGAAATGTCATTTCTTAGAAGAATGTTGAGAATTCCTTGAACAGCTAAAAAAGAGCAACTAGGGTTCAGAGGCCAAACAAAAAGGGAGCTCTTAAGAAACATCCGGAGGAAACAATGAACATTTTTCGGGCATTTCATGAGACTACAAAAATATGAATACTTCGTTACAACTATAGTTTGCTGTCATGGAATGGAGAACAGTCATCAACAGAACTGATACGATGCACCGTGAATAGACGATGTGGAAAGACATGACCACCTACGTCTTACGCCAGCCGGTATGACACATAATGATGATGATGATGATGATGATGATATATATATATATATATATATATATATATATATATATATATGAGTATGTGTGTGGGAGAGGGGGTGGGGACATTAACACTTCCTAACTAGCACTATTGTGTGATGTGCATAAATGGTGTGCATGCGCTATTTTTGCTTTTCAACTTCCATTCTTGCATGTCCCTATGATTCAAGTACACACATACAATAATCATCAAAGCATATCTTCATTTTCCTTTGCTCACGTCCCTCTCTCTCTCTCTCTCTCTCTCTCTCTCTTCTCTCTCTCTCTCTCTCATACATACACATACACTCAAAACATGCACGTTTATGACGTAGACTTCACTTTGCTTAATTGACAGGTAAGTGTAGGATTTTAATCTATTCCCAATATTGATTTCTGCGGCCTTCCTGGCATACCGGAATCAATGATTTCAAGCCTCGACGCGCAGCTAATATTGAAAGCTCAATAAATGATGAATTTGTACACACCCTGGTGGTTATTGGTAGTCAAATCAAAGCAAATATTCTAGTGTCTTCCTATGGAAACATGTGAAATCTATACAGAGATTGTAGCAACTTGAGACTTTTCAGAAAACGTGCAGAATCGAGCTTATGAAGGAGAGATGAAACACTTGTGTGCTTTGTTTCAGATACTAGCCGACTCGGCTTTAATACACCACTATTGCATATTTTATCGTTTTATTTGGTGTAGGTTTCTAGACAGTGCTCTATTGGTTGTTTACAGTGGCGTATCCTGGGGTCTGAAAGAGAGCATGCAACTTTTAAAAAAATGATAATTTTCTACTCACCAGTTATTTGAAGTTCAGTTCTATTCTGCGGCTCTTTCTGCTAAAGTCCTCTGTTACTTTGTTATAAAAGTCATCATTGCCTTTCATCTCTACAAGAAGGTCTTTTCAATTGACATCATTGATAGAGCAGAAAGACGACATTGCCCCTGCGAGTTCCTTATGAAATTTTAATGCGTTTTAATGCAGAAAACGAACGTTCCACTGAAGATGACGATGCAGGAACTGTCAATATTAATTCACAAAGTTTATGAAGTTCTGGAAGACCACTGTGAAGTCCTTTGTTCAAAAGAAATCTATGAATGTCGGACACATACATTTCTTTAAAGTGTTGGGATACAAACATTGCCTTTAATTCAGACCTCAGTCTTACTATATCAAAATATTTCCCATATATTCCGTTCAGTTTGGAAAACTGCTCTTCTGGAAACTCTTTTGAAAATGTTAAAAATTTCTTACAGTCAAAAATTTCAAGAAATGACAAATCTGATAGAGAATCAAACCGGCTTTGTAACTGGCAGTTTACCGTATCATGAATTTCACAATACAGCCTTCTGTACTCATCCTTTGGGATAACTGAGGATTCTCGCTTTCTTCTCTTTGTTGGAGGACCACACTTGAACTCTATTTTGGCCCAAATTGAATCAAAACCAGTATTGCGCATTGTGAACAATTTTTCTTTTAACTCAACTATCTCTCTAGAGCAATATGTGATGTCCAGTGAATTTGACTGAAGGATATTAAATACAACATCTGTCATCGAAAAAATATCGGTGAACACAGCTAAAAGGAAATTGAATTCAAATCTCCTAGGTTTGACAGAAATCCAACTGCTTCATTAATTGTTGCGTGATCCCAATCACCAGGTCGTTCCAAAATGCATTCAAATAAATCTATTAATTCATTATGATATTCAGAAACAGTCTGTACTAAACGACTGGAATAATTCCATCTGGTTGCCGCCAGCTTGGGAAACCGTTTTTTCACTATGGTGTCCAACAAATGTGTTCTCTTTGCTGAATGAGTAAAAAATGAAGCAAAACTGCTAAGTGACGAAAAGAATATTCTACACGCACTTATGCATGAGACAGCTTGAGACAGTACTAAATTAAGTTTGTGTGCATAGCAATGGATGAATAATGCCTGAGAAACAACTTCCCTAACTCTCGTCTGCACACCATTCAATTGGCCTGCCATTACTGCTGCACCATCATAAGTTTGTGCTACTAGTTTTTCTCTACAGTCAATTGATCAAGACTGTCTAAAGCCAGTTTTGACAATGCTTGTGCAGATCTGTCAGAGCTAACGTCATGAAAGCCAATAAATCTTTCGTAAATATTACCATTATAAATATATCTAAAAACAACTGACAGCTGAGACAAGCTTGTTACATCAGAGGTCTCGTCAATTAGGATGGCGACAAATCTGGACGATTGAATCTGAAATTTCACTTCTGCAGTTATTACATTGTTCACACTTTGGATAAGATCGTTCTGTATTAATGGGGAAAGACCGTGAATATATTTGACGTCATGAGATGCTGATGCAATTTTTCATCAAAACTCTGCTAATAAATTTAAAGCTTCAATGTAGTTCCCACGATTAGTGGAATCACTCCCTCGCTGTGACCACGAAAAGCTAATTCTTGTTTTCCTAGAAAACAAGTAACAGCAATTAACCTCTTTAGGATTTCTCGATTTTCTTTAACTGTTTCATTGTGTTTCATAATACTTTCTTTTTTCTGAAAATCCAATTGAACATCAATTCTGCTGGAGCCAAACACTTGTAACGCTATCCAAGCGTGAATATGACTTTCAGACTTTTCGTGTCTTGAAATAGCGTTATGTAAATTATTTAAATCAGAATACCCGCGTTGTCTGCTGTTCCAAGGCGAAGTGTCATTACAAACAATATACATGGCCAGCAAAATAACTTACATAATGATTCCGAACCACAAAGCCAAACGACTTTCTTATATAAATCATTGTTAAATGAACGGACACATTTTGTTCCTTCTCGTTTCAAACTGCTTAACGCAGGAATCGGTCTGCCCTTTTTTACCAAGTCCAATTTTCATTAAATGTTCGCGATTGAAACGGTCGCTCAAATAAATCTACAACATCATTAATAGAATCAGCCATAATAACCACAGTAAACAAATATACTAAGTTTAGTAATTAACAATAGCAATACAACATGTTTCTGTACAAACACAAAATATTAAATATCAGCTGATTAAAATCACGTTTGAAGTTTGAATTCTGAAGGTTTGAAATCGAAACCACATCGCTGTGTAAATGTGCGTGTGTGTTGAGTAAAATCACGTGACGTGTACCAAAAATTACCAGAAATGGTTTACTAAACAAGTGTGTGTGTAGGCATTCAAGATTATAATTGCTTGCATTGTTATCATTAGTTTAACATTCAAATAAAAGTACTAGAACATAGAAATTGCACTGTTTCACACCAGTAAATAAATGTTCATCAATCAATTATTATTTGCCAGTGCTAAATTGTTATAATAGTGATTGAATCATAAAATGTATTTATTTTTTTCATCGCAAGCTTACTGTGGAGACACGGATTTAATAAAACACACACAGTATATCACTTCGCTTATATGTAAAGGGACTATTTTAACGAAAGCAACTTCAAAATTGCTTCAGAGCGGGCTAGATCAACTATCATAAAAAAACGATTGGACATATACAATTTTCTTTTAACGTCAGTGTTGCCAGCACTAATTTTGGAAAAATTCAGATTTGTGAGAAAAACATTTTAAAATATATTTTTGAGCAATGCTGCAAGGGCTAAGTTTGGATGGGGGATAGATCACTGACTGGTTTATCATTTTCGCAACTCTTGAAGGCATGCAATGCTTGCCTTGCTTATATTAAGTATACGCCACTGGTTGTTTAACGTATTATATATGTTGTGGGGAAAACGTTCTCTGTAGACTCCGTGTTGCATTAGTAACCTGTATGGACAGAAGGAATGATCTGGTATATTGTTATTTCTGCCAATCTAATGTTGTGTTTTCTATATATTTCTACCTATCTAAAGTTGCGTTATAATAGATAGAGTGTAACATTCTTTAGTTCTATGATTACGGTGTTGTCAGTATCAACGTTTATTAACGATTACAAAAGGCAGACGGCGTAGTCATTTATATGTATATAACAAACCTTTATGTGCGTATTTTAGTCTACGTGCGTCAAATCTATCATATCGTTTCTGTGCTGCTGTCTCCACCATTCTGTACATTCATAGTTCTATGCGTCTACGTTCTATAGGTAGTACAACGTTGAAAAGAAGATTGGACTTTCGTATTGTAGAGTGCCCGTTTTGCCACTAGATCTATTTTCTTGTTGAACAACACTGGTGATAGCCATTCGATTATTTGACAAACTTGTATACATCTTGATTTGAGTCTATTTCTGCTGTGTGTAGTCTTTGTTGAGTTAATTATATCACTTGCAAAGATCGAGCTGCGATGCATTATCATTTTTTCTCAAAGTATCTGTGACTTATACATTTCTGTGCGTCTGAAAATTTTTTTGTTTCAGTTTTTGAAGCAACTCCTTATCCTTGTACAGTCAGTTTCATCATTGCCATGAATGTCGAAATAAGATTGGACTTTCGCTCTCTAGCAGTTATTTGTACCCTGCCACCTTGTTGCTGATTCAAAAGTTTTCTAACATGAGTGTTAAATTAATCTATAGTCTTGCAAACAAGGAAGGATGAACATGTTTTACACAAATATAAATATCATTTCCCTTCTGTCCCCATTTAATGTCAACCTATTTCAATGTTGAATGACACCACTGATGTAATATTTTTCTATGCAACATTTAGTTTTAAGATCCATTTTCTAAACGTATGTTCTGAGATGATGTTTGTGATATACATAAATTTACCTCAAGCTAGAGTCCTTTCAAAAGATATTACATCCCAAATAATGGTAATTTTTGTTTGTTTAAAGTCCAAAAGAGAGGACATCGCTCGATTGGCCGTGTTTTCAGAAAATGAGAATGCCTCAGACAGCACTTCCTGAACTCCAGACGACAAGGGAACTAGACGAAGACCAAAAGAGATATGGCGCCGAATGATTGATAACAAATTGAATTAAAATATCGTTACGTGGAGTGAGCTTGAATAGCTGGCCCAAGACATACAGTGTTGGTCATGGCCTTCCTTATGATCCAGAGAGGAAAATTAGGGCCGATCTGCGCGGGAGGTGAAGGAAAGTAAAATAAGTGCAGTTTCTTAATTGTCTTTTTATTTAATAGTTCAGACAAATAGTGTGCCAATATTAATTTCTTTGTGCTCTTTAAAAAAGTAGAGACACTATTTTCAATATTTATCACAATAAAGTGTGATAAAATTATAAAGTTAATGCACATTTACAAAGTCATTAACGGAGTTAATGATATCCATATTGATTCTAATTGGAATTAGATTTAATAACTCTATTCCCTTTCAGCTTTTTTTTTTTGTCTCCGTTTAAACCTTTTAATCCAGCGAACAAGATCTTCTGTTCTGTTGCCGTAATGAACAACACCTTTAACGAAAGACGAATCAGCTTTATCAGCCCATGATAAACACTTGAATCAGCCCATGATAAACACTTGAATCAGCCCATGATAAACACTTGAATCAGCCCATGATCAACACTTTAATCTGCTCGTGTGTCCTGATCTTTCATTTAATTCTGAGCCGCGGCTGACACACTCCTTCTTTGGTAAGCTTTGTATGGGTTTGAAGCAGTTTTCCTTTTCTTTGAGTGGATGCAGACCATGGTCAGGGCTGTTGGGTACATCTTGCTTGTGGTTTCTGTGTATGTGTTCTCCCTTAGAGTTTTCTTCCCGATGGTAATTGCCAGACAACAGAACTTTGTTTTCCGAGTTCTCCTTCCCGTGGATAGTTTGAATGCGGCTCTTACTCACATGACTTTCCTTACATTAGACTTTCCTCTACATTAGACTTTCTTCAACATTAGACTTTCTTCAACATTAGCCTTTCTTCAACATTAGACTTTCTTCAACATTAGCCTTTCTTCAACATTAGACTTTCTTCAACATTAGCCTTTCTTCAACATTAGACTTTCTTCAACATTAGACTTTCTTCAACATTAGCCTTTCTTCAACATTAGCCTTTCTTCAACATTAGACTTTCTTCAACATTAGCCTTTCTTCAACATTAGCCTTTCTTCAACATTAGCCTTTCTTCAACATTAGCCTTTCTTCAACATTAGCCTTTCTTCAACATTAGCCTTTCTTCAACATTAGCCTTTCTTCAACATTAGACTTTCTTCAACATTAGCCTTTCTTCAACATTAGCCTTTCTTCAACATTAGCCTTTCTTCAACATTAGCCTTTCTTCAACATTAGCCTTTCTTCAACATTAGCCTTTCTTCAACATTAGACTTTCCTCTACATTAGCCTTTCTTCAACATTAGCCTTTCTTCAACATTAGCCTTTCTTCAACATTAGCCTTTCTTCAACATTAGACTTTCTTCAACATTAGCCTTTCTTCAACATTAGCCTTTCTTCAACATTAGCCTTTCTTCAACATTAGCCTTTCTTCAACATTAGCCTTTCTTCAACATTAGACTTTCCTCTATATTAGCCTTTCCATCTACATTAGACTTTCCTCTACATTAGCCTTTCTTCAACATTAGCCTTTCTTCAACATTAGACTTTCCTCTACATTAGCCTTTCCTCTACATTAGACTTTCCTCTACATTAGCCTTTCTTCAACATTAGCCTTTCTTCAACATTAGACTTTCCTCTACATTAGCCTTTCTTCAACATTAGACTTTCTTCAACATTAGACTTTCCTCTACATTAGCCTTTCTTCAACATTAGACTTTCCTCTACATTAGCCTTTCTTCAACATTAGCCTTTCTTCAACATTAGACTTTCCTCTACATTAGCCTTTCTTCAACATTAGCCTTTCTTCAACATTAGACTTTCCTCTACATTAGCCTTTCTTCAACATTAGCCTTTCTTCAACATTAGACTTTCCTCTACATTAGCCTTTCTTCAACATTAGCCTTTCTTCAACATTAGACTTTCCTCAACATTAGACTTTCCTCTACATTAGACTTTCCTCTACATTTGACTTTCCTCTACATTTGATTTTCCTCTACATTAGCCTTTCCTCTACATTTGACTTTCCTCTACATTTGATTTTCCTCTACATTTGACTTTCCTCTACATTTGACTTTCCTCTACATTTGACTTTCCTCAACATTTGACGTTTCTAGGGGTGTAAAAGTTCAAGTCAGTACTCAACATGTTACTTAAATTAAGAATTGCAAAGTTTTTTTCTCCTTTAAAGCTACAAATGTGTAATTACATCTCCTCTCTAATCTCTCCCCCCCCCCCACCTTTTTGCAAAAATAAAATTTATAAAAAAAAGATGGCTAGACATTGCTGTACAATAAATCTGAGTACTCGTTTATTTCTGCTTAGAAGACGGTGCTTCACTTACAATACACATTTCCAATCTGAATCCATTAATGTGAGGTATTCATTCACTAATTCATATTCCTCTTGGACCGTAGACTGTACATAGGCTGGAAGTCATAGATCTTTACGCTTGAGATTTTCTGCTAGTTCTTGTACTTCCTGGTTGTTACGTAATATTATGTTCGAGCCTTCCTAGTTCTGCGTAGCGATTCTCTAGGTCTGCCTTGTGTTCTTTTACCAGATGGTTTCCACATGAATGTCAGGTGAGGAAGTCTTACTTCATTCTTTCGCAGCACATGACCAATGTATTTCCAACGTCGCCTTCTTAGAAAGCTCGACGCGTATTTTTGTTTAGATTCATCTCTTATCTGTTCGTTGGAAATGTATTCCAGCTTGTGTTTGAAATCCTACGATCTGTAAGGTATGACTGTAATAAACTCATGATTCATATTTAATATTAAACAATAAATAAAATAAACAAAGGCAGTTTGATCTTTCAGAAATGTATCTTGATTTTCAATAATCTACATCAGTTTTAGCAATCACCGTTGATCTTGTATGATGACTGTTAGAGATACCAATTGGCAAACCTGGATGTATGGCTTATAATGTGGTACTCTAATTCATTCTTACAACTATTCCTATATACTACTAAATACAATTAAGACAAGACAAATGAAATTTTTGGGGCATGTTAAAAGATACAACAGTCTACTAAAAGTAATATTGGAAGGGAAAATACAAGGTAAAAGAGGCAGAGGCAGACCAAGACTAACATGGACGAGTAACATCAAAAGATGGACAAGTCAATCTATGACAGCCTTCACCATCAAAGCAAGAAACAGAGTATAATGGCGATCCATGGTAGCCAACCTTCGTTGTGGAGAAGGCACTCGATGATGATGATTCCTATATAGCAATTAATAAATACTGAAATGTTTAATGAAAAAGTTGTTGTAGATCCAAACAAATTGTACAAATGCAGGTATCATTCACTTGTTCACTGTCCCTACGTCAATGTTCCTGATTGTTGTCTAAGATTTGACACTAAACCAGCAACAGCCCTTCAGACTTTAAGTCTCCTCCAACAGACTTTCAAAGCTCCATCAGCTGCAGGTCAAATTCATTATTAGATAACACCAAATAAAGCTGCCATAATACCAGGCGAGAGTTTGGCTCCACCCTCTCCTACCCCACTCTACATTCAAATAGCCGAATATGTGTTTTATATTTCTGATAGTTTATCACATGTAGCAAAAGTTTACTAGTTCACACAAGTAGATAGGAGGTTTGGTTGTCAGTTTAAAAAAATAAGACGGAAAAAGGATTTAAGTAATTGAAAGGCTTGACCTCACAACCTTGCCCTGTTATCTTGTGTACCTCGAAGAGACACGTTGAACTGTTCACTTTTCACTTCTGCCTTTCTGTTTAGGATGTTCTTTTTTAAATTATCTCTTCCCCAGCTATGATTTCATCAATTCATTTTCTTCTTGCTTTGTCTTGTCTCCATTTTCTGTTGTTCACAATTCCCACTGTCAAGTCGTTAGATCCTGATACCTCTACCAGCACAACTTGTACATTAAAAAACCTCGTCATATTGATCAGTGTTATTAGTGTTGATTTTACGAACTGTCAATTTTGCTAAATTATATCAAAATGATATGCTGAAGATCTGATGGCTATAATACCTCATCACGTAACTTATCCTTTCATTTATAATTCTTCAGTTTAAATTTCACAATGCACATCAGTAACAAACATGTTTGTACACCCGCGCCGTGTGCGCTCTGTCTTGTATGTTGGTATCAGCAAAGAACACCAGACACAAGGGGCCGACCACGAAAAAGGTGGCTTGAAGGAATAGTATAAATACTAGAAAACTTAACATCAGGGGAGGGCAACAAAAAGAGCAAACCAACGCAAAGTTTAATTCTAATCGACATCAGCAAATAATTAAAAAAAAAGGAAAAGTTGTAATTATATGAATTGTTTATTATTTTCGATATTTTATTACAGTGCAGGTTTACTTTAATTAGGTGAATGTTGCTCATTTTGACATAATTTGTTAGAAAATTGAAGTACAATGCCAATGTAAGTCAGTATCAAGAGTATGGGAGTCAATGGCAGAGGAATACATTTGAAGTGAAAGGTGAATAGGTAAAAAGGGGAAGAAATTTTGAAGGACGCATTAAAAAATGGATTGATCTGGGTTTGGTCAGATCATAACTAGCAGGAATAGAAGAAACTGGTAACAATCTAACTAGCAGGAATAGAGGAAGCTGTGTACAATCTAACTAGAAGGAATAGAGGAAGCTGTGTACGATCTAACTAGAAGGAATAGAGGAAGCTGTGTACGATCTAACTAGAAGGAATAGAGGAAGCTTTGTACAATCTAACTAGAAGGAATAGAGGAAGCTGTGTGCGACCTAACTAGCAGGAATAGATGAAGCTGTGTGCGACCTAACTAGCAGTAATAGAGGAAGCTGTGTACAATCTAACTAGCAGGAATAGTGGAAGCTGTGTTCAATCTAACTAGCAGGAATAGTGGAAGCTGTGTTCAATCTAACTAGCAGGAATAGAGAAAGCTGTGTACGATCTAACTAGCAGGAATAGTGGAAGCTGTGTTCAATCTAACTAGCAGGAATAGAGAAAGCTGTGTACGATCTAACTAGCAGGAATAGTGGAAGCTGTGTTCAATCTAACTAGCAGGAATAGAGAAAGCTGTGTACGATCTAACTAGCAGGAATAGAGAAAGCTGTGTACGATCTAACTAGCAGGAATAGTGGAAGCTGTGTACGATCTAACTAGCAGGAATAGTGGAAGCTGTGTACGATCTAACTAGCAGGAATAGTGGAAGCTGTGTACGATCTAACTAGCAGGAATAGTGGAAGCTGTGTACAATCTAACTAGCAGGAATAGTGGAAGCTGTGTACGATCTAACTAGCAGGAATAGTGGAAGCTGTGTACAATCTAACTAGCAGGAATAGTGGAAGCTGTGTACGATCTAACTAGCAGGAATAGTGGAAGCTGTGTACGATCTAACTAGCAGGAATAGTGGAAGCTGTGTACGATCTAACTAGCAGGAATAGTGGAATCTGTGTACGATCTAACTAGCAGGAATAGTGGAAGCTGTGTACGATCTAACTAGCAGGAATAGTGGAAGCTGTGTACAATCTAACTAGCAGGAATAGTGGAAGCTGTGTACGATCTAACTAGCAGGAATAGTGGAAGCTGTGTACAATCTAACTAGCAGGAATAGTGGAAGCTGTGTACGATCTAACTAGCAGGAATAGTGGAAGCTGTGTACGATCTAACTAGCAGGAATAGTGGAAGCTGTGTACGCGGTTCGAAATTGTAGTAGTTTTGTCGCAGCACTGGAAAGGATGTCTTTCGTGTTATCATAGTTTGTGTTTGGTTGTTTCCTTAAATGATGTATTTATGTTATAATTGTTTGTGTTAGGATGTTTGTGTAAATGATGTATTTATGTTACCATTGTTTATGTTTGAGTGTTTTTGTAATGATGTATTTATGTTACCATTGTTTGTGTTTGGGTGTTTGTGTAAATAATGTTTTAAAATTACCATTGTTTGTGTTTGTGCAATGATGCATTTATTTTACCATTTTTTGTGTTTGGGTGTTTGGGTAAATAATGTATTTTATGTTACCATTGTTTGTGTTTGGGTGTTTGTGTAATGATGTATTTATGTTACCATTGTTTGTGTTTGGGTGTTTGTGTAAATAATTCATTTTATGTTACCATTGTGCTTGGTTGTCTCTGCAAATGATGCATTTATGTTACCATTGTTTGTTTTGGATGTTTGTGTAAATGATGTATTTTATCCTAATATTGTTTATGTTTGGGTGTTTATGTAAATGATATAGTTTGTGTTACCATTGTTTATGATTTGATGCCTGTGGACTTTATCCACATTTAGGTCTGAGACTAGGATCATACGGACTGTCACAACAGTGAGCGACGTCCGCTGACGATTACATTCTGTGTAGCAAAGTCAGAGTCACTACACTTATTTCTCGCCACCAGTTGCTTGATGGATACGCCTTCTAACTTGTGACGGGTAAACTCATATATAGTCATGATAATTATAACGCAATTGGATCGTCACGTCCTGAGGAACAACTGTGCTAAACGATGAGCTTCAGTCGCAAATTAGATACGGTATATCTCTTATTTCGTCTCGGACATGGAGCTTTCGTACGTTGGTCGTGCAGGCGAGTCACACTAGTCAGATATAAAGACATAGCCTCACATCGCAGTAAAACATCTACTGAGCTATACTGTAGCTTGATGTCAGATCTGAAAGATTCATGAAAGTAGCCATTGGCGCTGGCTCACCAAATCTGACCAAATGATCACCGCTTAGATCTTAATTATCGAGATTCGGTGATAACGTCACAGTATTTTCATTGTATATTTCATTCATATTCCGTGACAATTTCATGGATTGTGTTTTTCAAGTCATCACCATTATCAAGCATCGAGCCATATAGGTTTGATAAACATGTCCTTATACACAATTCTCTATGTACAGATGTTTATTAATTTTATTGTTGAATTCGTACCATTTGTTATCTGAAGTCATCTTTCCTATTTGTCTCGATGTTTGCCTCAATCTCTTCGTCTCCCAAATCTTACAATTCTCACTATATATTCTTGTCGATCATTTCTCATAACATAACAAACATATGATGTTATTTAACCTACCCCTCCCCCGATGTTGATAATAATCCTTCTCTTTGTCTTCCTCATCTATAATGCTACTCTGTTTTGCTGTTCTGGTGTTCTCAACAATATTCTTTAAAGTTCATACATTTCTGTGACGTTAAATATGTTGTCGCTTGTTCGACTAAATTTTATTTATATGAACACTGATTAACCATGTTTTTTCCCCCTTACTTCCATTGTCAAAGCTGAGCTCATTAACATCGTTTCCATTTTCTGGAATGCAGCCATTGCCTATACCTCGCCGTCGTTGTACATCAACTATGTGAGCCTATTATCGTCCCCATTTGTTTGACTTTATTGATCTTTGTTAGTACTGTGTCTTTTTACTTTACTGTGAAATTTGGAGAATTTTAATTTGGAACCATTACATTATGAATTTTGCAAACTTATATAGTTTCAAAATTACCATCAATTTTCGAGTTCTTTTCCTTCTCTGTGTGTTAACTCTTCGATTCCCATGCTGTCCTCTTGCGGGGTCGTTTGATGTCCCTAGAGAGGTCTCGTTGAACAAAGGGAGTCATTTGTCCTCTTTATCAAGCGCCCTCTTCCCGCTGACAGCAACATAAGGGTCCCTAATCATTGTCTTGGGTGTCCCGGCGTGCTCCTGCCGTCACGACTTATGAAAACTCCGAGGCCAGGACGAGGGTGTTCCAGGCCGCGACTCGCCCCTCCTAACCTAACAATGAGGGTCGACACTTCTAATAAACTTCCAATCACTTCAATACAAACAAAAGCTCTTTCCCTAACTGAGCACTCTGCTCCCAGGAGATGTCCCGAGTCTCTAAAGAGCCCTATGTTATGTTACGAACCATCGCTTCTGCTTAATTTTGTTCCATCCAGACATCGACGTCTCCTAAATCCTACACCAGCTATTTTCAACCCACGACACACTCAACAATGCCTTGAAACTGTGGAGGCGCACTGCCAGATTGTTAATAATTTATAGGTTTTTTTCGATTTAAAATGAATATTAGGATTGTATTTAAATATTTAATTTGTAAACGTCTATCAGTCTGCCATAAACTATTATTATTTTAAAACCCTTCCCCTCCCTTTCCAACCGCCCATACCGGGAAAAAAAAATTATCGTTCACCTATTTCTATACATTTATATTTTTCCAGACGCATTTAAATGATGATTGTATCTCTACTTAGGGGGACTGGTTGGTCTCCAGGCAAGACGTTGGCTGGGATATTTTATTTTTATTTCTGATTTTTCTCTGCGGCAACCACTCCACTCCTAGTCTCAGCAGCGAGGCCCGGCTTCAAACGTCAATTACTCATCGGCGGAAACATGAGCACCTAAGAAAGTCGGAGTTATCTTCCTGTGGGGCGAGGGACTCATGTGCACACGGCGGCCAGGGAGAAAAAAAACACGAATTAAACAAGCAAAAAATGCAGTTCCTAGTCTCTAGCGACTGCCAGAAATGAAAGCTGGAGAACGACAAAAAACACACACACACCAAAACTCTACTTAGAGAGGATGTAACTTTAAAAACATAATGTAGTTTATAACAGAGTGGAATCCTGTTGCATATCGCTGCATTAAAGTATGGCTTGCTAGTCCTGTTTTTATTTCACTAATTTGTTGATCGTTAAGACTTTCTCGGTCGTGTTTTCTAACCTGCAGTCCCGTTTTCTAACAGTCAGGGAACTTGCGGTCCCGTTTTCTAACAGTCAAGGAACTTGAGGTCCCGTTTTCTAACAGTCAGGGAACTTGCGGTCCCGTTTTCTAATAGTCAAGGAACTTGCGGTCCCGTTTTCTAACAGTCAGGGAACTTGCGGTCCCGTTTTCTAATAGTCAAGGAACTTGCGGTCCCGTTTTCTAACAGTCAAGGAACTTGAGGTCCCGTTTTCTAACAGTCAGGGAACTTGCGGTCCCGTTTTCTAACAGTCAAGGAACTTGCGGTCCCGTTTTCTAATAGTCAAGGAACTTGCGGTCCCGTTTTCTAACAGTCAAGGAACTTGCGGTCCCGTTTTCTAACAGTCAGGGAACTTGCGGTCCCGTTTTCTAACAGTCAAGAAACTTGCGGTCCCGTTTTCTAACAGTCAGGGAACTTGCAGCGGTGTTTTCTAACAGTCAGGGAACATGCAGTGGTGTTTTTCTTACAGTCAGTGAATTTGCAGCGGTGTTTTCTAACAGTCAGAGAACTTGCAGTGGTGTTTTCTAACAGTCAAAACACTTGTGATCCCGTTTTCTAACAGTCAGGGAATTTGCAGGGGTGTTTTCTAACAGTCTGGGAACTTGTGATCCCGTTTTCTAACAGTCAGGGAACTTGCGGTCCCGTTTTCTAACAGTCAGGGAACTTGCAGCGGTGTTTTCTAACAGTCAATGAACTTGCAGCGGTGTTTTCTAACAGTCAGGGAACTTGCAGTGGTGTTTTTCTAACAGTCCGGGAACTTGCAGTGGTGTTTTCTAACAGTCAACGCTCAACAACTTGCTTATAACAGTTAAGAAGGAACGTTAGCAACATTTACTTTCCAATAGTTGATTTAAATTAATTTTGTTCTTTATATGGAAATACAATAAAAAAAAGTTGCTGAAATATTTGTGTCGATATTTCAAGAAGAGAAAATTACACAAAAATAATAATCCACAACTTCATCCTCCCCCCCCCCCCCCTTTTCCACGCCCTCCTCACCTTACCAGAAAACGAAATACACTTGGAGGCCCTCTCGAGAGTCGTCACAATACGCACATTTGTAAACTTTGATGTTAGTATTTATAGTATAGTAGTTGAATCCAGGTTGTGGAATTTCATCCATGCCAGGCACAGTACTATCATTACAGTTGAAAGGAAATGAAGAATTGGTACTTGATTCACTATGTTGTGGGATTATATAATATTTTAAAATATCACTGACCCTCTCACTTCATATTTCTTTTTCTCATTATCCCTCCAACTGTTATAACTCCATGTTTTCTCTCTATTTATTCTTAAATTTCTATTTACTCACTCACCAAGTTACTCACTCACTCACTCACTCACTCACTCTCTCACTCTCACACTCTCTCACTCACTCACTAACTCATTCATAATTTACTATTATTCTCTCTCACTCTTCCCTGTCTCTCTCATTTTCTATCTTCCTCATTTTTGGTCGCTCTCACGTACAATACCTCTCTGTCTCTATGTTTTTATTTCGGCCTCTCTCTCTCTCTCTCTCTCTTTCTCGGTTTTTTTTTGGTGTTTCTATCACATTTTCACACTATCTCTCACTATTTCTATCATTTTATAATAATGTATCACATTACACAATTCACTCACTCTCTTTCTGTTTCTCATCCCACTTATTTCCCTATTTATAATTCACCTACTTATACCATCACACAAAAACACTATTTGTATGTTGCATATTACATCCATCTCTCGCACACTCTCTCGTCCTATATTTTTCTAAATTCCTCATTCCAGTATCTCCATTTCCTACTTCCTTCCCTCTATCCTAAAACCCCAAACTTTGATCAAGCTGTCACATGAGCCATCTTCACGAGTCTGCTGGTCCTGACAGCTTGTAGGGCTCTCAGATCATATCAGCGTCCTGCATGGGTCCTCAGAGAATGACCTGTCTTAATTGATTTTGTATGACTGGCAATGCTAGTTTTTGTTAATAACAGCCATTAGTGTGCCGGTTTTTGTTCATATTAGTTTGAAAATATTTTTCTCATTATTGTTATTATCTTACTGCTATTATTAATTTGGTATTATATATTTTAAAAAAATATATGTATGAAATATATTTCAATTAAAATCTTTAAATAACTAAGAAAATCAAATGTAGCTGATGACACTGTGCTGGCAATATTAAAAGCTGTATGCCAGAAATGAAATAATGTATTAAAATACAACATTCGATTGCTTTAGTTTAGTTTAGTTTAGTCGACAGGTCGTCTTCACTGCTCATAGTACAAGACCATAATCTTCTCTTCCAAAGAATATCAATCAACATGTAGCGACTAACGACACCGGTGTTGTGTGTCAGGCATCTCCTAGCGACTAACGACATCGGTGTTGTGTGTCAGGCATCTCCTAGCTACTAACGACACCGGTGTTGTGTGTCAGGCATCTCCTAGCGACTAACGACACCGGTGTTGTGTGTCAGGCATCTCCTAGCGACTAACGACACAGGTGTTGTGTGTCAGGCATCTCCTAGCGACTAACGACATCGGTGTTGTGTGTCAGGCATCTCCTAGCGACTAACGACACCGGTGTTGTGTGTCAGGTATCTCCTAGCGACTAACGACACAGGTGTTGTGTGTCAGGCATCTCCTAGCGACTAACGACATCGGTGTTGTGTGTCAGGTATCTCCTAGCGACTAACGACACAGGTGTTGTGTGTCAGGCATCTCCTAGCGACTAACGACACAGGTGTTGTGTGTCAGGCATCTCCTAGCGACTAACGACACAGGTGTTGTGTGTCAGGCATCTCCTAGCGACTAACGACACAGGTGTTGTGTGTCAGGCATCTCCTAGCGACTAACGACACAGGTGTTGTGTGTCAGTCATCTCCTAGCGACTAACGACATCGGTGTTGTGTGTCAGGTATCTCCTAGCGACTAACGACACAGGTGTTGTGTGTCAGGCATCTCCTAGCGACTAACGACACAGGTGTTGTGTGTCAGGTATCTCCTAGCGACTAACGACACCGGTGTTGTGTGTCAGGCATCTCCTAGCGACTAACGACACCGGGGTTGTGTGTCAGGCATCTCCTAGCGACTAACGACATCGGTGTTGTGTGTCATGCATCTCCTAGCGACTAACGACACCGGTGTTGTGTGTCAGGCATCTCCCACATTGACGTAGTTTTCGCGAAGTCTGTTCAATGCTACGGATTCAGGGTTTGTTTTTTTACTTGTTTTGTCCAACGTCCTTAAAAGTATTCAGAATGTCAACACTTCTATTACCCTTCCGCACTCAACATCAGCCAAACTGGCAAGGTTATCAGCACGATGATTCCTCTTATCTGCGTGCCCTGGCACTAAAATTAAGCATACACCTTTTAGAATAGTCCTGCCCAGAGACTTTAACCACTGTCGTAGAGCACATTCACTTGCGATCTTTTTGAGCATGCTCATTGAGTGTCACTTAATATTCCAGCATTGAGTATATGGCAACAAGAAAATGGATTTTGAAAATAAAAAAGTGAAAATAGAAAAGAGCAAGAAGAGACTACATTAATCATAGGAAAAACAGGAAAATCCGAAATGGTTGGGAGAGGGAGAAAGAAAAATGTAGTATGGGAAGAAGCATTAAGAAACCGGTGCAGTAAATGCATAAAAAAAAAAAGTAAAGTACCCCCATGACGCCAAGTGGCGTATAGGGAATATGATGTCAGTGACCATATAATTTACAGACATTCGGCACATGATTTTTGGGGTAGTGTGGTCGGTATTACGCCCGTGCCGTTTTACTTTCCCAGAAAAAAATCCTGTACCCATTAAAGGCTGGGTGAACCGGTAGCCGTCGATTGGGATCAAACCCTACCTCTTGTCCTTTGTGGTCCAGTTCACTAACCACTGAGCTACCGCAGCTCCCAAGTAAATGTATTAGTTGCTAATACTAGTGACAGTAGTGACGTTTACTTTACCCTCTCCCCTCTCCCGCCCTTCTAGACATATGGGTATTATTGTGTTAGTGACCATATTTTTCGTATGGGTATTATTGTGTTAGTGACCATATTTTTCGTATGGGTATTATTGTGTTAGTGACCATATTTTTCGTATGGGTATTATTGTGTTAGTGACCATATTTTTCGTATGGGTATTATTGTGTTAGTGACCATATTTTTCGTATGGGTATTATTGTGTTAGTGACCATATTTTTCAACGACTACAGCATATTCTTGGGTGATGTTGTCGATATAACGCCAGGTCGCCTTTACTTCCAATAAAACATCTCTTGTACCCATTTTTAGAGGCTGGGTAAACCTTCATATCGGTCAAAAAAATGTGCCCCTTTAGGACTCAAA
Organism: Megaustenia siamemsis; assembly: GCA_032433765.1. Taxonomy (NCBI): domain Eukaryota; kingdom Metazoa; phylum Mollusca; class Gastropoda; order Stylommatophora; family Ariophantidae; genus Megaustenia; species Megaustenia siamemsis. Next base: position 145,006,037 of record JAVIAB010000092.1, on the reverse strand, counting down.
CCCAGAACCTTATTTTTAGGTGTCGGTCAAACTCAGTCACACAGACTCCATTGACAGCAGGTAAGTATTAGTAAATAGTTGTAGTTGTGATGTTGGACGTTAATAGTTGTAGTTGTGATATTGAATGCAAATAGTTGTAGTTGTAATATTGAATGCAAATAGTTGTAACTGTAATATTGAATGCAAATAGTTGTAGTTGTAATATTGGACGCACATAGTTGTAGTTGTAATATTGGACGCTAATAGTTGTAGTTGTAATATTGGACGCTAATAGTTGTAGTTGTAATATTGAATGCAAATATATGTAGTTGTGTAAAACTGGTTCTATTGATAGAATAGAATATAATTAGAACATCAATGAAATACTGCATTTAAACATTAATTTAATTATTAAAAAAGACAACAACAAAAAAAAAGATAGGAAGATGATAATGTATTCTTGCGGAATGAACTACACCAGTTAGTTTACATGAATGAAGAAATAAAAGCACGGATGATGCGCTTGAAATAAATATTAAGAAAGCAAAATGATGGCAATAAAAACAGATTAATAAATCATTAACAAAATAAAATGAAAAACATTTTTTAAAGATTCGTACCGCATAGTTACTTGAAATAAATAATACGCAACGACTAAAGATGAAAATTTCAGGATTTAAAAAGAGAATAATTCGAATTTCATCAAAGCATAATTAACAATATTTTTTGTTAATTCTGCATCTAAACCAATGCATAAAACGTTAAAATATGAATAGTATTTTGTATATTTACAAAACGTATTTTGTCAAGTCAATCTTATGATATGCTACGGAATTATTAAAATTAAAAAGACAAAATGCTGCAAAGAGTTAGGAACATGGATTTAAAAAAAAAATAAACATGAAAAACAAAGAATCTAAGGCGATGTTTAGTTTAGATGGAAAAGAAAATATACATTCCAAAAGCAGCTAAAAACGATGCTAGAGTCATTAAATGCAATTCGAATAAGATCTTTCCAACTTTCCAACCATAGATGACAGGATCAAGATCTGGAGGGCACGAGCATTCCTGATGCTAAGTGCAGATAAAGAGCATCCATTGCACCACGGGCTCAACACAGAGAAAGGTGTCAGGCTAAGAATAAGCAAATTATGTGTGGGCCGAGCAGTAAATACCATCAAACTGGTAAGTGGGCTTACCAATATCAACGCTGGGGAGGAGTAGATACCTTTGCCTGCGTCATTTAAGGGGACATTCTCGTGTATTGTCACACTCGATATAACATGTAGGGAACAGACCTCAGTTGTGGTCAATGCGGAGGTCAACGGCAGGCTCTGTACGCATGCAATGGAAAGAGTCATTGCAGAAGTCAAAAATACTTAAGATCACCTTTGTCTACGTCCTAGGACATGCAGAAGTTCGGGGACATGAAACAGCGGACAGGTTGGCTAGATGCGTTATTGTTGAGGACGGTCAACCAAATGGATCAGGCATACATCATCAATGCCCTCCGAGATGTCTGAAGGGCACATGACTTCCACAACCATAAGTCCACGTCACTCCTTTGGATGAAAAAGATGAGAGTTAAGATTGGCACAGCCAGAAACGAGAAAATTAGTGGGCGTGTAAGAAGGCTTATCAACCAACACAGAACTGGAGTCGTCAGTCACTGGACCCTGCGGGACTTGCTGAGGAGGGGATCTGGGCACCTAGGACATGTTCGGAGTACAATGATGATGACCCGCAAATAACTCAATTAACTCGATAGTTCGAAAATGATCATTGAAATATGTGGGAATTATAAGGAAATATAAATTAGTTCACGTTATATTAGTAGGAGAATTGCATGATGAGGGAGGTAAAGGTAGAGAAAAGAGTAAAGTAGGCTAGCAGGGTTAAGAGATTGATCGGAGAGCCAATCACGGAATGCACAGCTAAGACAAGACACATAGTGACAAAACTTCTGGTCAAGATGTCGGATAGGCGACAGGAACTGTTGAGGCCCTGTTTGAAAAGTGTTGCAGTTTCCTCACATTCCAAATCCGACTTGCTTTTGGAGCAACTGAGTTTAGTTTTCTGTCCACACCGTGAGCTGTGTATTTCATCTGGATTATGTTTCGATATTCCGATTGTTTACGATGAATGATGATATCGTATGACAAATGACAGTTTGGGTCCGGCCACTTTCGGAGCGGTTACGCCTTATGTCTTTTGGCGTGTGCTGTAGCTGCTATGATGGGGACTGCAGCTGCCTTACTTAGTTTGGATCCTTCAATGCGATGAGATGTTAATTCAGATGACTCCACTGGCACGGGCAGTTGAGCAATTATGGATTTTAATTCGTTTTCAGCGATACCGGGCCTTCGACTAACTACAACTACAGCTATATAGTCACCAGCCATGATATCCATCTTCTAGGTGGATACGACACAATGTAACGATGAAACATAACATTAGTACAATAAATCGTTAAATGAAATTCTCTAATAATTTTATGTTGTCTTTTTTCAGAACATTAACATTTTAAATATACAACTTTAAATCTAGTGTGTACTTGTAGTCAAAGCATAGCAATATATGGTCTATGTAATAAATGTTATGTGTAAGGTAGTATGAGTGACACGTTTTGGAATATTTCATGTTAACAAACACAGGAAACACCTAGCAATGATGTTTTAAACACTTCTATTATATTTTAAATATAAAAATATTTATGTGTGTATATATATATATATATATATATATATATAATCGTTGGTATAATCGACAAAAAATATATCTTCTGTAGCCTTGCTATTTCATAGTAATTCTAGGCTCAACCTCTATTTGTTGTTTGTAGGCTCTGAATCTGTTTCTTTTTGAGAAAACAAAACCTCGCTGAGCCATAGATTAGTAGTTATTTAGAGATTTGACATGAACGTTACTGTTAGCAAGCTTGGCTACAACGATGTGAACTTAGCTTTGTGTTTGTATTGTTGTGTGACACCGGAAATGGCAGGGCTAGATTTTTGCCCGAATGTTACATTTTACTCTTTATTTACTCAGTGGAAGGTATTTATTTTGTTGCTTTAGTTTAACTTTCTTTTTACTGTTAATTCAGAGAATACAATCTATTGTTCTGCTTTAATGTGTTGCCATTCTTTATTCAGAAGATGACATGTCCGTTTCTACTGAACACTTTGCTATCCTCTATCACGAGAATTACTTCAGCATTCCGCCATTCTTTATTAGCTTTCTGCAATTCTTTATATCAAAATGATTTATTTATGTTAATAATTCTTTGCTAACTTCTATCCCGACAATGACTTCAGCTGTTTTATAGTTTATTCTGTACTATTCTCTGTTGCTTAAGATGTTTGTGGGCTCTCCGTAGGTCCCATGGTGGCAGAACTGTTCATTTTAAATTGTGAAAGAAGGCTAAAGGTTAGCTACGGCAATGATCCCATACACAAAATACAGTGATTCCAGCAACCATCATCTACTTCTGAGGACAGGCCGCTATAAGCTCGTAAGTCTTCTATCGTCTTAAATTGTCCTACACCAATATATATATATATATATATCCTGCTTTGGCGTCTCCTTTTAACCTGGCTTTTTTCATTCTCACTCAATTGGAAGCCAACTGAGAGTATTACACAACAGGCCCTTTTTTTGAATCCCCAGGGAAAAAAAGACAAAGAGGAACACCAATGAATTCTTGGAGATGACAGATAGAAGCCGAGATGAAGATGATGGGGAAGACGTTTAACGATCTTAAAAGAATGGCAAGAAATAGAATGGCTTGTTGAAAGTGTGTGTTGAAGACCAAATCCTCCACAAGGAGCTGAAAGGTAGAAGAAGAAGATTTCGTTCTCAATTCTGCACGTGGAGAATGCGGCTGCCTTAAGGAGTATCAGGCAGCCTTTAGCATAGCAGTAAGTTATAGGGCCTTGCAGATATACAGCTTCATGATGTGCGGTGCCATAACGGTATGGAAATACCATCCTGGACAATGAGCATATCCCCCATCTTTATCCAGTCCACATGGGGCCACTGTGTCTGATGTTGCCAGAGGGTGGCATATGGAGCAGAAATTATGGGACAGCTGTCCCTATCAGGACATGACTGTGGGGATATGGCCACGCGACTGAAGATCAGATCAAAAGCTACTTCTTTCAGGACGGGTTGGGTGTAACAGCTGGTGGAACTGTTACAAGATGGGGTGGGTGAAACAGCTGGTGGAACTGTTACAAGATGGGGTGGGTGTAACAGCTGGTGGGACTGTTACAAGATGGGGTGGGTGTAACAGCTGGTGGAACTGTTACAAGACGGGGTGGGTGTAACAGCTGGTGGGACTGTTACAAGATGGGGTGGGTGTAACAGCTGGTGGAACTGTTACAAGATGGGGTGGGTGTAAGAGCAGGTGGAACTATTACAAGATGTGGTGGGTGTAAGAGCAGGTGAAACTGTTACAAGATGGGGTAGGTGTAAGAGCAGGTGGAACTGTTACAAGATGGGGTGGTTGTAACAGCTGGTGGAACTGTTACAAGATAGGGTGAGTGTAACAGCTGGTAAGACTGTTACAAGATGGGGTGGGTGTAACAGCTAGTGGAACTATTACAAGATAGGGTGAGTGTAACAGCTGGTGAGACTGTTACAAGACGGGGTATGTGTAAGAGCAGGTGGAACTGTAACAAGACCAGAAAACATTTCAAATGCCCAATGAGTGAGTGGGAGCCCATGAAAATAGGAGCCGCATTCTAAGATCTCACAACAGTGAAAGACATTTCAGAAAACATTGCTGCCTAAAAGTAGAAGGAAACGTTACTGGAAAACACTCAGCCAGAAAAAAACAGGTAGGTGGGTCCAACAGCTCTGGCTGGCATCCATCCTAACCCCTCCATCATGAAACTGAACAAAGGGCCAAGCTTATATGATCCAAAGATTTGAGCGAGAAAGAAGAGGCCATTCTCTATTCTCTTTTCCGAGAATGAAGTCTCTTGCAGTGAATTATTTTACCTCCATTTATATATCAACATTTCTATTTCATGTTCAACTTTAATTATTTACTGTCTGTTATATCAAGAGAGTGAACTATATTGTTCTGATTTTAATTTGATAGTCTTCTCACCTGAAGTCTCAGTCCCGACAGTCATCTTCCAGGTTGTGGGACCTGGTTTTTGTTGTTCTGTGAAGTCTTAGTTCCGTCAGCCATCTTCCAGGTTGTGGGACCTGATTTTAGCTGTTGTCTGAAGTCTTAGTTTCGTCAGTTATCTTCCAGGTTGTGGGACCTGGTTTTTATTGTTGTCTGAAGTCTTAGTTCCGTCAGTCATCTTCCAGGTTGTGGGACCTGATTTTAGCTGTTGTCTGAAGTCTTAGTTTCGTCAGTTATCTTCCAGGTTGTGGGACCTGGTTTTAGTTGTTATCTGAAGTCTTAGTTCCGTCAGTCATCTTCCAGGTTGTGGGACCTGATTTTAATTGTTGACTGAAGTCTTAGTTCCGTCAGTCATCTTCCAGGTTGTGGGACCTGATTTTAGTTGTTCTATGAATTGTTAATTCCGTCAGTCATCTTCCAGGTTGGGGGACCTGGTTTTAGTTGTTCTATGAACTGTTAGTTCGCTCAGTCGTTTTCCGGCTTTGAGACATGGTTTTTGTGATTGTCTGAAGTCTTAGTTCCGTCAGTCATCTTCCAGGTTGTGGGACCTGGTTTTAGTTGTTGTATGAACTGTTAGTTCGTTCAGTCATTTTCCGGCTTTGAGACATGGTTTTTGTTGTTGTCTGAAGTCTTAGTTCTGTAAGTCATCTTCCAGGTTGTGGGACCTGGTTTTTGTTGTTGTCTGAAGTCTTAGTTCCTTCAGTCACCTTCCAGGCAGTGGGACCTGGTTTTTGTTGTTGTCTGAAGTTTTAGTTCCGTCAGTCATCTTCCAGGTTGTGGGACCTGGTTTTTGTTGTTGTCTGAAGTCTTAGTCCCGTCAGTTATCTTCCAGGTTGTGAGGCCTGGTTTTTGTTATTGTCTGAAGTCTTAGTTCCTTCAGTCATCTGCCAGGCTGTGGGACCTGATTTTCGTTGTTGTCTGAAGTCTTAGTTCATTCAGTCATCTCCTAGGCTGTGGGACCTGATTTTAGTTGTCTTCTGAAGTCTTAGTTCCTTCAGTCATCTTCCAGGCTGTGGGACCTGATTTTAGTTGTCTTCTGAAGTCTTAGTTCCGTCAGTTATCTTCCAGGTTGTGGGACCTGGTTTTTGTTGTATTCTGAAGTCTTAGTACCGTCAGTTTTTTCCAGGTTGTGGGACCTGATTTTAGTTGTTGTCTGAAGTCTTAGTTCCGTCAGTCATCTTCCAGATTGTGGGACCTGGTTTTTGTTGTTGTCTGAAGTCTTAGTTTCGTCAGTCATCTTCCAGGTTGTGGGACCTGGTTTTTGTTGTTGTCTGAAGTCTTAGTTTCGTCAGTCATCTTTCAGGTTCTGGGACCTGATTTTAGTTGTTGTCTGAAGTCTTAGTTCCGTCAGTCATCTTCCAGGTTGTGTGACCTGGTTTTTGTTGTTGTCTGAAGTCTTTGTTCCTTCAGTCATCTTCCAGGCTGTGGGACCTGATTTTTGTTCTCTTCTGAAGTCTTAGTTCCTTCAGTCATCTTCCAGGCTGTGGGACCTGATTTTAGTTCTCTTCTGAAGTCTTAGTTCCTTCAGTCATCTTCCAGGTTGTGGGACCTGATTTTAGTTGTTGTCTAAAGTCTTAGTTCCTTCAGTCATCTTTCAGAATGTGGGACCTAGTTTTTGTTGTTGTCTGAAGTCTTAGTTTCGTCAGTCATCTTCCAGGTTGTGGGACCTGTTTTTTGTTGTTTTCTGGAGTCTTAGTTTCGTCAGTAATCTTCCAGGCTGTGGGACCTGATTTTAGTTGTTGTCTGAAGTCTTAGTTCATTCAGTCATCTTCCAGGCTGTGGGACCTGATTTTAGTTGTTGTCTAAAGTCTTAGTTCCTTCAGTCATCTTTCAGAATGTGGGACCTGGTTTTTGTTGTTGTCTGAAGTCTTAGTTTCGTCAGTCATCTTCCAGGTTGTGGGACCTGGTTTTTGTTGTTCTCTGAAGTCTTAGTTCCTTCAGTCATCTTCCAGTCTGTGGGACCTGATTTTAGTTGTTGTCTGAAGTCTTAGTTCCTTCAGTCATTTTCCAGGCTGTGGGACCTGATTTTAGTTGTTGTCTGAAGTCTTGGTTCCTTCAGCCATCTTCCAGGCTGTGGGACCTGATTTTAGTTGTCTGATGTCTTAATTCCTTCAGTCATCTTCTAGGCTTTGAGACATGGTTTTTGTTGTTGTCTGAAGTCTTAGTTCCGTCAGTCATCTTCCAGGATGTGGGAACTGGTTTTTGTTGTTCTCTGAAGTCTTAGTTCCTTCAGTCATCTTCCAGGCAGTGGGACCTGATTTTAGTTGTTGTCTGAAGTCTTAGTTCCCTCAGTTATCTTCCAGGTTGTGGGACCTGATTTTAGTTGTTCTATGAACTGTTAGTTCCTTCAGTCATTTTCCAGGTTGTGGGACCTGATTTTAGTTGTTGTCTGAAGTCTTTGTTCCTTCAGTCATCTTTCAAGCTGTGGGACCTGATTTTAGTTGTTATCTGTAGTCTTAGTTCCTTCAGTCATCTTCCAGGCTGTGGGACCTGATTTTAGTTGTTGTCTGAAGTCTTAGTTCCTTCAGTCATCTTCCAGGATGTGGAACCTGATTTTAGTTGTTATCTGTAGTCTTAGTTCCTTCAGTCATTTTCCAGGCAGTGGGACCTGATTTTAGTTGTCTGATGTCTTAGTTCCTTCAGTCATCTTCTAGGCTTTGAGACATGGTTTTTGTTGTTGTCTGAAGTCTTAGTTTCGTCAGTCATCTTCCAGGTTGTGGGACCTGGTTTTTGTTGTTCTCTGAAGTCTTAGTTCCTTCAGTCATCTTCCAGTCTGTGGGACCTGATTTTAGTTGTTGTCTGAAGTCTTAGTTCCTTCAGTCATTTTCCAGGCTGTGGGACCTGATTTTAGTTGTTGTCTGAAGTCTTGGTTCCTTCAGCCATCTTCCAGGCTGTGGGACCTGATTTTAGTTGTCTGATGTCTTAATTCCTTCAGTCATCTTCTAGGCTTTGAGACATGGTTTTTGTTGTTGTCTGAAGTCTTAGTTCCGTCAGTCATCTTCCAGGATGTGGGAACTGGTTTTTGTTGTTCTCTGAAGTCTTAGTTCCTTCAGTCATCTTCCAGGCAGTGGGACCTGATTTTAGTTGTTGTCTGAAGTCTTAGTTCCCTCAGTTATCTTCCAGGTTGTGGGACCTGATTTTAGTTGTTCTATGAACTGTTAGTTCCTTCAGTCATTTTCCAGGTTGTGGGACCTGATTTTAGTTGTTGTCTGAAGTCTTTGTTCCTTCAGTCATCTTTCAAGCTGTGGGACCTGATTTTAGTTGTTATCTGTAGTCTTAGTTCCTTCAGTCATCTTCCAGGCTGTGGGACCTGATTTTAGTTGTTGTCTGAAGTCTTAGTTCCTTCAGTCATCTTCCATGATGTGGAACCTGATTTTAGTTGTTATCTGTAGTCTTAGTTCCTTCAGTCATTTTCCAGGCAGTGGGACCTGATTTTAGTTGTCTGATGTCTTAGTTCCTTCAGTCATCTTCTAGGCTTTGAGACATGGTTTTTGTTGTTGTCTGAAGTCTTAGTTCCTTCAGTCATCTTCCAGGCTGTAGGACCTGATTTTAGTTGTCTGATTTCTTAGTTCCTTCAGTCATCTTCTAGGCTTTGAGACATGGTTTTTGTTGTTGTCTGAAGTCTTAGTTCCGTCAGTCATCTTGCAGGTTGTGGTACCTGGTTTTTGTTGTTCTCTGAAGTTTTAGTTCCTTCAGTCATCTTCCAGGCAGTGGGACCTGATTTTAGTTGTTGTCAGAAGTCTTATTTCCCTCAGTTATCTTCCAGGTTGTGGGACCTGATTTTAGTTGTTCTATGAACTGTTAGTTCCTTCAGTCATTTTCCAGGCTGTGGGACCTGATTTTAGTTGTTGTCTAAAGTGTTAGTTCCTTCAGTCATCTTCCAGGCTGTGGGACCTGATTTTAGTTGTTATCTGAAGTCTTAGTTCCTTCAGTCATCTTTCAAGCTGTGGGACCTGATTTTAGTTGTTATCTGTAGTCTTAGTTCCTTCAGTCATCTTCCAGGCTGTGGGACCTGATTTTAGTTGTTGTCTGAAGTCTTAGTTCCTTCAGTCATCTTCCAGGATGTGGGTCCTGATTTTAGTTGTTGTCTGAAGTCTTAGTTCCTTCAGTCATCTTCTAGGCTGTGGGACCTGATTTTATTGTCTGATGTCGTAGTTCCTTCAGTCATCTTCTAGGCTTTGAGACATGGTTTTTGTTGTTGTCTGAAGTCTTAGTTTCGTCAGACATCTTCCAGGTTGTGGGACCTGGTTTAGTAGTTGATCTATGAACTGTTCGTTCGCTCAGTCATTTGCCGCCTTTAAGACATGGTTTGTGATGTTGTCTGAAGTCTTAGTCCCGTCAGTCATCTTCCAGGTTGTGGGACCTGGTTTTAGTTGTTCTATGAACTGTTAGTTAGTTTAGTGATTTTCCGGTATTGAAACATGGTTTTTGTTCCTGTCTGAAGTCTTAGTTCCGCCAGTCATCTTCCAGGTTGTGGGACCTGGTTTTAATTGTTGTCTGAAGTCTTTGTTCCTTCAGTCATCTTTCAAGCTGTGGGACCTGATTTTAGTTGTCTTCTGAAGTCTTAGTTCCGTCAGTTATCTTCCAGGTTGTGGGACCCGGTTTTTGTTGTAGTCTGAAGTCTTAGTACCGTCAGTTTTTTCCAGGCTGTGGGACCTGATTTTAGTTGTTGTCTGAAGTCTTAGTTCCGTCAGTCATCTTCCAGATTGTGGGACCTGATTTTGGTTGTTGTCTGAAGTCTTAGTTCCGTCATTCATCTTCCAGAATGTGGGACCTGGTTTTTGTTGTTGTCTGAAGTCTTAGTTTCGTCAGTCATCTTCCAGGTTGTGGGACCTGGTTTTTGTTGTTGTCTGAAGTCTTAGTTTCGTCAGTCATCTTTCAGGTTCTGGGACCTGATTTTAGTTGTTGTCTGAAGTCTTAGTTCCGTCAGTCATCTTCCAGGTTGTGTGACCTGGTTTTTGTTGTTGTCTGAAGTCTTTGTTCCTTCAGTCATCTTCCAGGCTGTGGGACCTGATTTTTGTTCTCTTCTGAAGTCTTAGTTCCTTCAGTCATCTTCCAGGCTGTGGGACCTGATTTTAGTTCTCTTCTGAAGTCTTAGTTCCTTCAGTCATCTTCCAGGTTGTGGGACCTGATTTTAGTTGTTGTCTAAAGTCTTAGTTCCTTCAGTCATCTTTCAGAATGTGGGACCTAGTTTTTGTTGTTGTCTGAAGTCTTAGTTTCGTCAGTCATCTTCCAGGTTGTGGGACCTGTTTTTTGTTGTTTTCTGGAGTCTTAGTTTCGTCAGTCATCTTCCAGGCTGTGGGACCTGACTTTAGTTGTTGTCTGAAGTCTTAGTTCATTCAGTCATCTTCCAGGCTGTGGGACCTGATTTTAGTTGTTGTCTAAAGTCTTAGTTCCTTCAGTCATCTTTCAGAATGTGGGACCTGGTTTTTGTTGTTGTCTGAAGTCTTAGTTTCGTCAGTCATCTTCCAGGTTGTGGGACCTGGTTTTTGTTGTTCTCTGAAGTCTTAGTTCCTTCAGTCATCTTCCAGGCTGTGGGACCTGATTTTAGTTGTTGTCTGAAGTCTTGGTTCCTTCAGCCATCTTCCAGGCTGTGGGACCTGATTTTAGTTGTCTGATGTCTTAATTCATTCAGTCATCTTCTAGGCTTTGAGACATGGTTTTTGTTGTTGTCTGAAGTCTTAGTTCCGTCAGTCATCTTCCAGGATGTGGGACCTGGTTTTGTTGTTCTCTGAAGTCTTAGTTCCTTCAGTCATCTTCCAGGCAGTGGGACCTGATTTTAGTTGTTGTCTGAAGTCTTAGTTCCCTCAGTTATCTTCCTGGTTGTGGGACCTGATTTTAGTTGTTCTATGAACTGTTAGTTCCTTCAGTCATTTTCCAGGTTGTGGGACCTGATTTTAGTTGTTGTCTGAAGTCTTTGTTCCTTCAGTCATCTTTCAAGCTGTGGGACCTGATTTTAGTTGTTATCTGTAGTCTTAGTTCCTTCAGTCATCTTCCATACTGTGGGACCTGATTTTAGTTGTTGTCTGAAGTCTTAGTTCCTTCAGTCATCTTCCAGGATGTGGAACCTGATTTTAGTTGTTATCTGTAGTCTTAGTTCCTTCAGTCATTTTTCAGGCAGTAGGACCTGATTTTAGTTGTCTGATGTCTTAGTTCCTTCAGTCATCTTCTAGGCTTTGAGACATGGTTTTTGTTGTTGTCTGAAGTCTTAGTTCCTTCAGTCATCTTCCAGGCTGTGGGACCTGATTTTAGTTGTCTGATGTCTTAGTTCCTTCAGTCATCTTCTAGGCTTTGAGACATGGTTTTTGTTGTTGTCTGAAGTCTTAGTTCCGTCAGTCATCTTGCAGGTTGTGGTACCTGGTTTTTGTTGTTCTCTGAAGTTTTAGTTCCTTCAGTCATCTTCCAGGCAGTGGGACCTGATTTTAGTTGTTGTCAGAAGTCTTATTTCCCTCAGTTATCTTCCAGGTTGTGGGACCTGATTTTAGTTGTTCTATGAACTGTTAGTTCCTTCAGTCATTTTCCAGGCTGTGGGACCTGATTTTAGTTGTTGTCTGAAGTGTTAGTTCCTTCAGTCAACTTCCAGGCTGTGGGACCTGATTTTAGTTGTTATCTGAAGTCTTAGTTCCTTCAGTCATCTTTCAAGCTGTGGGACCTGATTTTAGTTTTTATCTGTAGTCTTAGTTCCTTCAGTCATCTTCCAGGCTGTGGGACCTGATTTTAGTTGTTGTCTGAAGTCTTAGTTCCTTCAGTCATCTTCCAGGATGTGGGTCCTGATTTTAGTTGTTGTCTGAAGTCTTAGTTCCTTCAGTCATCTTCCAGGCTGTGGAACCTGATTTTAATTGTCTGATGTCGTAGTTCCTTCAGTCATCTTCTAGGCTTTGAGACATGGTTTTTGTTGTTGTCTGAAGTCTTAGTTTCGTCAGACATCTTCCAGGTTGTGGGACCTGGTTTTAGTTGATCTATGAACTGTTCGTTCGCTCAGTCATTTGCCGCCTTTAAGACATGGTTTGTGTTGTTGTCTGAAGTCTTAGTCCCGTCAGTCATCTTCCAGGTTGTGGGACCTGGTTTTAGTTGTTCTATGAACTGTTAGTTAGTTTAGTGATTTTCCGGTATTGAAACATGGTTTTTGTTCCTGTCTGAAGTCTTAGTTCCGCCAGTCATCTTCCAGGTTGTGGGACCTGGTTTTAATTGTTGTGTGAAGTCTTAGTTCCGCCAGTCATCTTCCAGGTTGTGGGACCTGGTTTTAGATGTTCTATGAACTGTTAGTTAGTTCAGTGATTTTCCGGCTTTGAGACATGGGTTTTGTTCCTGTCTGAAGTCTTAGTTCCGCTAGTCATCTTCCAGGTTGTGGGACCTGGTTTTAATTGTTGTCTGAAGTCTTAGTTCCGCCAGTCATCTTCAAGGTTGTGAGACATAGTTTTTGTCGTTCTATGAATTACTAGTTCATGCATTCATGTATTTTTTTTTTTTTACATCAGTGGAGCGTGCCTGTGCCGTTACATAAATGTGTCAATGTAAGAAGTATTTTCCCAGCTATGAAACACGACTTTGTTGCTCAAGTTTGTGGAAGAAGCTTAATACCTGTGTTAACTTTAGTAGAAAATGTTAGATGTCACATGTATTTTACCCGACATGAGACGTGACTTTGTTGTTATATAAAGTTATAGTTGGCACAAGTATTTTTCCTGAAATGAGACGTGACTTTGTTATTATATAAAGTTGTAGTTGGCATAAGTATTTTATCAAAAAATAAGACGTGACTTTGTTGTTATATAAAGTTGTAGTTGGCACAAGTATTTTCCTAGAAATGAGACGTGACTTTGTTATTATTTAAAGTTGTAGTTGGCACAAGTATTTTCCTAGAAATGAGACGTGACTTTGTTGTTATTTAAAGTTGTAGTTGGCACAAGTATTTTCCTAGAAATTAGACGTGACTTTGTTGTTATTTAAAGTTGTAGTTGGCACAAGTATTTTCCTAGAAATGAGACGTGACGTTGTTGTTATTTAAAGTTGTAGTTGGCACAAGTATTTTCCTAGAAATTAGACGTGACTTTGTTGTTATTTAAAGTTGTAGTTGACACAAGTATTTTCCAAGAAATGAGACGTGACCTTGTTGTTATATAAAGTCGTAGTTGACACAAGTATTTTCCTAGAAATGAGACGTGACCTTATTGTTATATAAAGTCGTAGTTGACACAAGTATTTTCCTAGAAATGAGACGTGACCTTGTTGTTATACAAAGTCGTAGTTGACACAAGTATATTTCCTAGAAATGAGACGTGAACATGTTATATAAAGTCGTAGTTGACACAAGTATATTTCCCGCCTACGAAACGTGACCATGGCTTGCTGTCAAAGCAAAAGTGAACGCTTACGGCGTGTTTAACTGATCTCGTCGCTGACATCCGGATGAGAGTCTTCGGCACAACAAAATGTTGCTTCTCCCATGGGTGAGGCTGATGGTTATGTTGCTGAAACCTTTCCTCTTAGTTATTGTTATTTCTAATCAACATGGCCGCCACAGATAATTTAACACAACTAGAGCGAATTAGGGTCGGTCAATACATTAATTTACTACCTGCACAGTTGATTCCTGCTTGTGTTCATCAGTTCTCAAGTCATGTTTTGTTTATTTTATACAAAAGATGTCATTAAAAAGTCAATTTTCTCCTTAAGTTTAATCATGGTCACAGCGAATTAGTATAATGGTTCAAATTAGTTGATATGACACACACTATGAGAAATGTTGTACAGTGAACAACGCTGACGAAGATATGCTGTAATTATAAATATTCTCTTCTGTAAAAATAAATCAAATACGTCTCTACCCAACACTTCTTTCTGAGTCATCTTTTCTCTATTAAAATATTGATTCGTTTTTTTAACAATTACTGTTATTGCTTTTAAAAGTGTTATTTTATTTTTCGTGTGCCGTCAGATTTGTTTATGTACTTCTTCCACTAAAATATTGTGCTACTATCTATTTTGTTTTCTTGTGTCAGTTATCTCTAGTCTCCACTAGATCAACCTCTTTAATAAAAACTCCATTTACATGTTTCTGTAGTCATTAATTCAGCAACACTTAAGTATAAATTAAAATGGCCTATTAGATGGAGTTTTAATTTACTTCATTGATCGTTGTTGACAAAATATTGTAGCTGCAAATATAACAATTATCAGTGAAATGTGTCTCTTTACTTCAGTAAATCAAAGATTATAACAGTTTTTTTTTTTCAATGTTTACATTCACTCAGCAAATGTGAATTATTTTAAGATTGAAGCTTTTATTCAACCCCAGTAGAAGAAGGAGTCAGTAGTGGGGTGTGGTAACACTCCAAGGTATGGTGACAGCTTTACAAAGAAAGAAAACAACACAATACTGACGTCTCGGCCTGCGATCTTCTTCAGAACACGGGGACAACGACAACAAACAGTGAGGCACAAATATTTATAGCTACATGTCGGATGATAAAGTTAGGGAGAGGTGCGGAACAAATATCTATAGCTACATGTCGGATGATAAAGTTAGGAGAGGTGAGGCACAAATATTTATAGCTACATGTCGGATGATAAAGTTAGGGAGAGGTGAGGCACAAATATCTATAGCTACATGTCGGATGATAAAGTTAGGGAGAGGTGAGGCACAAATATCTATAGTTACATGTCGGATGATAAAGTTAGGGAGAGGTGCGGAACAAATATCTATAGCTACATGTCGGATGATAAAGTTAGGGAGAGGTGAGGCACAAATAGCTATAGCTACATGTCGGATGATAAAGTTAGGGAGAGGTGCGGAACAAATATCTATAGTTACATGTCGGATGATAAAGTTAGGGAGAGGTGCGGAACAAATATCTATAGTTACATGTCGGATGATAAAGTTAGGGAGAGGTGCGGAACAAATATCTATAGCTACATGTCGGATGATAAAGTTAGGGAGAGGTGAGGCACAAATAGCTATAGCTACATGTCGGATGATAAAGTTAGGGAGAGGTGAGGAACAAATATCTATAGCTACATGTCGGATGATAAAGTTAGGGAGAGGTGCGGAACAAATATCTATAGTTACATGTCGGATGATAAAGTTAGGGAGAGGTGAGGCACAAATATTTATAGCTACATGTCGGATGATAAAGTTAGGGAGAGGTGAGGCACAAATATTTATATCTACATGTCGGATGATAAAGTTAGGGAGAGGTGCGGAACAAATATTTATAGCTACATGTCGGATGATAAAGTTAGGGAGAGGTGAGGCACAAATATTTATAGCTACATGTCGGATGATAAAGTTAGGGAGAGGTGAGGCACAAATATTTATAGCTACATGTCGGATGATAAAGTTAGGGAGAGGTGAGGCACAAATATCTATAGCTACATGTCGGATGATAAAGTTAGGGAGAGGTGAGGCACAAATATCTATAGCTACATGTCGGATGATAAAGTTAGGGAGAGGTGCGGAACAAATATCTATAGTTACATGTCGGATGATAAAGTTAGGGAGAGGTGAGGCACACATATTTATAGCTACATGTCGGATGATAAAGTTAGGGAGAGGTGAGGAACAAATATCTATAGCTACATGTCGGATGATAAAGTTAGGGAGAGGTGAGGAACAAATATTTATAGCTACATGTCGGATGATAAAGTTAGGGAGAGGTGAGGCACAAATATCTATAGCTACATGTCGGATGATAAAGTTAGGGAGAGGTGAGGCACAAATATTTATATCTACATGTCGGATGATAAAGTTAGGGAGAGGTGAGGCACAAATATTTATATCTACATGTCGGATGATAAAGTTAGGGAGAGGTGAGGCACAAATATCTATAGCTACATGTCGGATGATAAAGTTAGGGAGAGGTGAGGAACAAATATTTATAGCTACATGTCGGATGATAAAGTTAGGGAGAGGTGAGGAACAAATATCTATAGCTACATGTCGGATGATAAAGTTAGGGAGAGGTGAGGAACAAATATCTATAGCTACATGTCGGATGATAAAGTTAGGGAGAGGTGAGAATCAAATATTTATAGCTACATGTCGGATGATAAAGTTAGGGAGAGGTGAGGCACAAATATCTATAGCTACATGTCGGATGATAAAGTTAGGGAGAGGTGAGGAACAAATATCTATAGCTACATGTCGGATGATAAAGTTAGGGAGAGTTGAGGAACAAATATCTATAGCTACATGTCGGATGATAAAGTTAGGGAGAGGTGAGGCACAAATATTTATAGCTACATGTAGGATGATAAAGTTAGGGAGAGATGAGGCACAAATATTTATAGCTACATGTCGGATGATAAAGTTAGGGAGAGGTGAGGAACAAATATCTATAGCTACATGTCGGATGATAAAGTTAGGGAGAGGTGAGGCACAAATATTTATAGCTACATGTCGGATGATAAAGTTAGGGAGAGGTGAGGCACAAATATTTATAGCTACATGTCGGATGATAAAGTTAGGGAGAGGTGAGGTACAAATATTTATAGCTACATGTCGGATGATAAAGTTAGGGAGAGGTGAGGCACAAATATTTATAGCTACATGTCGGATGATAAAGTTAGGGAGAGGTGAGGCACAAATATTTATAGCTACATATCGGAAGATAAAGTTAGGGAGAGGTGAGGCACAAATATCTATAGCTACATGAACTCAAAACAACAGAAATGGAACCCAGTGGTCACTGACCAAACAACTTGATGATTTAGACTTTGCTGATAATATAGCTCTCCTATCACACAGCCATCAACAGATGCAGGATAAAATGAGCACACTTGATGAGAGATCACAACAGCTAGGACTGAAGATTAATAGAGATAAGACCAACATTATGAGAATTAATACAGTTGGCAATAACCAAATAAAACTAGGAGAAATACCTCTACTAGACGTGCAATTTTACATATATCTGGGAAGTAATATAGATAAAGAGGGAGGAACAGAAAATGATACCCAAATAAGGATATCAAAAGCAAGAGGAGCTTTCCTTGCACTAGGAAACATATGGAAATCCAAAGAAATTAGGTTAAATACTAAGATACAAATTTTCAACTCAAATGTTAAGTCGGTCCTATTATATGGCAGTGAAACATGGAGAACAACAAAATTGACGATCACGAAGATACAGACTTTCATTAATGGATGCTTACGCATAATAAAAGAATGGAAATGGCAGGACAAAATCACTAACATAGAATTATGGAAATGTACCAGTACAAACACCAGTGGATAAAGAGATACAGCGAAGACGATGGCGCTGGATAGGACACACACTACGGAAGCCAACTGAGAGTATTACACAACAGGCCTTTTTTGGAATCCCCTGGGGAAAAGACAAAGAGGAAGACCAAGGAATTCTTGGAGAAGACAGATAGAAGCAGAGATGAAGATGATGGGGAAGTCATGGAATGATCTTAAAAGAATGACAGCAAACAGAACGACTTGCAAAGTGTTTGTTGAAGACCTATGCTCCACTGGGAGCTAAAAAGGTAGGAGAAGAAGAAGAAGACATGTCGGATGATAAAGTTAGGGAAGAAGAGTAGTAGAGATATTTGTGCCTCACCGTTTGTTGTCGTTGTCCCCGTGTTCTGAAGAAGTCCGGAGGCCGAAACGTCAGTATTGTGTTGTGTTCCTTCTTTGTAAAGCTGTCACCATACCTTGGAGTGTTTACCACACCCCACTAATGGCTCCTTGTTACCAGCTTTACCGCAGCAATGCGATTATTTGCCCGTTCCCTACTCAGTAGGAGAACGTTGCTGATGGAATTGTCTACATTTTCATGACAATCCTGTCCCATTTGGGTTCTCTTGTTTTTGTGGTCTTGAACAGAGATATCCCAACAATGTCACGGAATCACCAGAGCAGTGGCAGACCTAAAGTGTGCGTGTGCAGGCAGTAACGAAAAACTTTGACTAAATGATGAGTAATGTTCTTTTTCTCCCGTTGTAGACATTTTTTAATGAAAAGAATTTGTTTAAATAGGACGATACATTGTAAAAATATAAGAGAAATAAAAAGTAAACAATTAATGTATTTGTTATTTTTGTTCGTAGCCAACACGCCTCGTGCTATCTTAAAGGGCAACAGTAAATGCATTCCAATCGATGTAGCCTTTAGAAAGGACTCCATAAGTATGGTTCACACTAAGCATCTCCTGTTTTCACTTTATCCGCACATTGTCAACGTTCGGTATTATCTTCACGCTCCCCCACGTAATAATTCTTGAGATGTCTCCTGTAACATTATTATAATTGTTTCTTGCTTTTGCTACAAATGAAATACACTTTTCATTAACTCAGAATTATTCTTTTGCTTTGGACAGAATTAAGTTGTCAAGTACCTAATGCCATCAAGTTCAAATTAATGTCCATGTTTTGATCATAAATCTTGTCAAAGTAAAATCATTTGAAGAAAAATTGTGTCAGAGCAGGAACATACTGTTAATGGGCCATAATGTCTTCTTCATATTCTTCTTCCTCTTAATTTTTGTCTTAATCTTCTTAATTCTCTTTTTCTTCTTCATCGATCAGCTACTTCTATACATTTAGACTTTAGACGTTTAGGCCAGTATCGTCATGAATATAAGGCGGTGAGTGTGAAGTCTTCACTGGTTTCCCCGCAGGTTTCCATGTAGTGTTATTCCTGTGAACCACATCTGTGTTCTTGAGGTATTGAGAGTGCTGCAGTTCTGTAGGATATGCTCTGGAGTCTGTCTTGTTTGTTTGTTTGCGTCCGCCAGCTTTATATCTCTAGCAAAGACCAGAAAGACGTAATTTTGCGTCAGTATAACTTTTTTCAATTTTCCCACCAGTAGCCATGTTCTCAGGTCCCCTGCCCTACAGGCAGATATTCTTCGAATCCAGAGGTACTCTCATTTTTATCGCCGAGAGTTCCAACATTTTAGGTAGACTTTCTCCTATTAATTTGACCCGGACAGGGGTCAAGTTTGGCCTACACTTTTCAATGTCCAACTGCCAAGGGTTCTTTAACGTACGCAGAATGCACATTTGGCCTCTAGTTTTTTGCCGTTATCAGAGAGGGTTAGACATCGGACCTCACTACCCAGAGACCAGTGGTAGGTAAATGCACAAAGAAACCACAGGTTCGTTATTTTAAAAAAAATTGTCCACAGCATGTTGTGGGAATCGAACTCGGGACTTTGATGTCTAGAGGCCGACCTCTTACCCCTAAACCACCCAGCACCCCCCCCCCTCCCTCCTGAGTCGTATATGGCAAAGTCACATAATTATATCTTGTGTATGTGTGCTCCGAAAGACAAAAAGGAAGACGAAAATATTGTTGGAGAAGACAGATGGAAGCAGAGATAAAGATGACGGGGAAGACATGGAATGATCTTAAAAGATTGGCAAGAAAAAGAATGGCTTTGAAAGAGTTTGTTGAAGACCTATGCTCCACAGGGAGCTGAAAGTGTTTGTTGAAGACTTATACTCCACAGGGAGCTGAAAGTGTTTGTTGAAGACCTATGCTCCACAGGGAGCTGAAAGTGTTTGTTGAAGACCTATGCTCCACAGGGAGCTGAAAGTGTTTGTTGAAGACCTATGCTCCACAGGGAGCTGAAAGTGGCTGTTGAAGACCTATGCTTCACCGGGAGCTGAAAGTGGCTGTTGAAGACCTATGCTCCACAGGGAGCTGAAAGTGTTTGTTGAAGACCTATGCTCGACAGGGAGCTGAAAGTGTTTGTTGAAGACCTATGCTCCACAGGGAGCTGAAAGTGACTGTTGAAGACCTATGCTTCACCGGGAGCTGAAAGTGTTTGTTGAAGACCTATGCTCCACAGGGAGCTGAAAGTGTTTGTTGAAAACCTATGCTCCACAGGGAGCTGAAAGTGGCTGTTGAAGACTATGCTCCACAGGGAGCTGAAAGTGGCTGTTGAAGACCTATGCTCCACAGGGAGCTGAAAGTGGCTGTTGAAGACATATGCTCCACAGGGAGCTGAAAGTGGCTGTTGAAGACCTATGCTTCACCGGGAGTTGAAAGTGGCTGTTGAAGACCTATGCTTCACCGGGAGCTGAAATGTAGAAGAAGAAGAGATCTGTGCTCTAAGGCTATGGTGACCTGTTCTGTCTGAAGAGTTTGGAAGGAACATAACAATAAATGAGTTAATTGAAAATAACCTTATATGGGCTTATCACTGTCAAATTGTTAGGAGCGTGAGTCCGGAGTTAAAGAGGTAAACAAATGATAATAATAATATAGTAATAATTATTATAATAAAAATAATCATCAACATCAAGTACCATGCCTTCTGGGGTAGGTGATCATGTATCTCCACAACTATCGATCTCGACAGTTATTTATCATTTCTGCTGTTGACCTTCTGCCAAGCCATTCCCTTAAGCTGTCTGGTACCTTTTCTCTTTGCTTCCCTCTATCTCTTCGTCCCTCAACTTTCCCAGTTGTCACAAGACATTCCAGCTGTTCCCTTCTGATTACATGGCCAAAAAAATTATGATTGTTTCTTCCTAATATTGGAAATTAGTTCTCTCTTTACTTTGGTCTCTTTTGGAAAGTTTTCATTACTTTTCTTAGCTGTCCATGATATTCTCAACATTCTTCTGTAAAACCACGTTTCTACAACATCCAGTAAATTTCTTGTTTCTTGTCCTACTGTCTATGATTCGCATCCATATGTTAAGACTGGCTCTACATAATAATTAAGAACTCTTTTACTTGTTTATATTGTCAAAAATGGATTGCACGGTTATCTTACTCATTTTTTGTAAAGCTGCTTTTGCCTGAGGCATTCTGAATCTCACCTCTGTTGTACATCTACCATCTCACCTCTGTTGTACACCTACCATCTCACCTCTGTTGTACACCTACCATCTCACCTCTGTTGTACACCTACCATCTCACCTCTGTTGTACACCTACCATCTCACCTCTGTTGTACATCTACCATCTCACCTCTGTTGTACACCTACCATCTCACCTCTGTTGTACACCTACCATCACACCTCTGTTGTACACCTACCATCTCACCTCTGTTGTACATCTACCATCTGTAGTAATCGTAGTAATAATATTGTAAACAAAATAAGAAAACTGAAAATAACTTTCAAGAAATATTTGTAGATATACAGGGTGTTTATAAAGTCTCACTACACTTGGTATCTAGGTCAATTTGAAAAAAAAATGTTTATGACGTCATCACAATATGTGCTCCCACTGTCAATGAAATTTGTTGAATAAGTTTATTGCTACTGGAAATGTGGAAGATGCTCCACGATCTGGTAGGCCTGCTGTGAATGATGAAATATGTTTAGATATCCAAGACAGAATCCTTAAAAGTCCAGACAAGTCATTAAGAAAACTGTCGCAACAAGTGAACTTACCATTGAGCACATATTGTGATGACGTCATAAACATTTTTTTCAAATTGACCTAGATACCAAGTGTAGTGAGACTTTATAAACACCCTATACAATTTGTGAAGAAAAAATTAGAACAATGGTAAAAATATATTATAATACAACTTTCCATAAAAGAATTCAATTTTAACTGTGTAAAGCTACTTAGAACTAAATGATAAACAACAAGCGAAGTAGATTGTTTACAAGAAATAAATGGTATGTGAAGAAATTATTCAGAAAAATTAAGTGAAGAAAATATTTATACAAACACTTTAATAGGGACTATAGAAAGTTATTTATAAAGAAATCATAGATGAAAGGTAGAGACAATCCAAAACTGTCATTGCGGTGTTTGCCCCTTCTTTCTAGAGATTGATGGATGAGAGAAGGAGAGAGAAAAAGAGATGAGGGATGGAGAGGGGGAGGGGTGTTATGTGGGAGCTTGAAAATAAGGCCGCATGCCCTTTGCTGCTGCCAAGGGATGTTTGGATTATACTTATCATTTTACATCACACAATCTTTAAAAAAAAAAGCATAAAATAAAAGAACAATAAAATAAAAGACATACAAACCTTACCATTTTGTGAACATTAACTGGAGAACAATAGTTTTTTAAAATTATTTTTATCTATCCCACCCTTGCTCTTTGAAGGAAGCTATTCAATTGTGTCAATAACTAGGGAAGAAAGCTTTTTTGAAAGAAAACAAAATTATTGACAAGTAGATAAAGGAAACGCCACGTGGAGTAACTCTCTCTCTCTCTCTCTCTCTCTCTCTCTCTCTCTCACACACACACACACACTCACTCACATACACGCACATATACGCAGAGATACATTAAAATGTGCATATGTGATACAGACATGCGTGTGTGGTGTGTATCAAAAACTATGTTTTAAATAATATAATATGGAGATTCTGGAACAAGAATACTGTTATTACTATTTATTTATTTTTTTTTTTCAATTTTTAATATTTTATTTATTTACTTTTTTTAGTTTGGGGGGGGGGGATCTTTATAATACGTGGATTATGGTAAAAACATAAGACATTACGGTATCTTCACTTTTGTTTTATCTGCCGGGGACACGAAGGTTGGGGGCAGGGGTGGGTGAGTTGTTCACAGAATGAGCTTGTAGTAACAATTGATCAACATACTACAGGAAGTTGTGGGGTGGGGCGGGGCTGTGCCAGGATCGCAATAAGACCTTTGCTGTTCCATCTTCCGCTTTCAATGTTTTTCTTTCTTTCTTTCTATTTAAACCCATCTCTCTATCTCTCTCTCTCTCTCTCTCTCTCTCTCTCTCTCTCTCTCTTTCTCTCTCACTCACTTTTTCTCACGCTTTTAAGCCACTTTTCTGTATTAATCTTACCCGTTATCAGCCGTTTTCTCCGTCACTCTCTGTTATAAATTCTGCTTTAAGTTTCTTTGTTTTCTCACTCACTCACTCACTCACTCACTCACTCACTCACTCACTCACATAAACTGGCGATCTCTCTCTCTCTCTCTCTCTGTCTGTTTTACACACATTCACACACACATACGCACATGCTCACTCTCTCTCTCTATCTACCTCTCTATCTCTATCTTTCTTTCAATCTTTTTTCCTCCTTCTTTTATTCAAGTCTTGATTTTTGCGTGAGGCGCCCTTACTTGTCAAAACCAGCTTTCTCTTGACTCATGTCAAACTAAGGAAATAGATAGATAAATAACAAAACATTTCTTCACATTCAAAGCTGGTGGCAAAGCAAAGAAGAAATGGGAAGGTTAGGGTAACCGGTGCAAAAAGGAATTCCAGAATCGTGCCAATGTTTTTAATGTGCTATAAATATTTTTTGCACACCTCCCATTGGTTGCATGATGTAAATATTTTCAGTTTGAGGAACTACCCTTCTTCGTTATTTTATCAGCAAAATTCCCTTCTTATTGACATGTACCAAACATTGGAGAATCAAATTTATTTATTTATTTATTTACTTTTTTGCATTTAATTAACGCGAAATTTTTGTGTTTGTTCTTTGTTTCTTTCCTGTATCATACTACTGCACAGGCGTCACATTTTTTAAAATATAAAACAACAAACCAAATATATAAGGTTTGGTGTGCCTTCTCTTACTAATGTTTTGTTTTAATTTGAAGGAGGAGACAACGGACAGTGGTGTCGTCTAAAGCAGTGATTCGGAAACATATAGGAAGGTGGATGTTCGCTGCTCTCTTTATTTCATAAACTCACCTTTTCTGTCCTCCTTATTTGCTAAATTAATCCTCACTGACCGCTTTTTTCATATACAAAATGCAGCTGTCCATATTATTTCATTTCATTAACTCACCCTCGTCGTCCACCAGTTTTCAACAACTCATTCTCGTCGTCCACATTTTTTCATCAACTCACCCTGGTCGTCCATTTTACATCATTAACTCACCCTCGTCGTCCATTTTACATCATTAACTCACCCTAGTCGTCCATATTACATCATTAACTCACCTTCGTCGTCCATTTTACATCATTAACTCACCTTCGTCGTCCATTTTACATCATTAACACACCCTCGTCGTCATTTTACGTCATTCTCTTCCTCTATCCCCGCACCCAAAAGGCATTCTCCTTGTTCTCTTCCTTTATTCTCTCCACACCCCACAAGACATTCTCCTTGTTCTCTTCCTTTATTCTCCACCCCACCCCACGAGACATTCTCATTGTTCTCTTCCTTTATTCTCCCCCACCCCACGAGACATTCTCATTGTTCTCTTCCTTTATTCTCCCCCCCACCCCCACAAGACATTCTCCTTGTTCTCTTCCTTTATTCTCCCCCCACCCCACAAGACATTCTTCTTGTTCTCTTCCTTTATTCTCCCCCTCACCCCACAAGACATTCTCGTTGTTCTCTTCCTTTATTCTCCCCCTCACCCCACAAGACATTCTTCTTGTTCTCTTCCTTTATTCTCCCCCTCACCCCACAAGACATTCTTCTTGTTCTCTTCCTTTATTCTCCCCCACCCCACAAGACATTCTCGTTGTTCTCTTCCTTTATTCTCCCCCTCACCCCACAAGACATTCTTCTTGTTCTCTTCCTTTATTCTCCCCCTCACCCCACAAGACATTCTTCTTGTTCTCTTCCTTTATTCTCCCCCACCCCACAAGACATTCTTCTTGTTCTCTTCCTTTATTCTCCCCCACCCCACAAGACATTCTTCTTGTTCTCTTCCTTTATTCTCCCCCACCCCACGAGACATTCTTCTTGTTCTCTTCCTTTATTCTCCCCCACCCCACAAGACATTCTTCTTGTTCTTTCCTTTATTTTCCCACACCCCACAAGACATTCTTCTTGTTCTCTTCCTTTATTTTCCCACACCCCACAAGACATTCTTCTTGTTCTCTTCCTTTATTTTCCCACACCCCACGAGACATTCTTCTTGTTCTCTTCCTTTATTCTCCCACACCCCACAAGACATTCTTCTTGTTCTCTTCATCTAATCTCTCCTCCCCCCCCCCCTCCCCCTCCTTAAGATATTTTCCTTGTTCTCTTGATCACAGACAGTCAGTTCCATATAACTTTCCAGGTGTCTACCATGACAACAAAATTCTTCCATTTCTAACAGTCCATAGCCAGTAGTACATCTAGTCTGGCCAACACAATTATATTGGTGCAATTCCTCCTGTCTGTCCTATTGTATCTTCAAGTGTCGAGGAAATATTGAGGGCCGTCAATAGTTGGGAGGTTTGCTTCAAACTGAGTACTTTGTGTGACCGTAAATTACTACAGCAAGTGTTTTGTTTTCCTCAGAGGTTTACTTTAACTTGTTTCATATTGTATCATGCTATTAACGTTTGTTGCTCAGCATTATCATTTTTAATTTTCAAAATATTAATTTGTTACTCATTAATCCATGTTGAAGTGTTTGTAACACCTACTGTAACTCTAATATTTATGGGTTATCTTTAAATTCAGGGGGTGTGGGTAAAGGGAGGGGTGCGACTGTGTGGTCTAGACCTGGGACATTTGCCTCTGTAACATTTTATTGTTGCCCTATGTCAACTTCTGCTCTCTCCCTCTCCCTCAATCCCCCCCCTCCCTCATACATATGCAAACTAGTATTGCAAAATCTACATCTGGTGCTATAACTGCCACTGATTGTGTTGCTCATAATCCTACGAACATTGTTAACATTTCTGATTGTGCTTTACTAATAGCCACGTCCATCTTCTGTTATTCTATAACTCATTTTCTCGCTCTAATCGCCACGTCCATCTTCTGTTATTCTATAACTCATTCACTCTCTTATCGACCCGTCCATCTTCTGTTATTCTATAACTCAGTCTCTTTCTAATCGCCACGTCCATCTTCTGTTATTCTGTAACTCATTCTCTCTCTCTAATCTCCACGTCCATCTTCTGTTATTCTATAACTCAGTCTCTTTCTAATCGCCACGTCCATCCTCTGTTATACTATAACTCATTCTCTCTCTCTAATCGCCACGTCCATCTTCTGTTATTCTATAACTCATTCTCTCTCTGATCGCCACTTCCAACGTCTGTTATTCTAAAACTCATTCCCTCTCTATACACTACTTCCAACTTTTGTTGTTTCAGAAATACTTTAGTTTAAGTCGACAGGTTAATCTCATTGTACGTTGAACCAAACCTTAAGTATTATGGACTTGTTCAACGTAGTGTTCAGATCTCCCCTGAATATATCCCTCCCCCCTCCCCCGATGTGTATCGAATAATGACACCAGTGTTGTGTTTGTTGACAAGTATCATTTATACTTTCTGAACTCAGTCTCCTCTCCAAACACCCCATTTTCCTTTCGCTTTCTAACGTCATCTATGGGAACTTTCTCCTTCATGACCTCCGTTGATTCCACACCACCCAAGCTGGGAACCACTGATCTGAGCCGAGGCTGAGCTCACACCTCCGCAGAGATCTGCTTTAAGCCGCCTTTTGTCCGTCAGAGGTGGGCCTGCCACTCGCTGCTAATCTCGACGGGAAGCGCTGTCAAAACACGCCTGTATGCTTATTCTGTATGTGTCAGATCGCAGATGTAGGTATCCTCGCTCCGTCTGGCCACCATCACAGACAAGAAGGTACACCATCAGGCCTGCCTGAATCGCTTTCCTTCTCGCGTTTTGTTAAGTTGATGTTTTTGTCCCTGCCAGAAATTTGAGATATCGCAAAACATGACTTAAAAAGCCTCCTGTCCGCTTTGATTTAGAGCCAAAGACAGTAACAGATGGGGTATATTTGCTCCCTTCATAACTGTTGTGGTAATATTTTTCTACTTAATCATTGCACTACTAATTAATTCATTAGAATGTTGTATTCTATCTTTTAATAGTATTATTTTAATGTATGATAAACAGAGCAAAAACAGCAATAGTTGTGTAAATAATAATGGTAGAAGTAGTAGTAGCAGTAGTAGTAGTAGCATTGGCAGTGGTAGCAGGAGAATTAGTAGTAGTAGTAGAAGCAGAAGTAGTAGTAGCAGCGGCATTAGTTGTAGTAGTAGCAGCAGAAGTAGTAGTAGCAGCGGCATTAGTAGTAGTAACAGGAGCATTAGTAGTAGTAACAAGAGCATTAGTAGTAGTAGTAGCGGCATTAGTAGTAGTAATGGCGGCATTAGTAGTAGTAGTAGCAGCATTAGTAGAAGTAGTAGTAGCAGCATTAGTAGTAGTAGCAGCGGTATTAGTAGTAGTAGTAGCAGCATTAGTAGTAGTAGTAGCAGCATTAGTAGAAGTAGTAGCAGCATTAGTATTAGTAGTAGCAGCATTAGTAGTAGTACATGTAGCAGCAGCATTAGTAGTAGTAACAGGAGCATTAGTAGTAGTAGTAGCAGCGGCATTAGTAGCAGTAACAGGAGCATTAGTAGTAGTAATAGCAGCATTATTAATAGTAGTAAAAGGAGCATTAGTAGTAGTAGCAGCAGCATTAGTAGCAATAGTAACAGGAGCATTAGTAGTAGTAGCAGCAGTATTAGTAGTAGTAACAGGAGCATTAGTAGTAGTAACCGGAGCATTAGTAGTAGTAGTAGCAGCATTATTAGTAGTAGTAACAGGAGCATTAGTAGTAGTAGCAGCATCATTAGTAGTAGTAGTAACAGGAGCATTAGTAGTAGTAGTAACAGTAGCATTAGTAATAGTAGCAGCAGTATTAGTAGTAGTAGTAACAGGCGCATTAGTAGTAGTAGCAGCAGCGTTAGTAGTAGTAGTAACAGGAGCATTAGTAGTAGTAGCAGCAGCATTATTAGTAGTAGTAACAGGAGCATTAGTAGTAGTAGTAGCAGCATTAGTAGTAGTAGTAGCAGCATTAGTAGTAGTAACAGGAGCATTAGTAGTAGTAGCAGCAGCATTATTAGTAGTAGTAACAGGAGCATTAGTAGTAGTAGTAGCAGCATTAGTACTAGTAGCAGCAGCATTAGTAGTA
>JAVIAB010000092.1:144910625-144973125 GCA_032433765.1 Megaustenia siamemsis | reverse complement strand
TTGTTTACATTAAAACTTGCAAATTTCAGATGTTTAAACCAGTCTTATCGATTAAACAGCCAGCACACCCTGCAATGGCCTAGTATTTCGTTGCACTGTAACTCGACACTATATCAACCTTATGGATTTGTCCATGTTTACTCACTATTTTAAGGCCAGCCAACTATAATCTACCAACCCATACAGATTGTTCAAGATATGCCTGCCGTGTTGTACACAATATACCTAACTAATTATTGTACACAAAATACACAACTAATATTTGTACACAAAATATATAACTAATTACTGCTGTCTACCCTGTGTGTGTGTGTGGTCTAATTTTGATAAGAGAAGAGTGACTCTGATTAGTAATTTGGTCTATTTAATTGATTCCAGAAAGCGAGTAAAAAAAAAAATAAAGTAAAGTGCCCCCTCATGTCGAGTGCCGTATAGGGAATAGGGTGTTGGTGATCATAATTTTTACAAACCTTCGACCCATGATTTTTGGGGGTAATGTGGTTGGTGTTACGCCCGCATTGCTTTACTTTCCCAGAAAAATATCCGGTAGCCATTTAAGCCTGGGTGAACCCGGAGCCTTCGGTCAGGATCGAACCTGACCTCTTGTCAGAAAGCAGGTGGTTGAGTAGATAAATACCCGTCGTCCTGCCCCACCCCCCAACCTCCCAAAGGTCTTAGAGAGTTCGTATCGCGAAAGGTCTAAAAAGTTTTTTTCTGTGGGGGCAAAGATAATAATCCTGACCCTGAAAGGCCGATGAAAAGTACATAAAAAGATGATGATAAGTCAAATGGGAGATTCACTTTCATGAGTGAAGAGTTAAATTAACTGAAAGATTTACAAAAGGTAGAAACAAGGGTCTTCAGGAACACATTTTTTAAATAAAAGGTTAAATTATTTTAATATTTAAATGTTATGGTAAATATTGTTGAACCATCAAACATTCTTTAAACAGCATTTATCTAAGTAGCATTTATCAATAAGTAACATTTATCTAAGTAGCATTTATCTAAGTAGCATTTATCAATAAGTAGCATTTATCTAAGTAGCATTTATCTAAGTAGGATTTATCAATAAGTAGGATTTGTCTAAGTAGCATTTATCTAAGTAGCCTTTATCAATGTAGCAAATATCTAAGTAGCATTTATCTAAGTATCATTTATCAAAGTAGCATTTATCTAAGTAGCATTTATCTAAGTAGCATTATCTAAGTAATATTTACCTAATTAGCATTTATCTAAGTAACATTTATCTAAGTAGCATTTATCTAAGTATCATTTATCTAAGTAGCATTTATCTAAGTAGCATTTATCAATAAGTAGCATTTATCTAAGTAGCATTTATCTAAGTAGGATTTATCAATAAGTAGGATTTGTCTAAGTAGCATTTATCTAAGTAGCCTTTATCAATGTAGCAATTATCTAAGTAGCATTTATCTAAGTATCATTTATCAAAGTAGCATTTATCTAAGTAGCATTTATCTAAGTAGCATTTATCTAAGTAACATTTACCTAATTAGCATTTATCTAAGTAACATTTATCTAAGTAGCATTTATCTAAGTAGCATTTATCTAAGTAACATTTATGTAAGTAGCATTTATCTAAGCAGCATTTATCTAAGCAGCATTTATCTAAGTAGCATTTATCTAAGTAACATTTATCTAAGTAACATTTATCTAAGTAAAATTTATCTAAGTAAAATTTATCTAAGTATCCTTTATCTAAGTAACATTTATCTAAGTAGCATTTATGTAAGTAGCATTTATCTAAGTAGCCTTTATCTAAGTAACATTTATCTGTGTAACATATATCTAAGTAACATTTATCTAAGTAGTATTTATCTAAGTAACATTTATCTAAGTAGCATTTATCTAAGTAACATTTATCTAAGTAGCATTTATCTAAGTAACATTTATCTAACTATCATTTATCAAAGTAACATTTATCTAAGTGGCATTTATCTAAGTAACATTTATCTAATTAACATTTATCTGAGTAACATATATCTAAGTTGCATTTATCTAAGTAACATTTATCTAAATAACATTTATCTAAGTAACATTTACCTAAGTAGCATTTACCTAAGTAATCAGTAAATATATATATGTATGTATATAGAACCAATTCTGACCTATGGAAGCGAATCATGGACAGTAGACAAACAAATAAAAGACGATTGAGGCTACAGAGATGGGATTTCTCAGAAGAATGTTGAAAGTTCCCTGGACAGCTAAACAGACCAATGAGGCAGTTCTCAAAGAGGCCAAAACAAAAAGAGAGCTCCTAAAAAAACACCAGAAAGAAACATATCTGAGTAACATATATCTAATTAACATTTATCTAAGTAGTATTTATCTAAGTAACATTAATCTAAGTTACATTTATCTAAGTAACATTTATCTAAGTAACATTTATCTAAGTAACATTTACCTAAGCAACATTTATCTAAGTAGCATTTATCTAAGTAACATGTATGTAAGTAACATTTATCTAAGTAACATTTATCTAAGTAACATTTATCAAAGTAAAATTTATCTAAGTAACATTTATCTAAGTAGCATGTATCTAAGTAGCCTTTATCTAAGTAACATTTATCTAAGTAGCACTTATCTAAGTAGCATTTATCAAAGTAGCATTTATGTAAGTAGTATTTATCTAAGTAGCATTTATCTAAGTAGTATTTATCGAAGTAGCATATATGTAAGTAGTATTTATCTAAGTAGCATTTATCTAAGTAGCATTTATGTAAGTAGCATTTATCTAAGTAGCATTTATGTAAGTAGTATTTATCTAAGTAGCATTTATCTAAGTGGCATTTATGTAAGTAGTATTCATCTAAGTAGCATTTATGTAAGTAACATTTATCTATGTAGCATTTATCTAAGTAGCATTTATGTAAGTAGCATTTATCTATGTAGCATTTATGTAAGTAGCATTTATGTAAGTAGCATTTATCTATGTAGCATTTATCTAAGTAGCATTTATGTAAGTAGCATTTATCTAAGTAGCATTTATGTAAGTAGTATTTATCTAAGTAGCATTTATTTAAGTAGCATTTATGTAAGTAGTATTTATCTAAGTAGCATTTATCTAAGTAGTATTTATGTAAATAGTATTTATCTAAGTAGCCTTTTACTATGTAGCATTAACCTATATAGCATTAACTAAGTAGCATTTATCTAAGTAGTATTTATCTAAGTAGCAATCATCAAAGCACAGTATCGCCGGGGTTTAGTTGATCGTGTACGGTACATGAAGTATTATTTGAATATTTACCGGCTGCTTGAGGAGTTTTCTTCTGAGTTTTATTTGTTCACGATAAAGTAACGCTACTAACTGTTTGTCACTGATTTTCTAGTTATCTTAATTATTTCTGTAGATGACTTGTCACTGATATTCTTGTTATCTTATTTTTGGAGAACACTTATCACTATATTCTTGTTATCTTATTTCAGGAGAACACTTGTCACTGATATTCTTGTTATCTTATTTCAGTAGAAGACTAGTCACTGATATTCTTGTTATCCTATTTCAGTAGAAGGCTAGTCACTGATATTCTTGTTATCCTATTTCAGTAGAAGACTAGTCACTGATATTCTTGTTATCCTATTTCAGTAGAAGACTAGTCACTGATATTCTTGTTATCCTATTTCAGTAGAAGACTAGTCACTGATATTCTTGTTATCTTATTTCAGTAGAAGACTAGTCACTGATATTCTTGTTATCCTATTTCAGTAGAAGACTAGTCACTGATATTCTTGGTATCCCATTTCAGTAGAAGACTAGTCACTGATATTCTTGTTATCCTATTTCAGTAGAAGACTAGTCACTGATATTCTTGTTATCCTATTTAGTAGAAGACTAGTCACTGATATTCTTGGTATCCCATTTCAGTAGAAGACTAGTCACTGATATTCTTGTTATCCTATTTCAGGAGAACACTTGTCACTGATATTCTAGCTATACTGATTATTTCATGAGAACACTTGTCACTGATACTCTAACTATACTGATTATTTCAGGAGAAGACAACAAAATGTATTTCACTTGTAATTCTACTACGGCATATCACAGCTTATGAAAGGTATTCGACATTTGGTGAGATTTCCTAGAAGTGAGCACTGGCCACGCACTGCCACAAAATGTGTGCTCATGAGAATTGCAGGCCGAACAATCCCCAACGGCAATAATTCATAAGAATAAAATTAGCGTTACCCGTATCCAATATGTGTTCACATTGATACGCGAATTAGTGCTTGTGGTCACAATATTCTTACGTTTTTAATTAAATAGTCAGCACTATGACATGTCGTCTTTGTTGTCCAGAAACAAATCTCTGGTTATCATGTAATTGAAACTAAAAATTGGTGCATCGAACCAGACGTCTAGATATCAATAGACCGGTTCATTAACTACTGCTGTAGCGTAACCTTTGTAATCTCACATAACTCCATGACAATCCTCGCTCTGTGTTTCCGTTCAGTGATTTCATTATTACTACACATTCCTCATCTTTCGTTTTTTTTTAAAAAGTGCTCAAAATAAATATTTTATTTTGTTTCTTTGCCGAAGGTATTGACTTCTACTTTTATAAAATATTTTTTTTTGCATTGATCACTGCTTTGATCTTTCTGTTCTCAATTGGAATGTACAAAACGTTACAGTTCCTATGTTGTTGTCATTAGACTATGATAATAAGTAAATATGAGCTCACTGAAAATGACGTTCTGCAACACAGAAATAAAAAGCAGAATAGCTCAGGGCAAAATAGCATTTCAGAAAATGAAAAATATCTTGTGCATCAAATCTATGTCAATAGAAATGAGAAAGAGAGTTCATCGTTTATATATATATATATATATATATATATATATATATATATGTATGTATATATATATAAAACCAATTCTGACCTATGGAAGCGAATCATGGACAGTAGACAAACAAATAAAAGGACGATTAGAGGCTACAGAGATGGGATTTCTCAGAAGAATGTTGAAAGTTCCATGGACAGCTAAAAAGACCAATGAGGAAGTTCTCAAAGAGGCCAACACAAAAAGAGAGATCCTAAAAAAACACCAAAAAGAAACAATAAACATTTTTCGGGCACATCATAAAAAGAGGAAAGTTGGAATACTTGGTCGCAACTGGCAAAATACAAGGAAAAAGGGACCGTGGACGACAAAGAGAGAAAATACTGGATAGCTTGGTGTCATGGCATGGAAAACAGTCAACAACAGAACTGATACGATGCACTGTAGATAGAAGATTGTGGAAGGACTTGATCGCCTACTCCAACCGGTAGGGCACATGATGATGATGATGATGAAAATGTCGTATGCACTAGAACGTGTTCTACATATGCGGTGTAAATGTCTAACGAATATCAGGAGTGATAGTATACATTTGTCTTACACTCCAGATTAGACGGTAAATGTATATTCTCTCTCTTTCTCTTTCTCTCACTCCTTATTTTTTGAAAGAGGCTATTTTATTTTAGGTTTATTCCCAGGCTGATGTGATTGTCGTTATATTTAAATTTTAAAATATGTTAATGACATTTAATACTGCATCATGAAAGCAATAGTATATTTGAAATATATATAGATCTACATCAAACACAATTACATCAAACTATTACATCAAACTATTACATCAAACTACTACATCAAACTATAACAAATGTGCAATTTTTCACTACGGCAGGAACCATTGAGGCTCTGTCTGAAAAGTGTTCCAATTTTCTCATATTCCAAGTCCAGCTTGCTGCCGAAGCTACTGAGTTCAGTGCTCTGTGCACACCGTGAGCTGTATTTTTCATCCGGGTCGTGTTTCGATATTCCGTTTGCTTACGATGTGTGATTATATCGTATGACGACGGACGGTTCGATTGAGCTCCCTTTTGGTGCGGCTACACCTTATGTCTTTTGGCATGTGCTGTTGCTGCTATGATGGGAACTGTAGCTGCCTTTCTTTGTTTGGATCCTTCAAAGAGATGAGATTAGGATGATTCCGCCTGCACGGGCGGTTGAGCAATTATGGATCTTAATCCGGTTGCAGTGATGCCGGGGCCTTCGACTAATTGTAACTACAACAACGAATGTGTTCCCTGAAAGAAACTATTCAAAAGCATCATGAGAGTCAGTAGTGTAATGATAACGAGCAGGTTTGACATTGTAATAAACGTGGGTTCGAACGCAGCTTGGCGCTCTCCAGTCTACACAGCCGATAAAGAAATGGTTAACTGCCTGAGTGGTGGAAAAGTAATGATACCCAGAAAGCTCGCTGGCCATACACCTGTAAATGCGGTGACCTTCTGGTACGGCGGTATATTATTTCACTATTCTTATACATTATATGCGTTATGAGGTATTACATATACGTTTCTCTAGTTATAGATATTAATTATACTTTGGTTTTGTTTTTAACAATATCATTAATATTCACGGTATCTTGTTTTCTTCGTTTATTATACAATACAATTAATTGCATTGTTTCTACGGCTGAGTTTAGTTGTTTCGACCATCAAGTCTCATTGACTCATTTCACTGAACATGACCCCGGCATACACTTCGCGCTGGTGGAAATTAGTTCACAACCTTTTTTTGGAAAACTGCATTCTATAACCGTACGCATCTTTGAATAATCGAACTTTGCCCAGCGGCCATAACTGCCTGCCAAAGATCTAAAATCTGGTTTTTCAAGATTTAACCAAAAAAGAAAGGAACGAGCGCCCTTCTTTCTTATAGAAGTAATTGGCTAATGCAGGCCTACGTCCAACGGGCTTAAGAGAATTAGAGACACGATCCTGAAGACTGGAAGGTTTTTAACACAGTAGCCCAAGGCAATGGCGGGCGCCATTCTGTTGATTGAATTTTCTCTGACTTCTGGGGAGACTAATGGCATTATTGGCTGGCAGCTTTGATTGGAATTCACTCTGTCAGCGGTTAAGATTTCTCCTACTTGCCCTGGGCATAGTCCGTCTGTGGATATTTAGTTTTCACGGAGAAATGTTTGGGTGCATTTTTCTTCCTTATTTTGTGGCTTGCCCCCAGAAATGTCGTGACACTTTCCAGCAATGTGGTCTCAAATCAGTAAAGGGACATTTGCAAAAAAAAAAAAAAAAAAAAAAAAAAAAGCTAATATTTTGGTATGGGTAATAAAGTTTCGGGTTTTATTTGCTTTTTTTTCTTTCTTTTGTAATACAATAAAGTTCGTCAAAATGTATGAAAATAGACAGGAAATTTTTTAAAAATTACATATTGCGATAATCGGTAATTTTATTCCTGAAATTTCTCATCTCCTTTTTGTATCACTAGAAAAGGAATTACGGAAATGCCCTTGCACAATTTGACTGTAATCATCAATTGCTTTATCCATGAGTAAAAACTGCAGTTCACAATCAGAGGACATAAATGAAATAAAGCAATGGGTTAAGATTACTGACAATTTGTAATTCTAATAAATTAGTAGATGTTAGAGGCCGTCATA
This sequence comes from Megaustenia siamemsis, assembly GCA_032433765.1. Classification (NCBI taxonomy): domain Eukaryota; kingdom Metazoa; phylum Mollusca; class Gastropoda; order Stylommatophora; family Ariophantidae; genus Megaustenia; species Megaustenia siamemsis. The sequence continues at coordinate 144,965,636 of JAVIAB010000092.1, read as the reverse complement.
TTCCGACTTTAAAATACCATTTTAAACTTATGCTAAATATATAACAATTAAGAATACCAATCAATACTCATGTTAAACTACACACTCTAGATTTTGTAGAAAAAAATGAATGATTACACATTTACATACATCTATAACACGAATTAATTAACCAACAGAAGTGAGATGCAGAATTGCTCAGGCAAAAACAGTTTTCCAAAAAATGAGGAAGATACTTTTATGCGATCCATTTTTGACAATCGAAACAAGAAAAAGAGTTCATAAATGTTATGTAGAGTCAGTTTTAACATATGGATGTGAATCATGGACAATAAGACAACAAACAAGAAAATCACTTGAGTCTGTAGAAATGTGGTTTTACAGAAGAATGTTGAGAATACCATGGACAGCATAGAAGAGTAATGAAAATCTTCTGAAAGAGGCCAAAGCAAAAAGAGAGCTAATTTCCAATATTAGGAAGAAACAATCATCATTTTTTGGCCATGTAATGAGAAGAGAACCACTAGAACATATTGTAACAACTGGAAAAATTGAGGGACAAAGAGAAAACATACCAGACAGCTTAAGAGAATGGCGTGATAGAAGGTCAACAACAGAAATGATAAATAACTGTCGAGATCGAAAATTGTGGATAAACATGATCCCCTACGCCAGCAGGCCCGGTACTTGATGATAAGGAACACGAATTATACCAGTATTCAAAGTTTCAGACCTGTATCAGACATTTGATTATGACTATATTGGTACTGTACGTCTAGCAAGACTTATCGGTGAAGAAAGAGGCTAAAACAATGCGATCTTTGATGAGAAATGGGCATAAACTTGTAAATACTGACATGGCATAAATGACTGCGTGTGCCTTGATTGCTGCATAGATCGAACTGGTTTGATTGTTACCTGTGGCGCGTGTGTCGGTCAGGTGGGGGTTGAGAATAGACCGCTTCGTTTGGTTCCGCAGTGTTATCATAGGTGAGAATACACAACAGAGGGCGCGCGTGAAAGTTGTTTGAACACAACGATTCAGCATAAAGCGAGAAAAATATGTTGAACGCTTGATATGTCAAACGTTCGGCGTCATGACTCAACGAGTTATATCAACGCTGTGAATTTGAAAAGTGGCATTCGGGTGCGCCTTATAAATTAGTTTTCTTTCATTTCCATCATTCATTAAAGGGTTAATAATATTTTTAAAAATTAATAATAACAACTATATATGAAGATTCATCAGTTGTACGACATAACTGTTCGAAGGGGAAGAAATATTTAGAGGGATAAAGTCATCTCCGCCCATGGACAGAGGCACATGAAGAAGATGAGATGATGAATGAGTTGTTCTCTTACATTTACAAAATTGAACATTCATGTTAATTATCGTTGTTCTCTTCTTTTTTCTTTTACTTGTCCTTCTTCTTCTTCTTCTACTTCATCATTAGCACAATGACTTCTTGTCATTATGGACCCTAATAAAGAGGTTCAATAAGTGTGGATGTCTTCACGTTAAGGTAAATCTTCACTTTAAGGTAAACCACGATATTTGCGCCAACACAGCCACCTACGGCAAGACGTTTTTTTAGGAGCGAGTTGCCCTTCCTTCTTCGATGCCCACTCGACTGGTGATAATGGCTATTCTGTTTCTAGGGGCACCACTGGGAGGTGGAAAAGGTTTGGATCAGCTCTGTAGTTCGCCGATCCTGGCGTATGCAGTCAGTTGTGTTTTTGCCTATTGATTTCATATGTATATAGAAAATGAGAGAGGCGAGTTAATTATCTTTGTCAAATTACTCCGTATACAGAAAAAAAAGCAATTAATGCTATTGTTAAAAACATTTTCACATTCTGTGTATCTTATGCTAAATGACTGCTATACTCATCTTTATAGAAACAAATTATAGATAACACATAGAAAATGGGCTTTGAACGCTACTTCTAAACATGTTTTGTATGTAAGGACTGTTTCTAGTATTTATAAATGGATGTAAAGAGTGCAAATCTTACTTTTTAATTCAAAATAATGATTTTTATTTTTGTATTTAATAAATTCGATCTTTATAGGAACTCGTTGGAAATACATCGGTCATGTGCTGAGAATGAATGAAGAAAGGCTTTTTCCCATCAGGCATTCATGTGGAAACCATCTGGTAAAAGAAAGCAATGTAGATCAAGAGATCGCTCCATAGAACAATTAATAAGGAAGGCTCAACCATGGGACTAAAGAAACAAGCAAGATTCTACAAGAACGATCACCAGATCGTCAATCGCGGAGATCTGACTTCCGCCATAAGTGCCGTCTTCGCAACGAGAGGAAAATGAATTTAATATGTGCGAGACATTGTGCATTTTTTGTATGAGGGGAGATGGTCTTCTTTAACAGAATCGTACTTTGAACACAATATAACATAAAGGGGAAAAGAGCCCCGTCACGCCACTTGAGGTAGAGAGAATATGGTATTAGTGCCTATATTTTGTATAGACCATCGGCACATTATTTTGAAGGTAAAGTGGTCAGTATTACACCAGTGCCGATTTTCTGTCTCTGAAAAAAAAAAGCCAGTATCTATTTCAGGCTGTGTGAACCGTCGATCAGTATCGAACCGAACCTCTTGTTCTTAGTAGTCCAGCCCACTAACCACTGAGCCACTGAGCTTTGGACATAATAGCTGATCTGCCTTCAGGGTATCACGGATAACCTCAGAAATATTTTTTATTTCAATTGCTATTTGTTACTGATCCTAACACCAGCTATCATCTATGAGTCGTTGACCATTTTAAACACATTCTCTGCTTTTCTTCAAGCTCACATTATTTTATCTAAAGTTAAACGTGGAGTAATTCTTTCTATAAACTACATAATCTCAGTTTCAAGTTTCAATGATTTCTTTACTACACTAGACAATTTTAAACAGCTTTGAATTTCCTCACATACAAAAAAGAGATCAAAGTGCAAGGTCTGACATTATGTACCAATGTGCTTAACAATTTGTATGGAGAAATAGTTTCTTTGAAATCTGTGACTTCAATGTTCTCAGTAGTTCTCTTATGCTGTTCTTACCCGATGTTCAAACATGCTCAAGTGCATTTCGTCTGTCTTAATGTTTGTTCTGTGCACAGTGAACAATTGTATTATAAAAGCAGTGCATATTTTTATTTGAGTGGGTCGTGCCGCTTGTCGAAATTTGATGCACTTTAGTTTGGGAAATATGGGATGAGACTATTCCATATTTGGTTTAATTTATCCTCAAACATGGATTCAAATCTTTATCTTATCTTATCTTATCTTTCATCATTATAGAACTTACGATTTCGAACAATTCAATTGCTGAAAGCAGCAAACGTCTCTTACCTTATTGTTAGTCTCTCTCTCTTCTTATGGTGTTATAACTGTAAACGTTCGTGTGCTACATCAATGAGTCCGCTTTGTCGTGACGACAACACGCTTTATCTAACGTGTAACTGCTTTTTTGTAACTTGTTTGTTTGTGCTCTTTCGCTCTTTCTCTTTCTCTCTTGTTTGTTTGTGCTCTTTCGCTCTTTCTCTTTCTCTCTTGTTTGAGTTCGAGAAGGTTTAGTCATGCCACTTATTTTCCCTTATCTCTAGAATGAAGTTGGCACATTTCTTGTTTCTTATAGTTTGGGCACAAATGAAGGATTATTGTCTGGGTCCTGGATACCAGTTCCACATGGGCTTTCGTTTGTGTGAGCAACTTTAAGACAAAAGAGATAACTTAAAAGTCTATGGTGATCGGTTCTCAGAAGAAATATGACAGTATGCTGGGGTGTCTGCAATTAGTGAATTGAAAAACATCGAAAAAACATCACAGCTGTCATCAAAGTTCAACTTTCTCTTCCAATCCGAGTGGTATTTGTTATGTATGTTGGTGCTGTACTACAAGAATATATAATAGGTTCCGCACATTATTATTATTAGTGTTAGTTTTGGTTTTATTAGCTTTGATGTATTTATATCTTCCCTCTTCTTAAAACTGATTTATATTATTCATATTATTTTGTTTATTTCTGCTTCACCTTTCTATCAGGCGTTCCGATATGACATGTTCAAGATAGTTATATTATTGAACTTTCTCTGTTTTTATTTTTCATCTATCGCGATATTTGTTTGTAGATTTTGTACGTTATCTCTGTTTATTATCTTAATTGTTATCTTCACAGTATGTATGTCCAGTCCATATTCTCTATTTGTCTTGTTTATTTTCTTCATTAGTTCTGGGCTTTCAGATAGTAATTCAATGTCATCTAGCTCTATCTTAGGTTATTAATTGTGCATATATTGTTCAAATATGCCATTTCCATGTCTTTAAAATATCTGCTCAATTTTAGATAGAACACAGATTTGTTTTACTCCTCTCTTTGTATCAATAGGTGCAGGGTACAAATCAGTCTTATATATGTACTATCAAGATGTATAACATCCAGACACTTCACCAGTTCTTTATGACGTATTCCGTCACAAAATTTTTTATCATTCGATGATAAAAGGGAATAAATTCGTCAACAATGGAGTGTGTGCCAGTTTATAGAATTGTAAATATATGCATGCATAGACTGGTTCGTTTATTTCTCTATATTTGTCTGTTAGCGTCCTCTTACATATGATATTGATTCACTGTTTTTTTCCTAAATTCAAACTGTTGTTCATCTGACTCCATAATGATAATATTCTGGCATCTTCTCAGTATAATAGGTACGATTTTTGTTATGCAATCGCTGCATTCCATAGTGCCAGGCTTCTTCATCATCATCATCGAGTGCCGTCACCGCAACGAAGGTTGGCTACCATGGAGCGCCATTCTGCTCGGTCTCTTGCTTTGATGGTGCAGGTTGTCATAGGCTGATTTGTCCATCTTTTGATGTTACTCGTCCATGTTAGTCTTGGTCTGCCTCTTTTACCTTGTATTTTCCTCTCCAGGATTACTTTCAGTAGGCTGTTGTGTCTTTTAACATGGCCCAAGAATCGCATTTGTCTTGTTCTAATTGTGTTTAGTAGTTCTCTTTTCATTTTTAGTTGTTTTAAGACTTCATCGTTTGTTTTCTTTTCCTTCCATCCAGTTCTACCTATTCTTCTATATATCCACATTTCAAAGGCTTCAATTCTCTGTTCTGTTTTCTTGTCTAATGTCCATGTTTCAGCACCATATAGGAATATTGAGAAGATGTAACATTTTGCTATTCTTAGTTTTAGCCCTGGTGTTATCTGTTTTGATGTTAGTATGTTCTTCATGACATTAAAATTACTTTTTGCCATTCCTATTCTTTTGTTTATTTCAGTTGTACATTTTCCATCACTGGTTATAGTATGTCCAAGGTAGTTGTAGTTCTGGACTGTCTCCAGGTCTATTCCTTCAATTTTGATATCCACTTGTGGGTTTTGAGTATTTTCTTTGTTTATGATCATAGTTTTAGTCTTTTTGATACTCATATCTAGTCCATATTTTTTGCTTGTCATGTTTATTTCATTAAGTAATTGTTGTAGATCTTTAGGATTTTCTCCTTGTAGTACAGTATTGTCAGCATATCTTAGGTTATTGATTATCTTTCCATTAATTTGTAGGCCTGGCATCTCTATGATGTTTTTAAAGATTTGCTCAGTGTATAGATTGAACAAGCCTGGTTATAGGATGCATCCCTGTCTTACTCCTCTCTTTACATCAATGGGTGTAGAGTTCTTATTGTTATATTTTATTATTGCTGTTTGCTCCTAGTATAGATTACATATTAGTCGTATGTCCATGTCATCTAGATGTATCTCTTTTAGGCATTCTATAAGTTGTTTGTGGTGTACTCTATCAAAAGCTTTGGTGTAGTCTCCAGGCTTCTTAGACGAGGCAATGATGATGACACATGTTTGGTTTCTATGTAATATCTTGTGTGGTATATATATATATGACTGTATATGTCTATGATCATTTTAATGTTATAATCATCTAATGTGTTTTATCATATATATATGTATGTTGTCACGACGTTTGCTTTTCCTTTTTTTATTGTTCTTACAGCCATCCCCATTTTAGATTTTTACAACTCTATAGACTGGCACACATTCTATTGCTGACGAATTTATTCCATTTTGTCATCAAATAATTTGGTTATGTATTCATGTCATCTATTATTTATATTTTTATTGTCTGTTAGCATGTCTCTTTTTTTGTTTACAATACATCCACCTTTCTGTAACATTATTTTTTTCATTTATTGGCAATTATTTCTTGTTGTATGCATTCCTGTTAAATGTAATTTCGACTTTATGGTTTCTATATCCTATTATTTTTTGTTGAACCAATCTATTTTGCCAGTTTGAATATTCTGCGCATGTCGATGTCTTTTCAGGTGTATTGACCATTTTATTAAACCTATCTTTTTTCTTCCATTTATTCACTTCACTCATTCATTTTCCTTTTTTTATTTTCTGTTTTATTTAGTCATGTCTCTTCTTCACATACATTTCTTAATGCATTGCCATTTGGTTGCAATTTTTTTCTTGTGGATGTACCCTTCTGTTTTGCAGAAGGCTAGCTGTCTAGCAGCTTTTGATTTAAGTTCTTTATTCTTCACCGTATGTGAATATTCAACTTTCTGTTGATCCAAAAAAGGTTTATATTTGATGCTACGTTTACTAAGCTATCTTCTGCTGACTCAGTACGTGTTTATTTGATGGTATTTTAAAGTTATTTTCTGTCGACTCAAAACGTTTATATTTTATGGTATGGTTGTTAAATTATTTTCTGTTTGACTCAAAACGTTTATATTTTATTGTATAATTGTTAAGTTATTTTCTGTTTCACTCAAAACGTTTATATTTGATGATATGATTGTTAAATTATTTTCTGTTTGACTCAAAACGTTTATATTTTATGGTATGGTTGTTAAATTATTTTCTGTTTGACTCAAAACGTTTATATTTTATGGTATGGTTGTTAAGTTATTTTCTGTCTGTTCCTCTATAAAAATAATGCATAGTTTGATCGCGACAGAGTTAAAGTCTGAGTAAATATTCTCTCCTAACAAGCTCTGACTTTTGATTATCCATGGATTTTCCATATTTATCGTTTAGAATGGCTAGCTAGACTTAGATATTTCATACAACTACAACTAACATATTTTATTCACAACAAATGTTTCAGTATTTTTCTCCTCTTATTTCTTTTCTCTACTTCCCTCTTATGTTCTCCTGGTTTCTTTTTTTTACTCCGAAGCATACATTGCAATGAAAGTCTGTTGACATCACTCACTTCATAACTTTCTTCAATTCTTCATAGCACTTCTCTATTTTGCCATTTGTATGGCTGGTGTGTGTACATATGTATACTGTAACATACTGTGTTACTGCTGTGTCGAGTTGTTCTGCTTTTATTTTGAGCAGTATAATTTCAGAGTAAATTACATTTCTACTGTCGCGTTGTAATAATCCTGCTTCTTTCCATCTCATTTCACATAGTCCCAAGATGTTCAATTTCATTCTCTTCATTTCTTGGCTGATGTTTTCTAGTTTTCCAACCTGGAATGCTGATCTAATGTTCCAAGTTCCTATTGCTAGTGTCTCTTTATTTTTGATCTTGCATACAGTAGCTTGATGACGATCGGGTGTCACCTGTAGCACATGACGCTCACTACCGGACGAGGCGGCTGTGAAGTCCCCATTAATGTCGTTAGCTCTAATTATAAAGTTGTAGTTTGTCATGATTATTTCAGGCAATATAAGAAGGTAGTTTGCCAATCCTTACCTTCTTGGCAGTGACTGTACTAGTCGGAGATTAGTACAGTCATTGAGACCAATGAGAAAGTTCTCAAAGAGGCCAACACAAAAAGGGAGCTCTTAAAAAACATCAGAAAGAAGCAATCAACATTTTTTGGGCACATCATGAGAAGAGGAAAGTTGGAACACTTGGTTACAACTGGCAAAATAAAAGGAAAGAGAGATCGCGGATGACGAAGAGAGAAAATACTGGATAGCTTGGTGTCATGGCATGGAAAACAGTCAACAACAGAACTCATACGATGCACTGTGGATAGAAGATTGTGGAAGGACATGATCGCCAACGCCAACCGGTACGGTACATGATGATGATGAGAATAATTCCATTTTTTTTTTACTCTGTGTGTAGTTTTGTATTTTGTAGTTTCATTGTAAGCAGTATTCCTACACCTCTTTAATGTTCTGTATTGCTGAGTACATAAATATATATATATATATATATAAAATATATATATATATATATATATATATATATATATATATATATATGCATATATAGACACATTCCTTCCATCTTGTTTGTAATTTGTCTAAAATGTAAGTGCTCGTTCTTTCTGAGACTAGCTTAAGATTGTCAAGTTTTCCCTTTCTGGTTGAGACCATAAACATTTAAATTATTCTGTGATCAGCTCAGTCCGAAAATACGGAAATAATTTGATGGACTGCCCAGATAAAAAAGCTGACCTAAACACAAGATAACATTTGAAAATGTGGCAATAACTTAATCTATGTACTTATATTATCTCAATTAAACAGTGTCTCTCCTTTTATACTATATTTTTTACTTATATTTATTTAGACAAAACATTTAATTATCGCACTCGCCGCCCTGTGTATTCCCAACCAGTGCTAATATGTGGCAAACAAACGTGTTGTTTAATATTCTACCTGATTCATTTCAGGATAATTTCCAAAACAGACTTGGGTAGTCCAGTCATTTAGAACTCGTGTTCTGCACACTGAAATCTGTTTATTATCTTCTTGAACAAGTGACTTGACATGCAGACTGTTCGCATAAATTATTGACCAGAAAACCATGTGATCCGACTGTTGCCATCAACGGTAGCAGAGAGATTATTAATTGATAGGATGTTCCAGCCAGGATGCAAAGAGATGAAGAAGACGTTGAGCGTGCTCTGACATCAAACATTCAATAATGTGAGTCCCACTAACAGAGGTGGGTAGGGAAAGAAATGAGGAAGATGAATCCTATTCTCTGGAAGAACAAAGAAAAGACGTTCTCACAAACGCATGCGTACGAACACAGGAAGATACAGGTCCTTTAATTTCACTTTTGACATTCGTGAAGTTTGCTCTAATTGACAATCAATGTTGGCTGTCCTCGATGCTATTGGAGTGGCGGTTGACCAAGTGATTCTTCTATGTCTTTCGAATTTAATTGACCACTATGGACCCTGTAATTACAAGAAGAATTAATTGATCTAACTAATGATTCTTCATTTTCTTATATTTAAAATGTATTTTAAATAAATTATTTATGTTGTTTTCTCATTATATTTTGCATAATTTATTTAGACTTAGCGACAGCGTAAAGCATGTAGAAATAATCAATTTGCTGGAGAAATTAAATATCGATGGCAATGATCTGAGAATCATTAAAAAAATATGTACTGGCAATAAGCAGCAGCTATAAGAATTAGCAACCAAACAGAACAGTCCCAATATATAAAACAAGGAGTCAGACAAGGCTGTGCTCTATCGCCGGATTTGTTCTCACTTTACAGCAAAAAATATTGTAAGATCAGCAGTAGACAAAAAAGGAATTGAAATCAACGGTTACAACATACACAATTTGCGACATGCGGATGACACAGTCTTAATAGCTTAGACGGAGAATAAACAACAAGAAATGATAGGCATAATAATAAAATAAAGTAACACGAAAGGTCTCAGTCTGAATAGTAAGAAAACAGAAAAAATGGTCGTATCGGAGAAACAATCATTACCATCATGAAACCTAAAAATAAACAGGACAAATCTGAAACAAGTGCAGAGTGTCAAATACTTGGGCCCAATAATAGCAATGATGGAAGATGCACAATAGAAATATGAACGCAGAATAGCTCAGGGCAAAATAGCATTTCAGAAAATGAAAAACGTCTTGTGCAACAAATCTATGTCAATTAAAATGAGAAAGAAAGTGTATCGATGCTATATAGAGCCAATTCCAACCTATGTAAGTGAATCATGGACAGTAGACAAACACATGAAAAGACAATTAGAAGCCACAGAGATGGAATTTCTCAGAAGAATGTCGATAGTTTATTAAAAATACAAATATGAACATTCTCAAACAAGCCAACACAAAAAGGCAGCTGCTAAAAAACACCAAAAAGAAATTATCGATATTTATTCGGGCAAATCATGAGAAGAGAAAAGTTGGTTACAACTGACAAAAAAGATTGAAAAGGAGATCATGAGCCACAAAGAGAAAATATACTAGATAGCTTGGAAAACAATCATCAACAGAATTGATACGATGCGCTGCGGATAGAAAATTCTGGAAAGACCTGATGGCCTGCGCCAACTTGTATGGGACAAAATGATAATGACTATTTAGATTTGCTAATGATATGAATTTGGTATGTACAAGATGCTAATGATTATAGCTAAAGGTAGGGGATCATAATTAATTTATATTCTCTGATACATTTATAATCAATTTGACTATGAAGATTTACATTTCAACCAATAGCTAAATGATGTATGCTTGTTTGCTATTATTTAGTAAGATATTTTAAATTATTTACCATTTACCTTGCAACTTGGTTTTTGTTATTATATATATATATATATATATATATATATATATATATATATATATATATATATATATATATATATATAAAGGGTCGAAACACATGCTCGACGGGATTTATTCTTCTGATGATCAGATTACCTCCTGCTGCGAAGCTCTGTACAAAGAGTATCCTACTACTAGTTCTCTAATGCATGGTTTTGGACCTGGACCCTAGATGCAAGAACAATAAGAAAATAACCTCTACAGAGATGAAATGTGTTAGACGAATGACAGGAAACAGTCTGAGAGATAAGATCAGAAATAAAGAACTGAGAAAAAAGCTAGGAATAGCCCTCGCCATAAAATATATAAGGAAACAACAGATAAAATGGTTTGGCCACGTGACAAGGCAGAAAGAACAAGACACAACACAACGAGCCTTCAACAAACGTTTTGAGAACACCAGACCCAAGGGTCGACCACGAAAATCGATGGAGCATTAGAAGCACTAGGAAACATAACAGCAGCAGAGGCGAACAGAAGAGCAAAAGACCGCAAATTATATCTCCCCTCGACTCTGAAAGGCAGAGGAAAGAGAAGAAGAAGAAGATGGCTTTGTACAGTTATATTTGCGAAGACTTCAAAAAAGCACGCGGATATGTAACTTTTCTACATTACGATTTGTATACAACACACCGGTCCCTTTCTGAATACATAACCTCAAAAAGTGTGCACGAAACGCCGTGGCCGGAATGCGGGCCCAAACAGTGAAACTAACGTGTGCTGCATGGGAAGGACGGGATATCTAGCTCGGGACGGTTGGAACGGAGAAATGCGGGTAAACAGTGCCCAAACATTGGCACCCAAGCGCCGCCGTCTGGACCAACACGGGCTGACGGTCTGGGGCAAGCAGATACCTGAGGCAGATTACAAGTGCACGGTGTAACCCTGGCCTGATCGGTTCACTAGTACTTCAGGTTGTCCACACAGGTTTTCAACATCGTTAGTCGATCACAGACATGCAACAGCACATGAAGGAAATCAGTCAGCAACAGCACATCAAATGAAATAAGTCAGCAAATCATAGCAGACTGATGGAATCAGAATAAGTAAATCAGAAGAGATCGAGACCTTATACCTCATCTTCCTGTGGTGAGCCAGGAAATAGACTAACCAGTCTAGGCAAGAGAACAGTGATCCGTGAGGGAAGGCGATGCGGGGACTCGAAGAGGCTGGGCTGAAGTTAGATGCCTTGGTTCGAAACTTTAAAACATGCTGTACACCACAACACAAGTCATCTAAACCCATTTAGTGCCCTTTTAACAACAGGAGATGAAGAAGGAGAATCGCAGGGCGAAGGCAGTTGTTAGGGTACTGTCCTTATTAGATGACACCAAGCAGATAGAGAATTGTTATTATTAAATGACATCCACCATATAGTTTCACTTTTAGATGATATCCACATGTAGACGCGGAAAGCGATATTGCACTTAGTAACGGACACCCAGGTGTGACCATGTGGGTGTAATTAAAAATTGAAATTATAGTCAAGGTCGTCAGGCTGCGTGGGCGTAATGTTAAAAAAAATTAGTCTCTTGCTTTGAGGGTGCAGGTTGTCATAGCCTGACTTGTCCATCTTTTGATGGTACTCGTCCATGTTAGTTTTTGTTTGCATTTCCTATGCCTATGTAAACATATTTGTGTTTATTTATTAAGCACATATATTATATAAAAATAGAAAGAATTTGATGGAAAGAAAAACAAACTAATGATGAAGTCTTAATTCAACAACACAATTCAAACAAGACCAATGAGATTTTGGGGGCATATTTAAAGACGCAGCAGCCTAATAAATATAATCTTGGAAGGGAAAATACAAGGTAAAAGAGGCACAGGCAGACAAAGACTAACATGGACGAGTAACATCAAAGGCTGGACAAGTCAACTTATGATAACATGCATTACCAATGCAAAAGAGAGAGCGGAACGGCACTCCGTGGTAGCCAATCTTCGTTGCGGAGTGTCACTCAATGATGATGATAGCCAATGAAGTAAAAGTCGGTGAGCGTCACTTATTACCAAGCACTCACCTGGAACCCACAGAGCAGGAGGTAAAGGAATATAAGTAGACCAGGGAATAGATACATAATTACGCTTCTGCGATAAAGCTGGCTACAGGGAACGAGTTGAGGTGAGGACAGTATACTGTGACAGCTTTATAGAGGAAAACAATTCAAAACTATTACGTTTTGGCCTACATACGGCCTTCCGCAGAAAATAACAAAATACAAACAAATGGACACACACGAGAAATGTAATTAAATCTAACTACATTATAGAAAGTTACTAAAATTACTGAGAGGAAGGAAAACATTATAAGACTTAGCTGTGTTCTACAAATATGTGGAGATAAAACGCCGAGAATGAAATCACACCGATCAATTTCACCTGAGTAAAATCATAGCAGCGAGCAAAGCATAGGAACAATTGAAGGTTCCTTTTGTTGGCCTGTGTCCAAACAGAAGGTAAAAGCAAAGGCAAGAAAAGATAGCCACTTAACTCTTTCTCTGTTATCACTATTTTAGCAAAGTGTAAATTGTCCATCGGAACGAAGTAATACATCTATAAGTATTTCATAATTATATTATTTTATTTGATCATTAACTACAGACGACAACCTTACAGATTAACAAAAGCTCAATGACAGACCTATATGAAACATTCAAGTTGATTTTACTACACACAGAGAGCATGCACAATAAACTTTCTAAGTTATTCAAAAACAGTTCACGCCCATGCTCCCAACTCGCGCCACCATAACAACGTTTGGTAAACGGCAAGCGTGTTGATAATATGAATAACAAACCTAAAGAAAAAGTATTTGATTCAACATTTGTAGCTTTACTTATATTGTGTTGTTAGGTCGAAAATTTACTTCGAGTGTTAGAATACTTTTCGACATTTCGGTCGTCGATTCATGTTTCATAGCACATAGCGATTTGCTTTAAGGTCAATCTCAGATTGTATTTCCAGAAATCCAGACTGGCTTTATTACAAGTGCTAGTATTAAACGAGGAGATGTCTTGAACTTTGATTGTTCTAACTTAGGCACTGTCAACTCTCGCTTTAGTGAGAGAACAGGCTGAATCTTGAAATGTAAGTAGGATACAGAGATGTGTGATGCTGCTTGCTGACAAATAGAAACTGAGAGACAGAGAGAGGAATACACAGATGGACAAACAGATGCATAGGGGAATAGATAGATGTATGGACGAAATAATGGATTGATGTAAAGTTGGATGGATGGATAGGTGGATCGATTCTGGATGGTAGATTGATAGATAGAAGGATAAATGGGGAGGTGTTGGAGGAGGGGGGCGTCTTCCGGGAAGATGCGACACCGTTTTTTGGTGTTTTGATAGCGTTTTTGGTGTTTCTTTTTCGGTTTATTCGAGCGAATTGAAGTTGTAAATGACAGTGACCACTCTCTTCTCCGCTTCAGCGAAGACGATGGCGCTGGATAGGACACACACTACGGAAGCCAACTGAGAGTATTACACAACAGGCCCTTTTTTGGAATCCCCAGGGGAAAAGACAAAGAGAAAGACTAAGGAATTCTTGGAGAAGACAGATAGAAGCAGAGATGAAGATGATGGGGAAGACATGGAATGATCTTAAAAGAATGGCAAAAACAGAACGACTTGGAAAGTGTTTGTTGACGACCTATGCTCCACAGGGAGCTAAAAAGGTAGACAAAGAAGAAGACTCTCTTCTCCGTGATGTCGTCTAAAATTGTCGCTCCGACTATGCTAGCGCCATAACCGACGATGCAAAGTGGCCGCATGTCCTGTTTTTGCAAAAACTAACGTAGTTGCTTAAACCGTTGCTTTGTTTGTTTTAAATGTGTGGTTTCGAGGAAACTGGAGTGAGGAAGTGACAGTGGACTCTCTTTTTGATGGAAGTTGTTTGGAATCATCGTCTGTGCCTACGCTAAGGGTTGCACGGTAGTCGACCTTGTCAACATAATTTTCAACGCGCTTTGAGCGGCTTGGGGGGGGGGGGGCGCTGTGACTTTTGGGGGGTGTATATGGGGAATACTCGATTGCTGGGAAACATCCCATCCATGAACAGTTATGGATGGATGGGTGGACGGATGGATGGATGGATGAGTGGGTGGGTGGATGGGTGGATGGATGGATGGATGAGTGGGTGGGTGGATGGATGGATGGATGGATGGGTGGGTGGGTGAGTGGATGGATGGATGGGTGGGTGAGTAAGTGGATGGATGGATGGGTGGATGGATGGATGGGTGGGTGGGTGAGTGGATGGATGGATGGATGGGTGGATGGATGGATGGGTGGATGGGTGGGTGAGTGGATGGATGGATGGGTGGGTGAGTAAGTGGATGGATGGATGGATGGGTGGGTGGGTGGATGGATGGGTGGGTGGATGGAAGGATGGGTGGGTGAGTGGATAGATAGATGGATGGGGGTGGGTGGGTGGGTGGATGGATTGATAGATGGATGGATGGATGGATGGATGGATGGATGGATTGATGGATGTGTGAGTGGGTAGGTATGTTTGGTTGGATGGATGGATGGATGGGTGGATGGAAGGATGGGTGGGTGAGTGTATGGATGGATGGATGGATGGATGGATAGATGGATGGGTGGGTGGGTGGGTGGGTGGATGGATGGATTGATGGATGGATGGATGGATGGATGGATGGATGGATGGATGGATGGATGGATGGATGGATGGATGGATGGATGGATGCGTGAGTAGGTGGGTGGGTATATTTGGTTTGGATGGATGGATGGATGGATGGATTGATGGGTGGATGAGTAGACAGTTTAGACACCAACATATATCTCCATTAAGTGACAGCCACCTAATATCGTATCTATCAAGTAATCAGGATTTACAAACATAAACATTTAAAGCTAAGAATATCCGCCGCCATAGAATATATAAGGAAACAACAGATAACATGGTTTAGCCACGTGACAAGGCAGAAAGATCAAAACACAACACAACGAGCCTTCAGCAAACGTTGTGAGAACACCAGAACCAAGGCTCCACCACGAAAAAGATGGATGGAATATTAGAAGCACTAGGAAACAAAACAGCAGCAGAGGCGAACAGAAGAGCAAAAGTACTGCAAATTATATCTCCCATCGACGCTGAAACAGATCAGGAAGGAAAGAAGAAGAAGAAGAAGAAACATTTAAACCTAAAAATCTCTCCGAAAGAGACGCAATATAAATCAATAAGATTATGTTACAGTCAAACGTCTTTGCTCAGGACAATAAGCTAAAAGTGCAAAGCTAAAACACACAATTTAACCATCATAGATCATGAGAATATATTATTACTGTTCAATATCAAGACAGTATTTTATCCGGTGTTTTGGTTGAAAACAGTAGACCAGAAAGTCTTGTACTTATAATGGAATATGTATAATCATCATCATCAAGTACCATGCCTGCTGGCGTAGATGATCATGCCTTTCCACAGCTTTTGATCTCGACAGTTATTTATCATTTCTGTTGTTGAACTTCTGCCAAGCAATTCTCCTAAGCTGCCTGGTATCTTTTCTCTTTGCTTTTCTCTATGTTCTATCTATCGTCCCTCAATTTTCCCATTTGTCACAATATATTCCAGCTGTTCCCTTCTCATTACATGGCCAAAAAATTATGATTATTTCTTCCTAATATTGGAAATTAGCTCTCTTTTTACCTTGGCCTCAATTGCATCATTAATCTATGTTCTATCTATCGTCCCTCAATTTTCCCATTTGTCACAATATATTCCAGCTGTTCCCTTCTCATTACATGGCCAAAAAATTATGATTATTTCTTCCTATATTGGAAATTAGCTCTCTTTTTACCTTGGCCTCAATTGCATCATTAATGTTCAAAGCTTTGTCTTTTATTTATCTTCTCTTTTGGTTGCTGTTATTTGTTGCGATAAATATTTGAAATATGTTGGTTGTATTAAGATCTATCTATAAAAATGTAGACATTTCAATGACGATTTATGTCGTGCATTGAACAATGTGAGCAGCTTAATACACTAGCGAGGTATAGACAATGACAAATCTACCGACTGGAACCGAACTTCCAAGGTACAAACATGGCTGTTTGTTTAAATGGAAAAGTGACATTTTAGTTCTAATGTCAGGAAACTTGTAGCGTACTTTGGTGAATATTGTTGTTTCTCTTCTACATTCAACTTATTCTTCGAGGTGATAGATGAGAGTCGTTCAAATCTGCGACATCACGAACGAATGTTAACGTCTATGGTTTCATTCATTTTTATGATGACGATATTTTAGTCGATTGAAGCAGATCACAATACACTTTTCTAAGCTCGACAATTCATCACACTCGCTAGAGAAAAGTATTTAAAATTCACCATAAATTTGGTTAAAATATACATTTTGTATTGTTAGCTCAAATGTCCCACAGAAAGAAAAACAAATCCAGATATGGTTTTATTTATAAAATATTAGTTATTACCAGCTGTGAACATTCTTCTTAAGGGGCAAACGTGTCGACTTTCTAGACTAGAAGCCATTACTAAAGAATCTATTCCGATATCATTTTAAACGGTGTCCTTGATAGTATAATGTGGGACAATTGTATGTAGCTCTCACTGTTTTAACAATCTCTGAGGACCGCATCTATTTAATGTACACCGGAAATAGACAACTGACCGATGACTATTACCGGACAGAATAGAAACGAGGTGAAATTTGGTATATAGAACTAAGAATAAGGTTTTCTTTTGTTTTCGCTACCAGGATCATCATCACTGCACACCGGACGAATCCATAGGTGCTCTGATATCCTCCTCGAGAATCTCGAGAAAATCCGAGGAGAATCCTGGGATACGTGCACGGACTCCGTAGCACGACCTGGAATTCACTCTGTGGGCAGATTTCTGCTCACAAATTTACCCAAACAGCGGCCGCATTTGTGGCCACTTCATTTCGATTTTAACAGCTAGGGTTCTTAAACGTGCGCGAGTGCACACGTAACTTCCTGTTTATTGCCGTTATCCTAGAGGGTTAAAGATCGGGTCTCACAACCCAAGTTATCAGGGAAGGGTGACGTCATAAAGAAACCACGGATGCATTTTTCGTGCTTTTGACAAATCACCATCTCTTCTGGTTGGCTTTGAACTCGTGTCCGTCCAGTCCTAAGGCCGACGTCCTACCTCGAGACTACTACCTACTACCCCCACCCCCCAACCCCTCCTTCTCTCCCTCCCCCCCAAAAAAAAAACAAAAAAAAAAAAAACAAAAAAAACGTGATTCGCGCAAACATTTGGGGACCATTGTTCTAAGGCGGGTCAATAAGACACGTTCGTTTGAAAGTCTACGATCGAAAGAGACGAAACTCATCCCCTGTAATTCTAGTAGAAGAGCAAAACAGCAGACCAGTCTTTACTCGCAGTCTTTGGTAGTAGAGACAAGTTGTCCGAGAGCAGATTACATGGTTAACTCTAGAGGCAAAACGTGCACTGTACTATACAGTCTTCAATCCAACGTTTTGTTACCAACACCAGTCCTGGACACTTGATCCAAGAACAAAATGAAAAATAACCTCCTCTGAGATGAAATGTGTCAGACGAATGACATGAAATAGCCTGAGAGATAAGATCAGAAATGAAGAACTGAGAAAACAGCTAGGAATAATTCCCACCATAGAATATATTTAACAAAGCATGTCAAGTTATAGGCCAAGTATCAACACTATTGAAAAACAAAGCAATAACTACGGAAGCAAAAAGGGCAATATACAAATCAATTTTTCTACCAACTCTGTGCTATCAGTGCCAGAATTGGACGCTGGACTCTAGAACAATAAGAAAGATAACGACCACCGAAATGAAATATGTCAGAAGAATAACAGGAAACAGCTTAAGGGATAGAGTAAGAAACACTGACCAGAGGAAGAAACTCGAAATTGAACCAGCCATCGAATACATAAAGAAACAACAGATAAATTGGTTCGGCCACATAACAAGACAAAAAGAACTAACAATGACTCAAAGAGCCGTAAATAAACGCTAAGAAAACGCCAGATTAAGAGGAAGACCGAGAAAGAGATGGATAAAGGGAATACTAGAGTCACTAGGAGGAATAACATCAGAAGAGGCCAACAGAAGAGCAAAGAATCGCAGATTGTTTCTCCCCTGACGCCAACGGCAGCAGAGGAAGGATAGAAGAAGAAGGAGATAGAATATATTTTAAAAAAAAAAAACAGATAAAATGTTTGGCCACGTGACAAGGCAGAAAGATAAAAACACAATATAACGAGCCTTCAATAAATGTTGCGAGAACACCAGACCTAAAAGTCGACCACAAAAAAAAAAAAAACGGATCGACGGAACATTGAAAACACTAGGAAACAAAGGCAGCAGAGGCGTACAGAAGAGCGAAGGGCCTTAAATTATATTTCCTTTGGACGCTACAAATAAGGAAGGACAGAAGAAAAAAGAATAGGCTATAAATCTGTTAGCCAACCAATCTAAGACAGAGGCGATTAATGAGCTTATTCTCGCGGACGACCTGGCACTGATACTTGGAAGGTCAATAGGGACACATCAATCGACTTAACTTCACAGGTATCCATTACAATATGAAAATCAACACCAACGAGATAGAAGTTATGAAGTTAATATCTCGGAAGTTTCCCTCTATAATAATATTCATTTATTATTATTTGTCTCTAGAAGTTATGAGCATCGCTAAGAAAAATAGAACACCAACATAACGTTAGACGGAATGACAATTAAACTATGGGAAGGAATTTAAATATCTAGGAAGTCTAGTGACAAACAATAATCCACAAGCAACAGATGTAGTCTAAATATCAGTGCTTTTTTTTCTTTTCTTGAGACATCTCAAACTTCGTATCATATAAACATGGCGATGAATATTGACGAATAATCCTAGCTTCCTTAAATAACAAATATCTATTTAACATTTAGATTCAGATGTATTTATTTATTAAAATCTAGGTTACATGCTGATTTAATTACATTATTTGTTTCTTTACCTATGAAATTCTGCAGGTCGAACAGTATATATATATATATATAAAATTAAAATAATTAAATAGAATAATAAAATATAATGTATAATGGCATCTAGCAAGTAAAATCTATGTCTTGCATTTGTTGGATGCCACTTTTCATTTACTACATGGGTGTTTGTGTATGAATATTTTGTTGAGAATGTTGAGCCTGGTTCTATCAAAAACCTGTTGTGTAATTCTATAATTTAGCTTGCAGGAATTGAGTCAAGTTTGAAAGTATGAGAAAATGTTGGGATAGAAGCATGACAAATGCCTGACAGTATCTGTAGAAAGTAGTCTCGAGTTTCAGAACTCTGTCCCCGATGAGGAGCCAGTTAAAAGCTTTCAGTTGTATTGCGCATTTGGTTGTGAATATTCAATGCCAACAATGGCTGCCTCGTGATGTCAGATAAACCGTATTGAGCTTTGACAAAGATCATAAATCTCAGACGACTGTCTTTGGAGTGCGTAAATTTGTGCTGGTGGCGCGAGGGATTTGGACTCCCAGAGATTGACTGAATTAAGACGAGACAGAAAGCCTTACATAATGAATGAAGGCTCTTGTGGCGCATGGTTATCACTTGTTATGTCTTTGAACGGAAATATGTACAAAGAAGTTTGAATCGTCTATGACGAAAATTGAGGAAAAAATTAAATCACCTTGTGATCAGAGTGTTTTCATCACGGGAAAAGCGGCAGCACATATATGTCGTTAAGAGAACTAGAAAATTCTTGGCTGAATGTGTGTGGTTAACAAAAGTGAAACATTTGTGGCTGATTATGTGTGGTTAACAAAAGTGAAATATTTGTGACTGATTATGTGTGGTTAACAAATGCGAAACATGTGTGGCTGATTATGTGTGGTTAACAAAAGTGAAATATTTGTGGCTGATTATGTGTGGTTAACAAATGCGAAATATTTGTGGCTGATTATGTGTGGTTAACAAAAGCAAAATATGTGTGGCTGATTATGTGTGGTTAACAAAAGTGAAACATTTGTGGCTGATTATGTGTGGTTAACAAAACTGAAACATTTGTGCCTGATTATGTGTGTTTAACAAAACTGAAACATTTGTGGCTGATTATGTGTGGTTAACAAAAGTGAAACATTTGTGGCTGATTATGTGTGGTTAACAAAAGTGAAATATTTGTGGCTGATTATGTGTGGTTAACAAAAGTGAAACATTTTTAGCTGATTATGTGTGTTTAACAAAAGTGAAACATTTGTGACTGATTATGTGTGTTTAACAAAAGTGAAACATTTGTGGCTGATTATGTGTGGTTAACAAAAGTGAAACATTTGTGGCTGATTATGTGTGGTTAACAAAAGTGAAACATCTTTAGCTGATTATGTGTGTTTAACAAAAGTGAAACATTTGTGGCTGATTATGTGTGGTTAACAAAAGTGAAACATTTGTGGCTGATTATGTGTGATTAACAAAAGTGAAACATCTTTAGCTGATTATGTGTGGTTAACAAAAGTGAAACATTTGTGGCTGATTATGTGTGGTTAACAAAAGTAAAACATTTGTGGCTGATTATGTGTGGTTAACAAAAGTAAAACATTTGTGGCTGATTATGTGTGGTTAACAAATGTGACTTGACCGCAAATAACTCAATAACCATGTGACAAAGAAACAGCAACAAAGACCTGCAAGAACTAGCAACAAAGACCTGCAAGAACTAGCAACATAGACCTGCAAGAACTAGCAACAAAGACCTGCAAGAACTAGCAACAAAGACCTGCAAGAACTAGCAACAAAGACCTGCAAGAACTAGCAACAAAGACCTGCAAGAACTAGCAACAAAGACCTGCAAGAACTAGCAACAAAGACCTGCAAGAACTAGCAACAAAGACCTGCAAGAACTAGCAACAAAGACCTGCAAGAACTAGCAACAAAGACCTGCAAGAACTAGCAACATATCCGTCAATCGTGAAGAACAATAACTTCCGCTCTGTGTGCCGTCTTCGGCCTGATGAAAAGTACTAATGATAAATAACATGTACATGGAGGTTCGAACTACAGACAATTTGGAAGTATAATTTGAAGTCAGATAAGTCTGTGAATAAATCGGCGTTAGAGATCTTAAAACAGTTTACAGAAGAAGTTGACATGTCTGATTTGTCGATTGTATCAACAGCTATTCTTTATTTATGCTTCTTTTGTAAAGCATAACAGGCTAAACATGCACATATTCAAAGAACACTTTTTATTTGTATCTAACACACACACACACACACACACACACACACACACACACACACACACACACGCACACACACAAATGGCAAGAGATGCAGAGAAAGACAGAAATGAAGGATCTGGGGTAAATTTTTAAAAAATGATTGATTAGATAACGGCCATGATGGTTTAAATAATAAAATAATACAACATCAGGTCGATGTTAATGAAATGACATAAGCAACGTCATAAGACACAGCACACGATTGGGATGATTGTTTTAGTTAAGTCCAGGGATGTAATTTCTACCTTAATACAATATATTACATTAAATTACGGAAATTAAATTTAGAGCCAAAAGTTTGCACTCTAAAGATGATGTAATCGTTTTATAGTTTTCCGGATTAGTCGACTAATCTGAGATCCGGAAATTGTAAAGTAACGATCATCCGATAGTTTATCTCGCCGCGGAAACGTGAAGTCACGGTCACCCAGTACTGGGTCATGACGTTTGAAACAGGTTGTTCACCTCTGCTTGTCAGATACACTTCTATCATGGAGGTTGAGCGAACTTGTAGTTCACAAAATTCTCATATTTCTTTATTCTACCGACGATTACTCGTATTATCGTCGTTATTAAACGAGAATTAAAATGATGTTGTTGTGTTGTAACGTGGTTTCCCCCATGAAGCTGTGATTTCTGAAGCTTCCAGTCCTACACTTCCGACTTCAAGACAATACTTTTGAGAGGTTTACCTACCTCTTCGAACAATATTCAGTTGACGACATCTTCTTCTTATCAACCATTCTTTGATTGTATCTTCTCATTTTTGTTCTCTGTCTACCTCTCCTTCTTTCCCTTTTCATAATTTTTTTACAGAATGATCTTCACCAAGTCAGATGATCAAGATATGTGGTCAAACGATTACATTTGGCTTTTATTCACCATAACCAAACGATAATTATGTGCTTCGGTTGCTTGTTGAATCCCTTTGCGAACTTTTTCATTTGGGATTCCATCTAAGGAAGAGATACCCTAAACCTTACGACCACATTTCAATTCCAAAACTTGTATTTTATTTTGTAGCTCTGCTATAACAGTCAATATTTTGCACACGTGAAGAAAAATTGCTATAATAAAAAGGCTGCATATCAGTCTGAATATAGAGCCAAGAATGATGTTCTTATCTTTCCAAATTGGTTTCATCTTCGCAAGGGCTGTGCGAGTTGTTCTATTCTAGCCGATAATTCATGCTTCAAGCCTTCATCGCTGACAATTGATCTTAAGTATTTACATTTTATTAAGAATTTTCATTAAGAAAATACAACATATTTTACAGTCATAATTATCTTTCATTAAAAAATGCAACATATTTTACAGCCATAATTATCGCTCATTTAGAAAATACAACATATTTTACAGCCATAATTATCGCTCATTAAGAAAATACATAATATTTTACAGCCATAATTATCGCTCATTAAGAAAACACAACATATTTTACAGCCATAATTATCGCTCATTAAGAAAACACAACTTAATTTACAGCCATAATGATCATATAGTTCGTTTTTAAATCCCTCCGAGACAGGACATGGATCAACCCCAACACCGTGGTCCCCGTCTGTCCCTCACTGATTTGAACTGCAGCAGTGTAATGACTTTTGTCGACTCCTTCAAAAAGGCTTGCCCTCCAGACAAATGGGTGCTGTATAATGGAATTACAGGACTGAGGTGTTGCAATGTCCTCACACCACTTGTCCAATTTGAGCGTACACACAAGCATAACCCCGTGACTGTTCACTTTAGTTGTAACAAGAGCACTTTGTCAATGACGCCTCGTGGTGTTATGAGTGTGGACGCGTGACAAATTCTATACTCCTGAGATCAACCGCTGAAACCTTTCTGACCGTTCCATCATAACTAGTTTTTGGACACATTACATATTTATAAAGGCGTTTTTATGTTATTTTTTGTGTTACTCTTCAATGGAAATATGAAAATGTGTTCTGTCACGAGGTCAAACACAATAATAACACAACTCTTCAAAAATTGTCGCTCTCAATTTCAGATCGATCTCTTTCAGTGGTCACCAGATCGTCAGAGATGCGCACCGAACAATTGTTGATAAAACTTAGAGAGCAGTGATGCGCACCGAACAATTATTGATAAAGCTTAGAGAGCAGAGATACGCACCGAACAATTGTTGATAAAACTTAGAGTGCAGAGATACGCACCGAACAATTGTTGATAAAGCTTAGAGAGCAGAGATGCGCACCGAACAATTGTTGATAAAACTTAGAGAGCAGAGATGCGCACCGAACAATTGTTGATAAAACTTAGAGAGCAGAGATACGCACCGAACAATTGTTGATAAAGCTTAGAGAGCAGAGATGCGCACCGAAAAATTGTTGATAAAGCTTAGAGAGCAGAGATGCGCACCGAACAATTGTTGATACAGCTTTAGAGAGCAGAGATGCGCACCGAACAATTGTTGATACATCTTTAGAGAGCAGAGATGCGCACCGAACAATTGTTGATACAGCTTTAGAGAGCAGAGATACGCACCGAACAATTGTTGATAAAGCTTAGAGAGCAGAGATGCGCACCGAACAATTGTTGATAAAGCTTAGAGAGCAGAGATGCGCACCGAACAATTGTTGATAAAACTTAGAGAGCAGAGATGCGCACCGAACAATTGTCGATAAAGCTTAGAGAGCAGAGATGCGCACCGAACAATTGTTGATAAAGCTTAGAGAGCAGAGATACGCACCGAACAATTGTCGATAAAGCTTAGAGAGCAGAGATACGCACCGAACAATTGTTGATAAAGCTTAGAGAGCAGAGATACGCACCGAACAATTGTCGATAAAGCTTAGAGAGCAGAGATACGCACCGAACAATTGTTGATAAAGCTTAGAGAGCAGAGATGCGCACCGAACAATTGTTGATAAAGCTTAGAGAGCAGAGATGCGCACCGAACAATTGTTGATAAAACTTAGAGAGCAGAGATGCGCACCGAACAATTGTCGATAAAGCTTAGAGAGCAGAGATGCGCACCGAACAATTGTTGATACAGCTTTAGAGAGCAGAGATACGCACCGAACAATTGTTGATAAAGCTTAGAGAGCAGAGATGCGCACCGAACAATTGTTGATAAAGCTTTAGAGAGCAGAGATACGCACCGAACAATTGTTGATAAAGCTTAGAGAGCAGAGATACGCACCGAACAATTGTTGATACAGCTTTAGAGAGCAGAGATACGCACCGAACAATTGTTGATAAAGTTAGAGAGCAGAGATGCGCACCGAACAATTGTTGATACGGCTTTAGAGAGCAGAGATACGCACCGAACAATTGTTGATAAAGCTTAGAGAGCAGAGATGCGCACCGAACAATTGTTGATAAAACTTAGAGAGCAGAGATGCGCACCGAACAATTGTTGATACAGCTTTAGAGAGCAGAGATACGCACCGAACAATTGTTGATACAGCTTTAGAGAGCAGAGATACGCACCGAACAATTGTTGATACAGCTTTAGAGAGCAGAGATACGCACCGAACAATTGTTGATAAAGCTTTAGAGAGCAGAGATGCGCACCGAACAATTGTTGATAAAGCTTAGAGAGCAGAGATACGCACCGAACAATTGTTGATAAAGCTTTAGAGAGCAGAGATACGCACCGAACAATTGTTGATAAAGCTTAGAGAGCAGAGATGCGCACCGAACAATTGTTGATACAGCTTTAGAGAGCAGAGATACGCACCGAACAATTGTTGATACAGCTTTAGAGAACAGAGATACGCACCGAACAATTGTTGATACAGCTTTAGAGAGCAGAGATGCGCACCGAACAATTGTTGATACAGCTTTAGAGAGCAGAGATACGCACCGAACAATTGTTGATACAGCTTTAGAGAGCAGATATGCGCACCGAACAATTGTTGATAAAGCTTAGAGAGCAGAGATGCGCACCAAACAATTGTTGATAAAACTTAGAGAGCAGAGATACGCACCACACAATTGTTGACAAAACTTAGAGAGCAGAGATACGCACCAAACAATTGTTGACAAAACTTAGAGAGCAGAGATACGCACCAAACAATTGTTGACAAAACTTAGAGAGCAGAGATACGCACCAAACAATTGTTGACAAAACTTAGAGAGCAGAGATACGCACAAAACAATTGTTGATAAAACTTAGAGAGCAGAGATACGCACCAAACAATTGTTGACAAAACTTAGAGAGCAGAGATACGCACAAAACAATTGTTGATATAACTTAGAGAGCAGAAATGCGCACCAAACAATTGTTGATAAAACTTAGAGAGCAGAAATGCGCACCAAACAATTGTTGACAAAACTTAGAGAGCAGAAATGCGCACCAAACAATTGTTGACAAAACTTAGAGAGCAGAGATACGCACAAAACAATTGTTGATATAACTTAGAGAGCACAAATGCGCACCAAACAATTGTTGATAAAACTTAGAGAGCAGAGATACGCACCAAACAATTGTTGATATAACTTAGAGAGCAGAGATACGCACCAAACAATTGTTGATATAACTTAGAGAGCAGAAATGCGCACCAAACAATTGTTGATATAACTTAGAGAGCAGAAATGCGCACCAAACAATTGTTGACAAAACTTAGAGAGCAGAAATGCGCACCAAACAATTGTTGACAAAACTTAGAGAGCAGAGATACGCACAAAACAATTGTTGATATAACTTAGAGAGCAGAAATGCGCACCAAACAATTGTTGATAAAACTTAGAGAGCAGAGATACGCACCAAACAATTGTTGATATAACTTAGAGAGCAGAGATACGCACCAAACAATTGTTGATATAACTTAGAGAGCAGAAATGCGCACCAAACAATTGTTGATATAACTTAGAGAGCAGAAATGCGCACCAAACAATTGTTGACAAAACTTAGAGAGCAGAAATGCGCACCAAACAATTGTTGACAAAACTTAGAGAGCAGAGATACGCACAAAACAATTGTTGATATAACTTAGAGAGCAGAAATGCGCACCAAACAATTGTTGATAAAACTTAGAGAGCAGAAATGCGCACCAAACAATTGTTGACAAAACTTAGAGAGCAGAAATGCGCACCAAACAATTGTTGACAAAACTTAGAGAGCAGAGATACGCACAAAACAATTGTTGATATAACTTAGAGAGCACAAATGCGCACCAAACAATTGTTGATAAAACTTAGAGAGCAGAGATACGCACCAAACAATTGTTGATATAACTTAGAGAGCAGAGATACGCACCAAACAATTGTTGATATAACTTAGAGAGCAGAAATGCGCACCAAACAATTGTTGATATAACTTAGAGAGCAGAAATGCGCACCAAACAATTGTTGACAAAACTTAGAGAGCAGAAATGCGCACCAAACAATTGTTGACAAAACTTAGAGAGCAGAGATACGCACAAAACAATTGTTGATATAACTTAGAGAGCAGAAATGCGCACCAAACAATTGTTGATAAAACTTAGAGAGCAGAGATACGCACCAAACAATTGTTGATATAACTTAGAGAGCAGAGATACGCACCAAACAATTGTTGATATAACTTAGAGAGCAGAAATGCGCACCAAACAATTGTTGATATAACTTAGAGAGCAGAAATGCGCACCAAACAATTGTTGACAAAACTTAGAGAGCAGAAATGCGCACCAAACAATTGTTGACAAAACTTAGAGAGCAGAGATACGCACAAAACAATTGTTGATATAACTTAGAGAGCAGAAATGCGCACCAAACAATTGTTGATAAAACTTAGAGAGCAACACTTTTGTTAAAATGTATGAAGGCGAAGAATCGTTACAACATTAACACCACTGTTGGACCTGTAGTTGATAAGTGAGTTGAAATAACACAGTAGTTCCTTGTTACTGAGTTGGGAATGTCTCCTGACATACACACAGGTTCTGCCTAATTTAGTTTTACATAATTTATATAAAGCTAAGGACCAAACGCCGGCCATGTCATGGACTGAAAGTGATCAGCGACTCGTAGCTGACTGTCTGCACGAGGAGCAGTAAACCAAAGCTAATTATTTTAATCTCTCTGTTTTCATCCGAACACAATTCCCCTTGTCCCATTAAGGAAACGTTAAATGGATGTAAGCACATATATTATCAAATATACTATGCGGCGTCTCGATTAGAACTCTACCCGACCCCGCATAGTATAGTTGATACTATCTGTGTCTATCTCCATTAATACACTGCTGCTACTTATTGTTTTTTCGTTGTCAATTAAATGTCTCTTTGCTACTCAACTTACCCGATGATGGCTTTTGCCGAAACGTGGAAGTTTGTTTCATTGCTCTATTAGTTTAGCTGTTTTATGTTATGTTTATTTTATATTAAATGGGGTGAAATGTGTATGTATAGAAGAATAGGTAGAATTGGATGGAAAGAAAAGATAACAAACGATGAAATTTTAAAACAACTGAAAATAAAAAGAGAACTACTAAATACAATTAAGACAAGACAAATGAAATTTTTAGGGCATGTTAAAAGACACAACAGCATACTAAAAGTGATATTGGAAGGGAAAATACAAGATAAAAGTGGCAGAGGCAGACTAAGACTAACATGGATGAGTACCATCAAAAGATGGACAAGTCAATCTATGACAGCCTGCACCATCAAAGCAAGAAACAGAGTAGAATGGCGATCCATGGTAGCCAACCTTTGTTGCGGAGAAAGCACTCGATGATGATGATGTTTTCTTATACCAGATGGTTTCCGCGAGAAGGCCTGTTGTGGGAACTATTTCTTTATCCATCATGAGCACCGATGTACTTCCAACGTCACCTTCTTATAAATCTCGACACGTTATGAGAAGAATATAGAATTAAACGACTTGCAATGTTATTCTTATTTTCCTCATACATATTTCCAACTGCCAACTTTACAGGAGCGTAATAGAGTTTGATGACTATCACCAGGGTAAGCTGCCTGTCAAGCTGACCTATATTATCTCAGCTAACCAGATCAAGAAAGCAATTTGATGCTTCGTTGGTCTCACGCCGATTTGATTGCGTCAAGATATTGGCAAATACAGAGAAGCCCAGACGTTTATTTATACAACTTATTACCAAATCGGACGTTTTACTTTTTAAAAATAATAAGAACTGTTTTTTTTTTTTTTTTGTTTTTTTTTTTTTTTTTTTTGAGTGAGAGGAATTTTCTGGTAGTTACATGTTGATAAAGGTTTTCATTTTGTTTGTGCTGAAACACTTAATTGACGGTATCGGATAACACCGTACAAACTCCCTAGTGTTCAAACATCACCACGCTAGCTCTATCAATTGCCACCATCACATTCCCCCTCTGGCAATGCGGAAGGTTTCCTTACGTGCAATAGCCGAGCTTTGTGGAGTGTTTAATCTATGTACAGTGGGTTTAGTTTGTGATTACACGGTTTGTGATTTCAAATGAAACCACGTTTTCTCTTTTGTTTTATGACTTTGTTTTATGAAACTAGTCAAATGTGAGTTCTTGGGCTTCAGTTCGAAGAATTGTTTCTGGGAGTCAGGCAAGGTTAGAATTAGGTCAACGACGGTGAAAGGGATTTCAGGGTTAATTAAATTTGATTCCAAACTTTGTCCAATTAACCTGATCAGTGATCGTGTGTAGGACATGATCTAGGGTCGATAAGGTTTATTCCTCTTCGCAAGTTCAAGCTATTAGATGACGTCCTTATTGTGTATTATGCAAAGAAATCTGCGGCTAGTTTTAGTAGTTTGCTACGGCTAGTTTAATAGTTTACAGCGGCTAGTTTTGGTAGTTTGCTACGGCTAGTTTAATAGTTTACAGCGGCTAGTTTTGGTAGTTTGCTACGGCTAGTTTAATAGTTTACAGCGGCTAGTTTTAATAGTTTGCTACGGCTAGTTTAATAGTTTACAGCGGCTAGTTTTGGTAGTTTGCTACGGCTAGTTTAATAGTTTACAGCGGCTAGTTTTGGTAGTTTGCTACGGCTAGTTTAATAGTTTACAGCGGCTAGTTTTGGTAGTTTGCTACGGCTAGTTTAATAGTTTACAGCGGCTAGTTTTAATAGTTTGCTACGGCTAGTTTAATAGTTTACAGCGGCTAGTTTTGGTAGTTTGCTACGGCTAGTTTAATAGTTTACAGCGGCTAGTTTTGGTAGTTTGCTACGGCTAGTTTAATAGTTTACAGCGGCTAGTTTTGGTAGTTTGCTACGGCTAGTTTAATAGTTTACAGCGGCTAGTTTTAATAGTTTGCTACGGCTAGTTTAATAGTTTACAGCGGCTAGTTTTGGTAGTTTGCTACGGCTAGTTTAATAGTTTACAGCGGCTAGTTTTGGTAGTTTGCTACGGCTAGTTTAATAGTTTACAGCGGCTAGTTTTGGTAGTTTGCTACGGCTAGTTTTAGTAATTTACAACGGCTAGTTTAATAGTTTACGACGGCTAGTTTAATATATTTACAAAGGCTAGTTTAGTAGTTTAAAATGGCTAGTTTAATAGTTTACAACGGCTAGTTTTAGCTGTTTGCTACATCTAGTTTAGTAGTGTACAATGGCTAGTTTAATAGTTTACAATAGCTAGTTAAAAGTGTACAACGGCTAGTTTTAGTAGTTTGCTATCAGTTCTGTAGACTAATTTCAAGCTATAAGTTCTATAGACTAATATCTTGCTACTAAAAGTTCTGTAGGCTAATATCATGTTGCAAGTTCTGTAGACTAATCTCATGCTATAAGTTCTACAGACTAATATCTTGCTACTAAAAGTTCTGTAGGCTAATATCATGTTGCAAGTTCTGTAGACTAATCTCATGCTATAAGTTCTACAGACTAATATCTTGCTACTAAAAGTTCTGTAGGCTAATATCATGTTGCAAGTTCTGTAGACTAATCTCATGCTATAAGTTCTACAGACTAATATCTTGCTACTAAAAGTTCTGTAGGCTAATATCATGTTGCAAGTTCTGTAGACTAATCTCATGCTATAAGTTCTACAGACTAATATCTTGCTACTAAAAGTTCTGTAGGCTAATATCATGTTGCAAGTTCTGTAGACTAATCTCATGCTATAAGTTCTACAGACTAATATCTTGCTACTAAAAGTTCTGTAGGCTAATATCATGTTGCAAGTTCTGTAGACTAATCTCATGCTATAAGTTCTACAGACTAATATCTTGCTACTAAAAGTTCTGTAGGCTAATATCATGTTGCAAGTTCTGTAGACTAATCTCATGCTATAAGTTCTACAGACTAATATCTTGCTACTAAAAGTTCTGTAGGCTAATATCATGTTGCAAGTTCTGTAGACTAATCTCATGCTATAAGTTCTACAGACTAATATCTTGCTACTAAAAGTTCTGTAGGCTAATATCATGTTGCAAGTTCTGTAGACTAATCTCATGCTATAAGTTCTACAGACTAATATCTTGCTACTAAAAGTTCTGTAGGCTAATATCATGTTGCAAGTTCTGTAGACTAATCTCATGCTATAAGTTCTACAGACTAATATCTTGCTACTAAAAGTTCTGTAGGCTAATATCATGTTGCAAGTTCTGTAGACTAATCTCATGCTATAAGTTCTACAGACTAATCGCATCTCCAAGAAAGTGCTTTTTGATAGCAGATATCGGCCAGGTAATCATTGCAGTGGCGACAGTGTACAAGTGAAGTTATCACTACAATTATTGATGGTAAGTGCGATCGTAGAAGACATAGTTTGTGGTTGTGTGCTGGATTGTGCATTTAGATGGTTAAAACAGCGTACAAGGAAAGTGGGACTTTTGATTTAATAAGGAGAATTGATCGAGATGCAATTAAGACAGTCATTAACGATGAGTATTAGTCAATTTGATGGTCATCCCGTGATGGTATGATCGTATTATCACATGACCAATCTCTTTGATGTAAGCAAGAGTCCTGAATTTAATGAGTTCTCATTGGTACTGCGAACAGGCAGGATAGTTTAGACGAGGATTGGTTATTGGTTATTGGTTATGGAAGGCCTCGGTATCACAGCAAACGAATTAAAATCCATAATTGCTCAACCGCCAGTGCCAGTGGAATCATCCGAATTACTAACTCATCTCCCAAACAAAGAAAGGTAACTGTATTCCCCATCGTAGCAGTCTCAGCACACGCCAAAAGACATAAGGCGAAACCGCGCAGAAAGTGACCACAGCCAACTGTTCCCTGTCATACGATATCATCATTCATCGTAACAAGCCAGGAGTAGACCAGGAATATGCACCAATGAAACGGATACCATCTGGAGTGAAATGGCTGATCACGAGATTTAGCGAGAAATAGACAGTCAGAAATGAAATAGAGGAATAGGCCAAATAGTCAAAACAGGACGTTAGTCAGATATAGATTGACGTAGAAGAACTGGTCTACCCTGGACAGTTTTAAATATGTAAAAGTTCTGGTAGAGATGCTAATTAGATGCAACTGGATGGCAGTTGTAGATGAGATATTTTCACTCAGTAGTGTGTGGGTATGCTGTGAATTGTCACTGAAGCCAAATGAAGTGTTGAATTTTGATGTGTTTTTTTCTCTACCATAAAACCTGTTAGACTGCAGGCTAGTTTTGTGCCAGATGCCCACCACAGGTGCCCAGTCTGTAACGCTAAAACTGAAGTTAAGATGAGGTGTTCTAATCGGAGAGATCACGGCCATTTCATCGCAGCATAATGAAACCACAGTTGTCCAGCTCATCAAGTACTCTGCATTGTTGAGACTTAGTGTTGAGTCCCATGAATTAGTTGAACTCATCGTACTTCGCCAATGTTGCAAATTGCCACCAACAATCCAGGTATTAAAGGGTAGATGTGTCACATACAACACTAGAACGTGTTCATGGGCAGTTAACAAACATTGTTAGGGATTTTATTCCAGACTTTGGAGCATGTGGGGGAAAAGGGGGGGGGGGTAGTGTTCACTAAGGTAAAGAAGGTTGTAGATAAAGTGTTCATGTTAGAATGTTTATTATAACTTCGGCTGTGATTCGAACTTGCATGCACTTAATTTGAAGAATGGCAGATGTTTATCCTCTTGGCCACAGAATTCGAATGTGAAGGAACAGTTGCTCTACTTTGCTGAGAAAATAGATGATGAGAAATAATGAGGATATTTCAAGTATTTCAAAGAAACTAGAGTCGATATCGTGACTTTAAAGGCGAATAAAGTGTAGCGGTGTTAATTATTCTCTAGTTATATTAATCTTTTGTAGCCGCGATGTAAACTTATGAAGAATGGATGTGCTGTTCTCTACGAGCGAATTAACAATAACAAGACGTAGGCGAATAAGAAGACGTTTAAGAAAAATAACGGCAGCAGCAACCTGAAGAAATAGACTAGAAGACTAACATGTCTTTAAAATGATGAAAGGAAAGGAATAATGGATATATGGAGTGAAGAGAGGTAGGGAGTAAAGACAATGAATACAGGGAGTCGAGAGGACAAGGGAATATCTCTCTCTCTGTCTGCGATCAAGAGTCAATCAGAGAAGGATGCCAGACTCTCTCATGAAGCCAGCTGTCTGTTTAAGCGAATCGATTGCCCCATTTTTCTTCCAGGGAGGTGGGCTTGGACCACATTGCTCTTCTCAGGTCTGTGTACTGGGGGTAATCCTGTAGAACATGTTTTGTAGTCATATTGTCCAGTGTACAGTGGCATAGGCTGGTTGTACCTATTTTGAATTTGGTGAACATGTGATTTTTCCTTCTATTGTGGCCAGTGCGTAGGCGAAGTATGATGACTTGATCCCTCCTTGATAGTTGGTGGTATCCGTCACTCTCTTTATGCTTTGGGTGTTCTCGTTTCCATTTTTCATGGAACTGACCTTTGAGGATGGATTTGGCTACATCATAACTGAGCGGATGGTTCTCTTGTGGTAATCTCCCTCCCTCTTTAGCTAATTTGTCTGCGCGTTCGTTCCCGTGTATATTACAGTGTGATGGTATCCACTGAATGACTACTCTCTGGAAGTTATTGCATAGTTGGTCCAGGGTTGTTCTCACGTCATCTAGTTCATTGTTCTTGTGGCTTTTTAGAGCTTATAGTACTGACAGTGCATCAGTCAGAATCACCAATTTATTGTGTATGTTATTTTTGTGTTGAGTAGCCCGTGTTGCAGCATCTCTGATAGTCCCAGATTCTGCTTTAAAGTTGTTTGGGAATTTTCCAGTAGCTATTGACTTGGTGATCTCGTCCTGATTATTCAGCGTCCCCCTCCCGAACATACCTCTCCCTCCATTTCTGGTGGCATTTTTAGCACAGCCATCTGTGTATATGTGGGACCAAGAGTCCTGTGGGTAGGTATCGTGTATGTGTTTTTCTGCTACGTGTTTTCTTTCTGTGTCTGATTGGGTGTCTTTTTTCATGAATCCTGTTATATTTTCCTTAAGTTCTGGTATTTTATGTTTTCCATGAGGAGATATATCAGATGGGCCCAAGGGTTTCGGTATTGTTTGGAAAAGTACTGGGTCTCCAGTAGTTAGTTCATTGGCAATTGCAGCGAAGTTGCTCCTCTTTAGTCGTACAATTCCGGAACCAGATATTATTTGGTGCAAGGGTAGGCTAAGGAGCCTTCTATATTTCTCCGCTTGTTGCAATACTTTAGTGACCCGTCTGTCATCTAAGATTTATAAACCTGTTACTGTTTCTATAGTCTTGATAGGTGTAGATTTCATAGCACCAGTGATGATACAGGCAGCTTGGTTCTGTGTTCTGTTAATTTTGCTAAGGTGTGATTTGGAAGCCATAGCCCAGGCTGTGACTCCATACTCTAGAACTGGTCTGACTCTTCCAACGTATAGTCTTTTCAAAATATTGCTGTCTGCCCCCCGTCCGTTCCTGCCAATTTCCTCATAATATCTGTTCGTTTTCTAGCTTTTTCCTTACTCTGTCTATCTGATTTTTCCAAGTCATTTTGCGATTCATGGTGACGCCAAGATATGATGGGTTTTGGTCAATAGGGAATGTTTGGTCTTTTGTCTTAAAGTTTGCAGAGAGTGTGTTTCCTGATAGGCTGAAAATTGTATATGTAGTTTTTTTTTCATTGATTGGTAAGAACCAGGTGTTCGTCCATTTTTCAAGTTCACCTAGGGCATCTTGCAACCTGGGTCCAGCAACTGACACACTTTCCTCGCGAGCCCACAACGCCAGATCATCTGCGTATATTGCTGAGTGTATTCTGGGTGGAATGTCCATTACGATATCATTTATGAAAATTAAAAAGAGTGTTGGGGACAAGACTCCGCCTTGTGAGACACCTTGTTCGATAGAGACCTTTTTACTTAGTTGACCTTGAACTTGTATTCTGGCCGTTCTATCCTGAAGGTATTGAGAGACCCAATTTAATAAACGACCCTGGATGCCAAGTCTATAAAGCTTGTTCTTTAAACCCTCTCGCCATGCCCTATAAAAAGCCTTCTCCATGTCGACCCACACTGCCAGTGTGTGCTTCTTTTCTTGTCGAGCATCCTCTATTTCCTGCGCAATGTAGGTGACCAGGTCTTCAGTTGAAATGTGCTGATGGAAGCCACTTTGTTGTGATACGATTTGTTGTTTTGTCTCCAAATGCCAATTAAGTCTTCTGTTAACCAGCCTTTCCATGAGTTTACTCAGGCAGCTCAGTAGGCTAGTTGGTCTATAGCTACTTGGGTCTAGTGGGTCTTTTCCACGCTTGAGGATGGGCACCATAATAGCTTCTTTCCAGCTCTTCCAGCTAACATTTATTATCCTTAGAAGCTGGCTCTTGGCTTTCTGTCCCAGATTTAGGAGCATTTAGTTGGAGATTGGGTGTCCGGTTAGCGCAATCGATAGGCGGTTGGCTTACCACGGCAACAGCCGGGGTTCGTACCCTGGCGAGGACACCTGGGTTTTACTAATTCCCTAAAAATTAGTGGGAGCCGCGATAGCTCAGTGGTTAGTGAACTGGACTACTACGGACAAGGGGTAGGGTTCGATCCCAACCGACGGCTCCGGGTTCACCCAGCCTTAAATGGGTACCGGATTTTCTCTGGGAAAGTAAAGCAGCACGGGCGTAATACCGACCACATTACCCCAAAAATCATGTGCTGAAGGTCTGTAAAATATAGGGTCACTAACACCATATTTCCCTATACGCCACTTGGCGTGACGGGGGGTACTTTACTTTACTTTACTTTTTTTAGTTGGAGATTCCATCTTTACCAGTGGAACTTTTGAGCTTCAATCCTTTGAGGGCAACATCTAATTCAGTTGGGGTAAAGACGGTCGTCTAATGCTCTTCTGGTGCTAAAGGCATGTGTTTTGCATCTTGGTTTTCCCGTCTTGCAGCTTTCTGTTTGTCTATTGGAATGTTTATTCTACTAATGTTTTTGTAAGTCTCTATCAGTAGATTTGCTGCCCTTTTGCCTGTGAGGATGTTCTGATTGTGTGTTAATGATATTGGAGGTCGGCAGTTGTTTTCGTTGCTCAGAGCTTTCGCAAGTTTCCATAGTTTAAGACCATTTTTGTCTAGATTAAGGCTCTCTGTTTTGTCTATCCAGCTCTGTCTTGCTGATATCATGACCTCACGTCTGTATTTGGCCGAGGCTGCTTTGTAGGCAATGTTGCTCCCTGTGCTGTGTGATGTTTCAGCTAGTTCTCTGACAGAGTCCAGTTCCTCTTCTAGTCTTTGTATTTCCTTGCTCCAGTATGACTTGTAGTTTCTTCTTGCTCCTCTAGGAATGGAATCTTTAGCAGCTCTCAGGATTCCATTTATTAACCGCTCTATCATATTATTGACCTTCTTTTCGTGGGTGTTGATAGGCGCAGTATATGCATCAGTGAGCCTTGCAAACTTTGCCCAATCTACTCTTTTATAATTCCAGCGGGGAAGAGGTATTTGCAACTCCTGTTTGTGAGCAAGAGCCACTGAAAGTTTGACTGGTCTATGGTCACTATCTCCAAGTTGGTTCAGCACTTTTCTGGTTATTTTGATAGATATGTCTCCAGTTGCAAATGCTAGGTCGGGAGTGGAAGTTGTTTTCCATCTTCTTGAGTAGAAGGTTGGGGGGAGGGGGGTTGGGGGTCCTCCCTAGAGTTTATGAGGAATAGCTTGTTGTCTATTTCCCATTCTACCACTTCTTCACCTCGAACATTGGACTCCTTATATCCCCATCTTTCAGAGCGGCTGTTAAAGTCTCCTACTACCAGACACTTTGATTGTGTTATTTCCATTGACTCCAGCTTCAGTAATTTGTCATTTGGACATTATATATTAAATATTCTTATACTATAGCGGAGTTAATGTATATGTCCGTACCAATGAACTCTGCCTCTCCGTTTGTGACTACATCTATCAGTTTTGCTGGGATGGAATTTTTAATAAGTATAAGAATTCCAGGGTGTCCGGTTAGCGCAATCGATAGGCGGTTGGCTTACCACGGCAACAGCCGGGGTTCGTAATCCTGGCGAGGACACCTGGGTTTTACTAATTCCCTAAAAATTAGTAGGAGCCGCGATAGCTCAGTGGTTAGTGAACTGGACTACTACGGACAAGGGGTAGGGTTCGATCCCAACCGACGGCTCCGGGTTCACCCAGCCTTAAATGGGTACCGGATTTTTCTGGGAAAGTAAAAGCAGCACGGGCGTAATACCGACCACATTACCCCAAAAATCATGTGCTGAAGGTCTGTAAAATATAGGGTCAGTAACACCATATTTCCCTATACGCCACTTGGCGTGACGGGGGGTACTTTACTTTTACTTACTATAAGAATTCCACCCTTGTGACCTTCCCTGTCTTGTCTAAATGTTTGGTAGCCCCTAATAATACATCTGTGCTGAGGATTAAGATGAGTTTCCTGGATGCAGGCAACGTCTATCTCCTTCTCTGCTAGTCTGATTGTTAGAGCTTGTTTTTTGTGGTATATGCCCTCCGTATTCCAGTGTATTATATTCAGCTGTTTCTTGAAGCCTTTCCGGTCAGCGGTAGTTTTTATCTTAATTATAATTAGAGTCTGTTAGATCCAGTCTGATTGATTACTTGTTAAAACGTTGCACTGTGTTCTGCGCCAGTGGTCCAGTGCATCCGATTCCAGCCAGAATTTTATTCAGGTTTTTTTTTTTTTTAGCCTTTGATTGTCCCCAATCTTCCTGCAAGGCAGCAGATTGTCTTTTCTGTAGGTGGATTCTGCCCTTAGATGGTCGGTCCTCCCAGGTTTACGAGCACCATCTGCCCAAGCTTGAGGTAGTAATTAGTTGGTGATTAGACCATCACCATCACACATCAAACAACAGACTATAAGACCCTCCTAACTATCACGAACTTCCGGGAGTCTCACCGATGCTAACAAGTCATGTTATGACAAGTATTTTAAACTAAAAGTTCTACCAGATATATACGAATATATGATGAAACATGTAATTTACTATTTGGATAGTTTGTCAAAGAAGGTGTTGATCTCCTCCTGCGTTAGTGGACGCATGGTTGTTTACTAATTTGGTTCATTTAAGACAGCGTCCACAAGAGTCAGAGTGAGATGGATCTCCATTGTCGCCAACCTTCGATGCAGGGAGAAAGCACGACAAGATTGTGTTCTGAGCTTATACTCCAGGCATTGTGCTAGTAAAAGCTAAACTATAACGGCCGCCGTTGAGAATGAACGAAATTCTGCAAATTCAGATCTTGGCCGTTGGGCTTTGTTCAAATGTAAACAAGCGTCCATCTTGGTTCGTTCCAAAAAGGGAATATAGGCAATGGATACATGGAGAGGTGAGGGAAGGAAATATAGAGACAATGGATGCATGCTGTAGAGAGGAAACGGGAATAGAGACAATGTATACATGGAGTGGAGAGGAAAAGGGAATAGAGACAATGTATACATGGAGTGGAGAGGAAAAGGGAATAGAGACAATGTATACATGGAGTGGAGAGGAAAAGGGAATAGAGACAATGTATACATGGAATGGAGAGGAAAAGGGAATAGAGACAATGTATACATGGAGTGGAGAGGAAAAGGGAATAGAGACAATGTATACATGGAGTGGAGAGGAAAAGGGAATATAGACAATGGATACATGGGGCTCAGAGGTGGAACGTTTAAAACGAATGTTCTAATGAATCCCCTGTTCTTTGTTTTATTTTCACGACAAAATATAGCGATGACAATTCTCAAGAGATTTTCATTGTCGGTGAAGAACTTGGAAAGGTTTATTGATCTCATGATGCAAGTCAATGTGTCGGCTGTCTGTTATAGACACCCAATACAAAAACGTAACAGAAAAGTAGATTGCCTGCCTGATAACGTTAAAGTTACCTTTATCTAGCTATTTTAAATCAACGGAAGCGTCAGTGGCGCTGTTGTTATCGCCTTGGCCTGGTACTGATTAAAACATGATAGTGAAACGTGATTCAATCACATCCTGACACACCCCACTCATCTCAGCTGTAAATAAATGTACTACCTGCTTTACCAAGTATGGAGGGTATGAACAACAAGGAGGACACCTGGCTTCTCCCCTAAATGATGTGGCTGAGGTCGATAACATCTGATACTTCATTCCACAACGGCGTTATATGTTACGGGTCATTTTTTTAAACTTTTCCTGATTTCGTCAAAGAGCAAGGTCTTGTTAGAAGCTTTATAGAAAGAGGAAATATGAAGACAAAAGATTTTTGCGGTGATAAAGGTGAACTGTGGTGGGGTGGGTAGACGTGCAGGAGAGACACGTGAGGAATGATACTGTACAAGAGAGCTTGTATATTGTCCTGATGGCACGTATTGTTGGTGCCCGGTTGCATTCACGGGGCCGTGATTTCATTGAAAACTTATATTTTTTTTTCTCTATCCCATCAGCTTGTTAATCCATTGTTTCAGGTCGGGGAATACACACGTCCATACACACAGACAAGCGCCCTCAGTTTGAATGGCCAGCTCGTGTCAATAATGTCAAACGACCAGAATCCTGAACTGAGAATCGATCGAGGGGTGAAAAAAAATTTAAGAGACAAAAACGAACGGAGGGAAGATGAAAATATCCCGAGGTTACAAAAATATGTGCTTTTTTATTGGAGAGAAAAGTGAAAAGAACCACAGTGCTTTGATTTTCCACACTAAATATCCTTTCGGGTGTTAATAAAACCATGGCATGTAGAAAGCGGTACTTTGTACAATATGTCTATTTTCAAAGTGTGAATAATAAGAAGTAATGACGAACGTTTAGAAATTCTTCTTACACTTACATAACGTTTCTATATCTTTGCGTGGGTTTCTCAAACTGGGTTCTTTGGAGCCTTTAGTTTCATCCAAATTCAACGAATTATAAAACTTGAGAATATGTCGATTTATATTTTGAGTTAATGTAAATGGCGCAAATCAGTTTGATTGTTAATGCAAATTTATTTCACCGCACTTTGGAAGAGTTTTCAGACACAACAGGTGGCAAGATGTATGCCTACCAATATTTGAAAACAATTATAACATGTGATAACATGTATGCCTGCCGATAGTTGAGTACACTTATAACATGTGACAACATGTATGCTTGCCGATAGTTGAGTACACTTATAACATGTGACAACATGTATGCCTGTCGATAGTTGAGTACACTTATAACATGTGACAACATGTATGCCTGCCATTAGTTGAGTACACTTATAACATGTGACAACATGTATGCCTGCCATTAGTTGAGTACACTTATAACATGTGATAACATGTATGCTTGCCGATAGTTGAGTACACTTATAACATGTGACAACATGTATACTTGCCTATAGTTGAGTACACTTATAACATGTGACAACATGTATGTCTGCCAATAGTTGAATACACTTACAACATGTGACAACATGTATGCCTGCCGATAGTTGAATACACTTACAACACATGACAACATGTTTGCCTGCCGATAGTTGAATACACTTACAACATGTGACAACATGTATGCCTGCCGATAGTTGAATACACTTACAACATGTGACAACATGTATGCCTGTCGATAGTTGAATATACTTACAACACGTGACAACATGTTTGCCTGCCAATAGTTGAATACACTTACATGTGACAACATGTATGCTTGCCAATATTTGAGTACACTTACAACATGTGTGTGACAACATTTATGCCTGCCAATAGATGAGTACACTTCCTACACTTTGTATGTGGGACGATGATTGTACCTTTCTGTTATGTCATGGCAGTTTCAATAAACCTTTATAGAGACCTCATCTATAATATGTTCATCTTTTTGCTCTATATTTTATTTACCATTAATAAATGAAGCTATCTGTTAGAAGATATTTTTGAATTTAAATTTAAAGCAGATTTTTAATTTTTTGATCAGCGACTTCTGAAAATGGTACCAAAGAATTTCTTTGGAGAAGCATGGTGGATCTAGGTCACGTTCTCTCGATCTGCAGAAAATGCATTCGGGATCTGATTAATTTCGGTTCTCCATTGCACTTTTCTGGATTAAAGTAAAAATGATGATCTACTTATTATATCTGCGCCGCTAAAACGAAGTCATACACCGGCAACAGTCCTTTTTTGACAAATGAAGTGTTGTGAATGCGACCTTCCACCGTCTAGACTTGCTCTGCGCTTTACGTCACATTAGTGCTATTCATGACCGTTGTTGGAATTCCTTGACGCAAGTTATTTCCATGTTACTCACTAATGTAAACTATTTCGTCAGCCGAATTTTTATCTCTTTAGGGAATTTGCACCTTGTTTGTTCGTCGTAGGCTGCTTTCACTAGAGTACTCAGAAATCTAAAGGGAGCGAAATTGTGTGTACGACATTGGTGTGTGCTACGTCATCGTAATGGCTCATCGTATATCCCTAGACCGGCCGTACGCTAATCTAACGGTCTGTTGTTTGATGTGCGACGGGGATAATCTGACGATGAACTGTGTGTCTATATGTTCGGAATTGGAGTCAACAACGATGGCATAACATCATCAAGTGCTATAGATTTTTTAAAAATACAACGATCATCATTTTCAAGAGGGCGTGAACTTCCGGTATATGGTGGATAGGCGGCAGGAACAATTGAAGGCGATGCATGAAAAGTTTTCCTTGTTGCAGTTTCCTCATATTCCAAGTCCGGCTTGTTGCAGGAGCTACTGAGTTAAGTGCTCTGTGTACACCGTGAGCTGTGTGTCTCATCCGTTTTGATCATGTTTCGATATTCCAATTGCTTACAATGAGTGATGATATCGTATGACAAGGAACAGTTGGCTGTGTTCACTTTCTGCGCGGTTTCGCTTTATGTCTTTTGGCGTGTGCTGTGACTGCTACGATGGGTCTACGGTTACCTTTTTTTGTTTGGGAGATGAGATATTAATTCGGGTGATTACACTGGCGCGGACGGTTGAGCAATTATGGATTTTAATTCGTTTGCAGCGCAGTGATACCGGGGTCTTCCATAACCAAAATAACCAAATGGCAAACAGTGGGGCGTGATACCAACCAGATCACCCGTGAATGTGCGATTAGTCATTGGAAAATAATAGGACACACCACATTCCCCACAAATACTGTCTAGCGTAGAGAGTATTTCACTCCAAGATACTCTATCATGAACCAGCGCTGGTGCTCTCTTCCATGGCCAGTCAGATCTGACACCATGGTTATGGTTATGGTTATGGTTGGTCGAAGTCCCCGGTATCACTGCTAACGAATTAAAATCCATAACTGCTCAACCGCCCGTGCCAGTGAAATCATCCGAATTAAAACTCATCTCATTGAAGGATCCAACCAAAGAGAGAGAGCTGCCGTCTATATCATACCAGCTACAGCACATGCCAAAAGACATAAGGCCAAGCGGCACCGAAAGTGAACGCAGCTGAACTGTCCTTCGTCATACGATATCACCATTTATCGTTAGCAATCGTAATATCAAACACGATCTAGATGAAACACACAGCTCACGGCAGCAAGCCTGACTTGAAAAATGAGGAAACTGCAACAAGTAACACTTTTAGACATATCCTCAACGGTTCCTGTCGCCTATCCACCATATTGACCGGAAGTCTATTTGACATCATGCAACAAAATAACTCAATAGATGATGCTACTTTTAAGATATAGTTCATTGCTTGACCAGTAACGCATCAATACATTGTATGCGATCCTAGGCCATGGAACGGAATTTGTGCATAGGGTCAGTTTTCTTCTCGGAGGTTTTCACTATGTCAAGACAAGATCATAGCACCTATGGATGTATCGGTAGTGCAGCAATGTTGATTTAACGGAAAGTTACGTCACATAGGCGGGATATTCGTGTTATCAGTAAACAAATGAAGTTGCAAGGTCTCGTGCATTTACAACTCACCTCACAACAGTTGATTTGTGTGGTCACTTGAAAACTGAACAGGATAATATAGCTGTGTTGATAAACTCATGACGTCAGGCAGCACGAGGGGTGATAACGACCAGCCAATCAATAATTGGCTAATTGTGTCAGAATTACTGTGTCAGAAGTAACACAAAATCTACGACCTCCTGGCAACCGTCTAACTAGTCTGTCAAACCTGTCGGAATCGAAAGGTGAGCATTATACACGCAAAAAAGGCTGTGCTCTAGTCGGATATACCGGGGGGTGTTGGAATGAATTGCGTATTTGTCAGCCTTGGCAAAGGTTTAGGGGAAAATTCTGACGCACACGCGTATACGAGTACTAACCGTGCGACCAGCTAGCTCATCGTGTGTCTGGATGTTCTTACCCCTCCATATGCTAGTACTAACCGTGCGACCAGCTAGCTCATCGTGTGTCATGATGTTCTTACCCCTCCATATGCAAGTACTAACCGTGCGACCAGCTAGCTCATCGTGTGTCATGATGTTCTTACCCCTCCATATGCTAGTACTAACCGTGCGACCAGCTAGCTCATCGTGTGTCATGATGTTCTTACCCCTCCATATGCTAGTACTAACCGTGCGACCAGCTAGCTCATCGTGTGTCATGATGTTCTTACCCCTCCATATGCTAGTACTAACCGTGCGACCAGCTAGCTCATCGTGTGTCATGATGTTCTTACCCCTCCATATGCAAGTACTAACCGTGCGACCAGCTAGCTCATCGTGTGTCATGATGTTCTTACCCCTCCATATGCTAGTACTAACCGTGCGACCAGCTA
The DNA here is from genome assembly GCA_032433765.1 of Megaustenia siamemsis. Classification (NCBI taxonomy): domain Eukaryota; kingdom Metazoa; phylum Mollusca; class Gastropoda; order Stylommatophora; family Ariophantidae; genus Megaustenia; species Megaustenia siamemsis. Next base: position 144,921,709 of record JAVIAB010000092.1, on the reverse strand, counting down.
GCTCATCGTGTGTCATGATGTTCTTACCCCTCCATATGCAAGTACTAACCGTGCGACCAGCTAGCTCATCGTGTGTCATGATGTTCTTACCCCTCCATATGCAAGTACTAACCGTGCGACCAGCTAGCTCATCGTGTGTCATGATGTTCTTACCCCTCCATATGCAAGTACTAACCGTGCGACCAGCTAGCTCATCGTGTGTCATGATGTTCTTACTCATCCATCATGAGACATGACAAAGAGTCAAGTTCACATGATTGAAAGACACGAACGCTGAGGAAGAGTAAATGCATAATTATCAAAGTTTGCTTTAAACGACAACACACGCCACTAAGTCCTTTCAACGGCTTTTTATGATTGAAGATCCTGACGAGAAACCGTCTGGTAAACAAAGCAGCAGAAACTTCCGGAAGTTAGAAAAGCTACTCCATGACTGCAGCATAAACCCATATTCTCCAAGCAACAACAGACGTATGCTGCCTGTTTGATGGCAATACTTTCTGCTTTCACTTTTGGTGAGCTAGTACGAAAAGATAGCAACTTGTCAATATCAAATATAATGTTCGAATGATGGTAGCCTCAAAGCCAGTTTTTCTGTTGTCATTTAAAAAAAAAAAAAAAACTAACTGAAACATCTCGTGGTGATCGCCACCTGCAACTAGTGGCAGACCCTAGAAATGTGCAGAGAAAAGTCTTAGCAATAGATTTTGTTGTAAAAAACTTTCTACTTTTAAGATATTTTAATCAAACATAACTGCAAGCTTTCATTCTATATATAAGTCCAGTCTCATTTGGGAGTCCGTAGTAAGTAGCAAATTCATTCTTTTGCTGATACTGCGCTTATTTTTATATGAGTTTTTCTTTAGATTTCTCCAAACTTGTATATCAGTGTGATAATTCGATGTAAATAAGCTGTCACGTCCCTTTGAATACTTTTGAGACTGAAAAATTGTTTATGTAAATCTATTTATTGTTTATGTAAATCTATTTAGTGTACGTGTATCTGTGATGAATGTTATACAATATTTTAAAATGATGTTAATAAAGCGCAACCGTATGCTGTCTAATTATTTTTTGTTTGTATGGGGTTTGTTGTTGTTGTTGCAGCTCTTGTTGGAGTAGTTGAAGGTATTGCTGTTGATGAAAAACAATTGGGGAACGTAATCAGCTTTGCACTCATACATTAAGAGCTGAATAAAAATATTATGGCATTACTTGTACGCAAAGATGTGATTTCTTATAGAACACTCAAGCTCAGTGCTTTCCATTTTCTTCGAGTCGTGGACCGACTTCCCCATGTTGGGAACCGCTGCTCTGTTTCCACATCTTGCAGTCCCTAGTAACGGTACCCACCAATGAATAATGCCTGGTAATTAAAGTGATGCTCTATTGATATACTTCCGCTCATGGTCGCGCTCAAGTCTGGATTTGTCGACCCCGACAGTAACAATTACCCGCTCGATATGCACATCAGTGCTGTTTGTCCTCCAGTCACCGGGGACTTTTGATTAAATATCGAGTGTACTGTTGCGGTCTTCCATAAATAATGGCACTTCGAGAAGGTGGGGGAACAGTTTATAAAAAAAAAGAAGTTTGAAATAAAAATACGACGAACTCTAATCTTGGTAATTAGTTGATCTCTGGACTTCACATTTTATTCATTTTCATCGATTCAAACGTTCACGGACAAGCCAGTAACATTTCTCTTATGTAAATAAGCTGGAGCATTTTGGTGTCAGCCTTTGAAATGTGGATTTATAGAAGAATAGATACAATTGGATGGAAAGAAAAGAAAACAAACGATGTAGTTTTAAAACAACTAAAAATGAAAAGAGAACTACCAAACACAATTAGAACAAGACAAATGAAATTTTTGGGGCATGTTAAAAAACACAACAGCCTAATAAAAGTAATATTGGAAGGGAAAATACAAGGTAAAAGATGTAGAGGCAGACCAAGACTAACAAAGGACGAGTAACATCAAAAGATGGACACGTCAAACTAAGACAATCTGCACCATCAAAGCAAGAAACAGAGTAGAATGGCACTCCATGGTATCCTCCTGTTAAACAAACATGTTCCCCTCCACTGTTCAACTATATCTCCTTCTGTTGTATAAGTATAGTGGGATGAATCTTCTCATTGTTCTGTTGTATAAGTACAGTGGAATGCATCTTCTCATTGTTCTGTTGTATAAGTATAGTGGGATGCATCTTCTCATTGTTCTGTTGTATAAGTACAGTGGAATGCATCTTCTCATTGCTCTGTTGTATAAGTACAGTGGAATGCATCTTCTCATTGTTCTGTTGTATAAGTATAGTGGAATGCATCTTCTCATTGTTCTGTTGTATAAGTACACTGGAATGCATCTTCTCATTTTTCTGTTGTATAAGTATAGTGGGATGCATCCTCTAATTGTTCTGTTTTGTAAGTATAGTGGGATGCATCTTCTCATTGTTCTGTTGTATAAGTATAGTGGGATGCATCTTCTCATTGTTCTGTTGTATAAGTATAGTGGGATGCATCTTCTCATTGATCTGTTGTATAAGTATAGTGGGATGCATATTCTCATTGTTCTATTTTATAAGTATAGTGGGATGCATCTTCTCATTGTTCTGTTATATAAGTATAGTGGGATGCATCTTCTCATTGTTCTGTTGTATAAGTATAGTGGGATGCATCTTCTCATTGTTCTGTTGTATAAGTATAGTGGGATGCATCTTCTCATTGTTCTGTTGTATAAGTATAGTGGGATGCATCTTCTTATTGCTCTGTTGTATAAGTATAGTGGGATGCATCTTCTCATTGTTCTGTTGTATAAGTATAGTGGGATGCATCTTCTCATTGTTCTGTTGTATAAGTATAGTGGGATGCATCTTCTCATTGTTCTGTTGTATAAGTATAGTGGGATGCATCTTCTTATTGCTCTGTTGTATAAGTATAGTGGGATGCATCTTCTTATTGCTCTGTTGTATAAGTATAGTGGGATGCATCTTCTCATTGTTCTGTTGTGTCTGCTTTATTTGTGCAGGCATAGCTATTCTGTTTCTAAAAATAAGTTAATTAGAACCCTCTTCCTTCCAATAAAACGAGAAAACTGTAATATACCAGGCCATTGAAGCTCTGACACGCTTAAACTTGTTGAATTAACATTATATTTTCAAATTGTATTTGGCGTCTACCATTATCAAATAGAAATGTTCAAGGAGGTATTAAGTCCTACACGTTTTTACGGAATGAGCTCCGGACCATTCCGGCTGAACAAATCTTTTGTACAACGGTATCTGTTACTGTACAAATATGTCGGTCTCCTTTCATTGTCCTACTATGTCTTCTTTTGCTGTACACAAATAAGCGCTCTTCAGTTTGAGAAATTTCCTTTTCACAAGTATACATTTTTGAATAACGCATTTAATCAAGTGACTTTCTGTACGGAGTTGACCGTTTTACTTTCTACTGTTCCTATTCTAGTCTAATTCCATTAGTTCCACATTCGCTCTCGATCTTGCTGTCCCCACGTTTGATGTAGCTTATGTCTATGAACACATCTATTCGTCTTATTTCCCTTGATAGTTTCTTTCAATGCAGTGGGGAGCAATTCATCCCATCTCGTTAGGGTTTACTTTGAGGTTGCTGCATACGAGAGCATTTAATAGACAGTAAATCTAACGATGTTCTCATACAGGTCAGAGTATAAACCACGGAGCGGACATGTTTTAATAAGTTCGAGTGTATACAGCTGATTTGTGCATTTAGAACGGCCAGCCAATTACATTAATGATGTTGCTGGTGCACGAACACTTGCAGGAAATTCGTGACAAGACGTAGTCAAACAGGGGAAATGGGCTGAGAAGATATGCTCTTGTGGTTGAGTTTGTAGATTGTATTGTAGTACAGTTGCTAATCGGGATTTTGTAGCACAGGGGCTGTTTTCCGTCCTAACCCTGGTTTACAGCACCGGTATACTCATTTTTGTGTTGCTCCACCTGTTTGTCCACTACCACTAAGTCTTTTTTCCAATTGTATATTACATTACAGTCATTATTGAATTGTGTTACATCATGTTACATTACAGTCATTATTTAGGTGTTTGCTACCTTGTTACAAGGTAAAGAAAAAGAGTTCTTAAATGTTATGTATAGCCAGTCTTAACATATGGATGTGAATCACGGACAATAGGACAACAGACAAGAAAATCACTGGAGTCTGTAGAAATGTGGTTTTACAGAAGAATTTTGAGAGTACCATGGACAACTAAGAAGAGTAATGAAGATGTTTTGAGAGAGGTCAAAGCAAAAAGAGAGCTAATTTCCAATATCAGGAAGAAACAATCATCATTGTTTGGCCATGTAATGAGAAGAGAACAACTGGAATATATTGTAACTGGAAAAATTGAGGGACGAAGAGATAGAGGGAAGCAAAGAAAAAAAATAACAGACAGCTTAAGAGAATGGCTTGGCAGAAGGTCAACAACAGAAATGATAAGTAGCTGCCGAGATGGAAAGTTGATGAGAGACAAGATCACCTACGCCAGTAGGCCCGGTACTTGATGATGATGATTACCTTGTTACATCATGTTACATTACAGTCACTATTGAAGTGTGTGCTGCATTGTTACATTATGTTACATTACAGTCATTATTAAAGTGTGTGCTATATTGTTACATTATGTTACATTACAGTCATTACTGAAGTGTATGTTACATTATTCTACATTACAGTCATTACTGAAGTGTGTGTTACATTATTCTACATTACAGTCATTATTTAAGTATATACTACATAGTTAAATTATATTACATTATAGCCATTATTGAAGTGTGTGCTTGTAGTTGACGAAAACGACGGTGGCTAGCATGTTCGCTGCTCAACGCTCCTACTTCTATTCTCAAATACAGCTCATTCCCTCCCTCCCCCCCCCCCCCCCCCCATCATGACTTTGGAGCTCATCCAGTTTCTAAAAATGAGCACCCGATATTTCTTTCTAAGAAATTAGAGCGTCCTGACGTGGAGAACAAAAATAAAGAATAACACATCACCTTTCGAGGCAGTGCTGATATCTAATTGAGAAGACAAAAGGCGCAGGAGAAAAGGAAACAGGGCCAGGCACCACGAATACATCTTGTTCATTCTGCGGATGGATATATCTGTCCAATATTGGCAGATTCAGCCACGAGAGAAGCTGTTCAGCAAAGCAGCGTAAGACACTAATATTTTACCAAGTTAACTTGTCATGATTGTTTGTTACCAACCGTAAGTTAGGACGAAAAAGGACATATATACGTATATCATCATCATCATCGTGTGCCTTCTCCGCAACGAAGGTTGGCTACCATGGATCGCCATTCTATTCTGTTTCTTGCTTGGATGGTGCAGGCTGACATAGATTGACTTGTCCATCTTTTGATGTTACTCGTCCATGTTAGTCTTGGTCAGCCTCTGCCTCTTTTACCTTGTATTTTTCCTTCCAATATTACTTTTAGTAGGCTGTTGTGTCTTTTAACATGCCCCAAAAATGTCATTTGTCTTGTCTTAATTGTATTTAGTAGTTCTCTTTTTTTCAGTTGTTTTAAAACTTCATCGTTTGTTATCTTTTGTTTCCATCCAATTCTAATATATATATATATATATATATATATATATATATATATATATATATATATGTGTGTGTGTGTGTGTGTGTGCGCGCCCGTGAATATGTGTATAAATAACATTTATGACGATGAATGAAAAGTGTGCTTGTTAGAAATTGAAAATAGTGACGTCAACACTACCGACAGTTAAAGAGATAGCTGTGACTGTTGGAAGAGCTGGAGGTAACAGATAGAACGAAAGTAGAAAGACGTTGCTTGATGCTCATCTGGAACACTGCACTATGCCGAAGACAAGCAAATACGTGTTTATGTCTCAGGTGTATTGTCACAATTTGTATAGTTTGTTATACTTGATCAAGACTTTTGTAGAAAAGTGGTAGTTTGTCTTGTTTATCTTTTAGTTGAGTATCTCTACACCATTTTATGTCTATTTGATATAATTAGTGACGTATAGATCCAGAAATGACGGAGAGTTGGTTTTTGTTCCTGTGTAAGTCTGGGTTTGAATAAAAGTGCTGACCATTGAACTTATGAACTAATCATCATAAAGTCCCATGCATGCTGGCGTAGTTTATCACGTCTCTCCACAACCTTTGCTCTCAACAGTTATTAAACATTTCTGTTCTTGATCTTCAGCCAAGTCATTCTCTTAGACTGTCTGGTATCTTTTCTCCTTTCGTCCCTCAATTTTCCCAGTTGTTACAATATATTCCAGCTGTACCCTTCTTTTTACATGGCCAAAAAATAATTATATGAACTAGTACTAATTATGTAAGAGTATTTTTTAACTTTGTGCGGGTAATTGTTTATGTTTAAGTTTGGGAGTGATTGTGAGTTGGTCAGTTAATTGTTTAAGTTTGGAAGCCATTATGTGTTTGGAAATTATTTCTTTTTATTTATGTTGGGGGTAACTGAACGTTTGGAAAATTGTTTATGTTAACTTTGGGAGTTGGGCAGTCAATTGTTTATGTTAACTCTGGGAGTTGGGCAGTCAATTGTTTATGTTAACTCTGGGAGTTGGGCAGTTAATTGTTTATGTTAACTCTGAGAGTTGGGCAGTCAATTGTTTATGTTAACTCTGGGAGTTGGGCAGTCAATTGTTTATGTTAACTCTGGGAGTTTGACAGTTAATTGTTTGTGTTAACTCTGGGAGTTTGACAGTTAATTGTTTGTGTTAACTCTGGAAGTTTGACAGTTAATTGTTTATGTTAACTCTGGGAGTTTGACAGTTAATTGTTTGTGTTAACTCTGGGTGTTTGACAGTTAATTGTTTGTGTTAACTCTGGGAGTTGGGCAGTTAATTGTTTATGTTAACTCTGGGAATTTGACAGTTAATTGTTTGTGTTAACTCTGGGAGTTTGACAGTTAATTGTTTGTGTTAACTTTGGGAGTTGGGCAGTTAATTGTTTATGTTAACTCTGGGAGTTTGACAGTTAATTGTTTGTGTTAACTCTGGGAGTTGGGCAGTCAATTGTTTATGTTAACTCTGAGAGTTTGACAGTTAATTGTTGACAGTTAATTGTTTATGTTAACTCTGAGAGTTTGACAGTTAATTGTTTATGTTAACTCTGGGAGTTGGGCAGTTAATTGTTTGTGTTAACTCTGGGAGTTTGACAGTTAATTGTTTGTGTTAACTCTGGGAGTTGGGCAGTTAACTGTTTATGTCTGAGTCATGATTGAGTGTTAACATGACAATTCTGAATGTTTTGGTATATGGTGATGCAGCGTACGTGAAATATTCATGTGTATTCAACTCACCAGTATTGCTCTCATAAACCTATCCAAACCACATTTTCCGACAATAACATGCTATTAAAGCACCAGCGTTCTTCTCGTACATTTTGGAATATGCTAGGAGCAAGTGTACTCCTTCGTCATGACATGTTATTATTACATGTCCAAAACGTTGACTTTTCTCGGTGTATTTCTAGGGCAGGGTCAAAGCAAAGAAATGCACAAATATGGGAAGCTGCAGCAAGGCTGAGTGTTAAGAGAAATGAAAAAAAAAACATCTGGAAATAAAATAGAAAAACAAGGTATGGTTAAAGCTTTACGTAATGAGTGGGCGAGATGAATTAGAACAACGTTTCGGCTCAATAGACCTTCAGCAGGAACAAACATACAACATGTGTGTGTGTGTTGTGTGTGTGTTATAATTTTGTTCCTGTTGAAGGTCTATTAAGTCGAAACGTTGTTCCAATTTGTGTCGATATTTCTAGCACAATCTTCAAGCATTCTACACAGTTGTTTGTAGTTGATACTTTATATTAGTGTCTTTCCATGTAGATAAAATGCACATACATCTTCTATTAAACATTCAAAGTGATTAGAAGAATTACAATTGTATGCAGTTTAAAATTGTATATTGCATCCCTCGAAACTCTCCTATTTGTCAATTGTTGACCTTTCTCTTACCAACATTAACTACTACAATTTCATTTACAAATTCACATACATTAACAAATAAATGTTGACTTTAGCTAAATATTTCACGTTTCGCGTGTGGTGTTTCAAATTTAAACCACTTCCATAAAAGATCAATTTTAAATGAAAGGGGAGTGTACTATGTTCAGGAACTTCTTCATCAATAAGCAGGGAAGCATTTCCAAAATTATAATTAAAATATCACTTTGAAATGAAAGTAAACAAGTGTTTCCTGCACAACTGCTTTTGTCTTGAAAAACTGTTATCCTGCAAGAGCATCAGTATTTATTTTATTAAATGTGTACATTATTGTATATATTTACGTCATTTGTATGTCTATTAATCATTTGTGTTTGTGCGCTATTGTCCTTATATTTTACAGGTTTATATGTTTGAAACATCGAGTTTTCTCTTGCACATATTGTTTGCTGCCAGAAAAAAATGACGGTGAGAGTATGTGTATGGCAGAGAGAATGAGAGAAAGAAGGACAGAAAAAGTATGTGTATGGCAGAGAGAATGAGAGAAAGAAGGATAGAAAAAGTATGTGTAAATGAAAGAAAAAAAATTCTCAACACTAGACTTTTAAAAGGATGATCAAGTTTAATGCTATATCTCTACAAATATTAACTCTTCAATGTACTCCCTCTCTGTTACCCCGTTCCTCCATCTCCTCATTACTAGTTTTCCTTTCTCTGTCGTCTATCTCTTCATCTCTTTCCCACTTCTTCTCTAGCTCTCTTCTCCATTTGCATATTTCTCTCTACCACTCTCTCTACCACTCTCTCTGGCACTCGCGATTCCTCTCCTGTATTTTCTCTCAAACTCATCCATATCATGTATGCTCTCCATCTACCTTCTCTGCTCTCACTCTAAATCTTCTCTCTTCCTTTCACCTCACAAATCCATTCTCTCTTTTCCCTACCACCCTTTCCTTTCTCTCTCCCTTTCTCTCTCACTTTTATATTTCTCTCTCACTTTTATCTCTCTCTCTTTCTCAATGTCTTCCCTGGTATCGTATCCTCTCACACAGAAGAGCTCAAAACAATAAATTATTGAAGCGAGCAGACGTTTGGAGAGCCGAGCCATGTTTGCGCATTTCTATCCTGCCAAAAGGCATAACAGGATACGGCTGTGTCCCACCTATTCCTGGAGGTTGCCGAAACAGTCGTATTGTTTATTGAGCCCTTCATCTTGCATGATAGGCTGCCGATGGCCTCACAATGAGGACCCCCCGAGCCAGCCTTTGTTGGACCTCCGTTCGACCAAACCTGATATTGAATCCCGCAACCCCAGCCTCAACCCTACTTTTCTCAATCCCTATTCATCCACATATGCGCCGTATGAGGAGATTACCTGTATGTTCTCTGTCATAATTTCATGTGATGAATATGGCGGGTTGAATAAGCATCCATTAAGGGATTATGTAATGCATACTTTTAACTCTGCTTTAAAAAAAACCTTAAAAAGGCTAGTATTGCACGGTGATTAATAAAGTACCGCACTGTGTCTAATAGAGTACTGCTCCTAGAAATATATTTTCTGTGGCCAGTGGGGAAGAAATTAATTTATATTTCCATTGATCATATACTACAACGGGAGCCGCGATAGCGGTTAGTGAACTGGACAACAAAGAATAAGAGATCGGGTTCGATCCTGATCTACGGCTGCCGGGTTCACCCAGCCTTAAATGGGTACTGGATTTATTTTCTGGGAAAGTAAAGCGGCACGTGCTTAATACCGACCACATTGCCCCAAAAATCATGTGCCTACGGTCTGTAAAAATTATGGTCACTAACACCATATTCCCGTATTGGCGTGACAAGGCTCTTTACTTTTTATACATTACACCAGAATTGCCCCATTTCTGACCCGCTAAGAAAGATGCATTGGCCCAACGTCCGAACATTGCAATTAAAGCGGTTTGTATGCAGCTAAAGTGTCTCTCCATACAACAATCGTCTTGAACAGAATCGCGTCTCTGTCGAACAACAAAACATGACCACAAGAAGACTAATTATACATAGCGCAGTGTATCCACCATACACGATCCCATGTCTCTGTTCCTTGTACCTTGACTAGAGATCGACAAAGAAGGCAATGGTCGGTACTCTTTGCCACGCCGGGTACTGCAATAAAAAAGCTCTTCCATTTCATGGCCATATTTTGCGGAGTGTCACATGTCTGACCCACACTGAATCGTTTTTGAGTGCATGACGCGACCAGCTCCATCATCTGCCTACACTTTTTGCATCTCCTCTTGCTTGCACTATTTTAACAGTTCTTGGCTCCTGAAGTTATTTGACTGAATTATTCAGAGTAACGAGGTGCGCGAGGTGCGCGTGGCCGTGCGGCTAAAACCACTGTTCCGCTGGCTGAAAAGCTGACGTACAGTGTTCGAAGCCTGCGGTAGACAGAAAGGATTTTTTCTATCGGGGGTGAAATTAAAATCCTGAGTCGCACACGTTGTGGCGACTGCTTGACCAAGCGGCCTTTATCCCTCTGGTTCTATCGTTGCGCCCCCCCCCTCTCGACATACACCAGCAATGGTACTATGTGTCGTAAAGATTCAGAGTAACGACAGGTATAGTCTTGATGTTTATATTTATCAGAAAAAGTAAGGAGCGAATATGGAAAAGAAGTATAAGGTTGTTACATCAATCCATTTAGACCTAAAGTAGAAAGTGACAGATTATTCTAGCGGTTTATATAAGAGATGTGGGGGGGGGGGAAACAAATAATTGCAGTGCTGCGGTAAAGCTGGTAGTAAAGGAGCCAGTAGTGTAAAGTACTGTGTAAGCAGCCTAAGATGCAATGCAGCAGGAGGTCTACGCCTGGGAGTCATGACCCACCTCCCTAGAGTGTCAAGAAGCTAAAAGACCGAAACGTTGCTCGACGAGGTTTCTTCCTGATGATCAGATTGCTGCGAAGTTCTGAACAAAGAGTTTCCTACTACCACTTCTATAAGGTATGGTGACAGCTTTACAAAAAATGGGGACACAACAAAATAGTGACGATTCGACGTATATGCGAGTTTTGTTGTGTCTCGCGGGAAGAAGATTTCAACA
>JAVIAB010000092.1:144820625-144908125 GCA_032433765.1 Megaustenia siamemsis | reverse complement strand
CCTGCCTGCCTGCCTGCCTGCCTGCCTGCCTGCCTGTCTGTCTGTCTGTCTGTCTGTCTTTCTGTCTGTCTGGCTGTCTGTCTGTCTATCAATACTGTCACTCTTCTCACTATTTTATTTCCTCTTCTGATTATTTCTCTCACTATTCGTCTCTTTCCTCCTCTCAAAATCCTCCTCCAAAGTTCGTCTCTCTGTTGTTTATCTTATTTCCAGCCCGACATAGTTTACGAAGTGTTAAACGCACGGACTTTGTATAAACGTTTGAAATGATAAATACATAAAAAAACCAACAACAAACAAAACAAATCTAACACTCTGGGGTCACCGTTAGTGATAATTAGGAAGGCAAAAAGGGGTAGGAGTGATGTTTCCCCACGGCAAACTGTCAATTAAAAAAATGTATTTTGAGGCGGTATTATTTACTACGGTCTCGTAATATAAGGAAAGCAGCACAAATAATATCTGCATGATGTTCTAAACAAGAATAAGCGACACCTAGTAATAATGTAAACTGGTCTTGACTTATGTAAAATTGTATCTTTACATCGAAAGAATTTATATAAACGGAAAACCACTTGTTCTTTTAATTTCTTTTCAAAGAAAACAGTAGGTTGCTTTACTTTGTTGTTCGTTGTAGACAAGTTTTAAAGTTGTACAGAGCTGCTGTTGATTTTGCACGACAAGTATGTTTGTCTTAACAGGAAAAATATTTCCGAGCTGTGATCGCAGCCTTATGCTATAGTCATGGGAAAGCCTTCGCGAAAGGACATTGCCTACGAAGCTAATTTTTAGTTAGCTGAGTGGCAGTGTTCCCTAGCGTTTGGCTTTTCGTGGCAAGGCGTTGTGCCACTGAGTACGGGTTCGATCCTGCCTTGGTCCATATTTTTTTCTGTTGTTGATTATTTGTCATTTTTTCCGAGTGCTGTAAACATACCTCTTCCTCTGAATTGATTCGCTGAAAATCGTCCATGAAGTTTCCCTCTATAATAATATTCATTTATTATTATTTGTCTCCAGCCTAAACCACTGGAAACTACTATTCGTGCTGTTTCGTCCTAAATGTTTGTCTGCAACGCAAGTATTCAGCCCTACCCTATCCGGGAGATACTTGTCTTAACAGGAAAAATATTTCCGAGCTGTGATCGCAGCCTTATGCTATAGTCATGGGAAAGCCTTCGCGAAAGGACATTGCCTACGAAGCTAATTTTTAGTTAGCTGAGTGGCAGTGTTCCCTAGCGTTTGGCTTTTCGTGGCAAGGCGCTGTGCCACCGAGTACGGGTTCGATCCTGCCTTGGTCCATATTTTTTTCTGTTGTTGAATATTTGTCACTTGTTCCGAGTGCTGTAAACATACCTCTTCCTCTGAATTGATTCAATGTTTAAAGTAACAGGGATAGTAACGTAATCCTTCTTGTCAGTCAAGGAGAAGTAGAAGTTGTGGTCGATTAGTAATTGGTCAGCAAGGACAAGATGTAGGGAGGGCTTAAATCTACCGACTGTCTTCTAGGTTCACCTATTTTTTTTTACCTGTACCAGATATTTCTTTCTTACTTTTTTAAAAACTTTTTAAAGTTTTCTTTCTTTTTTAAATTTATTTTTACTTGTTTGTTTCACAAAGAACTGTGAGAATTAGTATTATACTCGACAAATCTTTCCCTATTCTTCTCACAATTGTTTTTTTTCAAATCAATTTCTCTCTCTGTCTTTCTCCCCCTCTTTTACTCCCTCTTTTTTCGTTTTCTTTCTTTCTTTCTTTCTCTCACTCAATCTCTCTCTCTCTCTTTCAGTTATTCTATATTGCACGAAAATGTATGAGTGACTATTACATTGAAACATAACTTTCTCTCTTCCTTTTCTTTCTTTCTTTCTTTTTTTCTTTCTTTCTTTCTATCCGCCCTTATACATAGTGGTGAAATGTAAGAAAAACTGAAGTTATGATTAAAAAAACTGACACAGTCAACAGACACAGATTGTCCGTTTGTGTAAAATTACTGTAAAATGAATTGGGTACCGGTGAACTAAGTCGAATTGTTAAAAGCACTGTGTCAGTCCAGTGGAGGCGGGCAGCGAATCAAATCCAGCAGACCTTTGTTGAGGTCGCTGATTAGAAACCTGCTTTCAGAGTGCGACTTTAGTACAGCTTCTTTCATATCGCACCCAGCGCGCTCCTGTGGGTGGGAGGCAGCATGTAGGTAGGCCTTCCCACATGCACGCCCTCGCTCACCCTGCTCCAGGCTTCAACAGACCGGAAGTGCGCGGTTTGACAATAATAATTACCTAGTTCCTGGCAGTGTTAACAATATGTTTGAACTGTTTCGGTTATGTCTTGTGTACATCTTGGGGGCCAGAATAACATGTACGCGAGTGAAAGCATAAATGAGGTTCAGAAGAAAGCCACGAAAAGGGCAAGGCCTGCCCTTGGCGTTGCCCACTGTCTTTATGTTTTGCTATCACAAGAACAATGTCGACGTTTACTGGTTCCTGGAACGTAAAATGCGTCCTCTCGGCCAGTTTGTCTCCTGTTTGAAGGTGTTTGGCAAATGCACTTCATGTGTTTATAATCCATACACCGCATGTGATATATGGAACGTTAGGAATACGATAATTCATGCGTGTGGTCTTTTTCATAAACATGTGTTATGTCATATTGAAAACTTTCATTAATGTCATGTTTTTGTACATTCCCTAATTCAGCTAATTTCAACAAACCAAACATGTGCACAATTTACTCGCTCACTCTTCCACTCACACACACTCATTCGGCCACTCACTCACCCACTCATGCACTCACTTACCTATTCGCTCACCCATGCATTCACTTTCACACCCACTCACTCACTCACTTACCTATCCATCCAGTCACCCATCAACTCACTCACCTACCCATACACTCACTCAATTACTCTCCCACTCATACACCCACAAACCCTTCACTCTCACTCACCCACCTACTTACTCATTGATCCACCCACCTTCTCGCCCACTCACTTACTCACCTGTTTGCTCAACCATCCACTCAATTACCCACCCACTCATTCACTCATTCACTCCCTCATCCACTCATTCTTTCACCCACTCACCTATTCGCTCAACTATTCACTCAATCACACACCCACTCACTCACTGATCCACCCACTTACCAATCCACTCACTCACACATTCACTCAGCCACTTCATCACTCACTGATCCTCCCACTCACTCACCCATCTTTTCACTCACTCACTTACTCACTGACTCACATACTCATTCACTCACCCATCCACTCACTCACTCTCGTTCACTCACAAACACTCACCCATTCACACCCACTCTGTTGTCCCACATTGTACCGTGTCACTGTTCCATTGCTACATATTAAATACCAATGCTGACATTACAACTATCAGTAAAAAGTTACAATGAAAACAACTGAAAATTTACAGAACATAAATACACAAGAAATACATCTACATATCACCGTATCCACCAATTGTCGTGAGATCTTATGCCTCTAATTACAACTGAGAGGGACGAAATACGAAATATTCCGCCATGAAAATTGAAGCCATAAGGAGCGATATGAAGGCCGCTGATAGAGAAACTCAAAACGTCAACTTTCTACTACAATAGTCCTACCTCCCATCAGCGTAACCATATTTCTAAAACAACTCGGGGGAGCCGTCATCATACCTCGAGGATAGCCGTGTACTTTGTTGCGATTTTTCTGTGTGATTAAGAAACAGATCAAAAAGTTAATGGGCAAATCCCTATTGCAGTGACGGAAAGACAAATAACACTGGTAAAGGCTAGGACATACATCAGGTGGAAGTGTAGGGTCCCGCATCGGAGGTTAATGAGAACGCTTTTCTAGAGTTAAGACGTTAAAAAATCACTATTTTCCTTTCGAGCCGAAAACGGCAAAGAGGACATACATTTTAGACTGTCTATCACCGACGGCTCCCTCAATGGGATAGAGCTGCTTGCACAGAACAGAGACAAATGGCGAGATTTGATAAAATATCTTTAAAAGAATTGAAAACTGCTAGAACAAAAATTTAGATAAGAGAAGGAGTATCTTTGTCTACGCCCTATGGGCCGGCTACGGCTCGAAAGGTCAATAGATAGATAGATCACTGACGATCTTTGTTATCTAGTGTCAGACCTTGCACAGGTTTCACATTTTATCTCGCTACACGTCCCTTATTCTTGGCGAGTACCTCCATTTTGGCAAGGGGACTCATGCATGCTGTTGTTGCCTCTTGCCTCAGTGTTCTTTTTAGTTTATCTCTAGGTCAACCTCTTTTGTTTTTGCCATCTTATTCCCATTTGAGGTCTTGCTTTGAGATTCTGTTGTTGCCTCTTCTCATCACAAGAAGAATATTCTATGGCGGGAGTTATTCATACTTTTTTTGTGCTCAGTTATTCAATTCTGATCTTATCTCTCATGCTGTTTCCTGTCATTCGTCTAATACGTTTCATATCGGTAGTGATTATTTTTCTGATCATATGTACAATTTTACTTCACATTGGTATGAAGAAATTGTTCCTAATTCAGTGTAACTTTTCTTCAAATTGTAGAGCCTACATTCTTTCTTCTTCTTCTTTCCTTCCTCATTTGCCTTTCAGCGTCGACTGGGGATTTCTTCGTCTACAAACACGCAATATTACTACTTTAACCTTCATTTTTTCCTCTCATGTTATTAAAGTGAAATTGTATTGGGAGAATGTGTTGATACATGTTTTCCACCTGTAACTTTATCCTTTATTTAGCTGAGAACTGAAATCCTCATGGTTGATTGCAGGCTTGGCTGACTCGAATTTGTCTCATATAAAATAGCTTTGTTGCGTTGATTCTCTTCTTCTACATGGAAGGCTTTTCATTATGTCAATGTGACCTGCTGTCTTCTTGCTATAATGGGGCCTAGGGAAGACGTCCTGATTTACGATAGATCACTCACATAGTTATTTACCCACATAGTTAATTATACTTGTACTGTGGTATGCGCCAAGATTTTTGTCAGACATACGCTGTGACTGACACACGATGTCTTCGGTCAACGATCTGTTGTTCAAATGGGGACAAAGACGAAGTGTAGATGCCATCAAGTTAGGCGTATTTGTGTATGTTCTTTGCAAAGATGAGTCATTTGTCAACTCAACATTTTGTGAAACAGACCATAATAGGCGTAGATCATATAATAACGACAACGTGACGCACTTAACATTGGTGAAACAGACTATAACTGGCGTAGAGCAGGCAATAACGACAACGCGACGCACTTAAGACTAACATGGACGAATAACATCAAAACCTGCACCATCAAAGCAAGAGGCATAGCAGAATGGCGCTCCATGGTAGCCAACCTTCGTTGCGGAGACGGCACTCAATGATGATGATGATGACGCACTCAACATGGGTGAAACAGATCATAACTGGCGTAGAGCAGTCAATAACAACAACGTGACGCAATTAACATTGGTGAAACAGATCATAACTGGCGTAGAGCAGTCAATAACAACAACGTGACGCACTTAACATTGGTGAAACAGACTATAACTGGCGTAGAGCAGTCAATAACAACAACGTGACGCACTTAACATTGGTGAAACAAATCATAACTGGCGTAGAGCAGTCAATAACAACAACGTGACGCAATTAACATTGGTGAAACAGATCATAACTGGCGTAGAGCAGTCAATAACGACAACGTGACGCACTTAACATTGGTGAAACAGATCATAACTGGCGTAGAGCAGTCAATAACAACAACGTGACGCACTTAACATTGGTGAAACAAATCATAACTGGCGTAGAGCAGTCAATAACAACAACGTGACGCAATTAACATTGGTGAAACAAATCATAACTGGCGTAGAGCAGTCAATAACGACAACGTGACGCACTTAACATTGGTGAAACAAATCATAACTGGCGTGGAGCAGTCAATAACAACAACGTGACGCAATTAACATTGGTGAAACAGATCATAACTGGCGTAGAGCTGTCAATAACGACAACGTGACGCACTTAACATTGGTGAAACAGATCATAACTGGCGTAGAGCAGTCAATAACAACAACGTGACGCAATTAACATTGGTGAAACAGATCATAACTGGCGTAGAGCAGTCAATAACGACAACGTGACGCACTTAACATTGGTGAAACAAACTAAAAATGACGTTATATAGCACGCATCGTATTTAACATTGAAAATGGAGGAAGGCTTAGGCTATAAGATGATGTCTTGTATAGAGGAAAATGGATTCAAATCTCAATGAGCTCTGAGTTCGTTGGAATGTTCTAGAACCACAACACTAATTTTGGAAGTACCAGAGTAATGCTGTCAGGGTCATCTGCTCGATAGTGAAAGAAATGAGCTGGTTGCTGTTTACATGATGTGCGTCCATGAAACAGTTTAGAATTGTTGGGGATTGGGAGGGGTTCCCCTATTGTCAGATCAGAAACAACGACAATAAACGATTGTTGCTGATATGGAGGTTGTCCACAAACAAACAATAATCATAAATCAATTACTTATTATATTATCCATACTTTAAAAAAAAAATATCTGCACAGCATTAGAGTTTCAATAAAAACGGTTTGTATCTCTACTCACAAACTCAAACTACACGAAATAAATAATTAACTTTCCACACTCTCTGTTTAATCTCTCTCCTTTGTTTTACGCCTTTCCTGACTCTCCATCCCTCTCTTTTACCATCGTCTCTCATAATCTCTTCCCTTCACTCTTTTCTCCTTTCTGTCATTTTATTTCTTTCATTATGTTGTTTCTCAGTCTCTTTCCTTTTAAATTTCCTTAACTCTGACATTTTCTCTAACACTCTCTCCTCCCTCTTCTCTGTCAATCTCTATATTTTTTTCTTTTGCTGTCAGTTTATTTCGTCTTTTCTCTCTCCGCCTCAGACCTATTTTCCCTTTTATTCTATTGCTGCTTCTTCTCCCTTCTTTTTATTTTACTATCTTATTTTCCATCTGTCTTACCCTCAACAAAACAGTCAAACAATAATAAAGGTACAAAGAAACACACATGATGTGAGTCTATTTGCAAGCTGCTGTGTTTCCTGCCTTGGCAACCTCTCCTTTCACAATAGAAATATTTCCAGTTCCCAACATTGTAAGAGATGGATCTGGCTTTGCTCTACCACCACCAAACCTGCCTAACATAGTCGCCATGGGGAGTCTACAGATTTTTGAAAGAAAGCGAATAACAATCGCAAGCCCTCAATACCCTTTTAACTTAGAAAACAAGCAAGACGCCCCAGGAAGATCTCCCGTTAATTGAATCAAACTATCAGTCAATCCATCCCTGAGACGCTAAGTCGACAGAACCTGTCAACCTATTCTCGTCCCGCCAACTGAGGCTAAAACCCTCGCTGACATCATCCTCGCAGGATGCCAGGCTCGCCGAGGCAGATAAATGTTTAGACCTTCAAGGCTACGTTTTTATTTGTAAAATTCTGGTTGGCCTGTCAGTCTGTGGCCTTCCCATTCGTCTCTACCTATTCGACGCTGCTAGTGGAGTAGTATGACTTCTAGTCTAATACACTAATTAGCTCAAATCCTTTTGTGTTTGTTTTCTTATTAACAAAGTATTTCTTGACTTACGTGGAATAGGTAGTCTGAAAGATCAGAGGAAATCTTTATTTGAGGTGTTTCTTGTCTCAAGAATTAGCTAGTGTAATCAATTGTGGAAACACAAACAGTTAGAGGTGTACAATATTGCAATTTCACTTGTCTAAACTACGACATAAAAACATTCAGCGTTTTCTTGTGTGTGGTTTAGTGTTGTTTCTCGCAGTTATTACCTCCCAGAAGCCGGTACTCATGCTAACATTACATCGAATGACAAATTATGTTATGATTTTAAATGACAAGTATTCACACGTTCCATTTGTTTTGTTTATTAATTTAATCTATTTACATATTGCTATTTTAAAGAATGCTTGGAATATATAAAAATAATACATGGAAAAATCGAAGACCTTCTAATAGAAAAAAAATAGAAGCACCAATAGAATAAAAGGGAAAAATAGAAGAACACTTAAATATTCTCAACAGCAGAGGCACAAAATACAACATGAAAATCAAAATCAACAAAACAAAAGTCATTAATATCGCAAAAGAGAAACAGAAGATCATCATAACTATTAGACGGCAGGCAACTAAAACAAGTAGAGGAATTTAAATACCTAAGAAGTCTAGTGACAAAAGACAATTCACAAATAGCAGAGATAGAATCAAGATGCAACAAAGCTTGTCAAATCATTGGACAGCTACCATCATTATTGTTCAACAAGGAAATAACTCTAGAGGCAAAACGGGCACTCTGCAATACAATCTTCATTTCAACGTTGTGCTACCAATGCCAGACCTGGACCCTAGATCCAAGACCAATAAGAAAAATAACCTCTGCTGAGATTAAATGTGTTAGACGAATGACAGGAATCAGCCTAAGAGACAAGATCAGAAATAAAGAACTGAGAACAAAACTAGGAATAACCCCATAGAAAATATAAAGAAACAACAAATAAAATAGTTTGGCCACATGACAAAGCAGCAAGATCAGAACGCAACACAACGAGCATGTATTGTAAAAGGAAAGAAAGCGAGGACCCAAAATAAACAGGAAAGTATTGAACGTGTTGAATCTAAAGATGCAAGCCAGACTGTAAACTGCGACACAACGCATCAAACGCTCTTTTCATTAAGAACGACGAAAATGAAGATATTATCTGATCTAATATATTTCTTCGTAATCTCAAGTGCATAACATACATCATTATAAATCTCTGATATATAAAACTGTGAGTAATATGACTCAAACACACACAACAACAAAATATATCAACTTGATCTAAGTATGCGTTTGATGAATTGACATAAATCACATGTGGTGAATCAGCTCGATATAATTTCATTATTACATGATGGCCAGAACGAGATTGCTGAAAGTCTGATCACAAAAGTTGAATACTGTGCAGCAGTACAAGCACCTACTCCATTTTTTTTTTTTATAAACGGTAACCTTTACCTAAGATAAACGGAACTTCCGGGTCAGAGAAACCAGAAATAAAATTTAAAAAAAAATCCTCTCAGAATATTGTTTAGAAAACCTAACAAGCCAGTCGCCATGTCTGGGCTCTGCAGTGCCTCTTGTTTTTGTCTTCGGGCCTAACAGAACTGTTTAATTTAAAAACAGATTGGCATGTAGATAATGCTTATCATAATTTGAGCTATCCTCCATAGCATGGGTTGTGTTTTTTGACAGCTCGCTCCATCTGATATGAATTTACATTATCAAGAGGTCATTTGTCTTGCTGCATTCAATCGAGGAACAGTACCAGTTTAAGGAAACTATCAACAATACTGCCAGATCTCTTTTTTTTATTATTTGCCAGTGACAGACAATGAGGGAATTAACCTACACGATTGTGGCATTTGTTGGAAAATAAATTGACTTCATTTAGGCCAGTCAGTGCTAATTAAAGCATCCAAATATTTGAGTTACACAGTTCAGAAAGTTGATTCTTTATTTTTTTTTAAATTGACAAAGGAATTACGTTTTCAATAAAAACAAAACAAATTGACTCGAGCAGCGACGTACAACCTGCCCTTTCAGATTTTCATCTGTGGAACTTTTATTTGCTTACGAACGCATCTTGAGGGACATTTTATCATCCGTCTCAGATAGAAGTAGGTACTAATGTTTACCTACTATGAGAGGTCACTCTCTGCTTCAGTAGAAAAAGCCTGAAAAATTATTTGTTGACCAATCGTAACCATAGAGGCTGGGTGGTCTAGAGGTGCGACGCCAGCATCTGCACAGGAGGGATCCAGGCTCATAGCCACCACAGGCTGCAGCATTTTCTTTTTTTCAAGAAAAGAAAAAAGATTCTTGGTTTCTTTGCTGCGTTACCCTCCCCTGATCTTTTGGTTGGGGAGATCCGATGCCCCGTCATCTCGAATAACAGCAATAAGCAGGAGGTCTCATGTGCACTCGCACACGTTAAAGAACCCTTGGCAATTAAATCAAAGAGAGTTAAAAAAAAAAAAAGGAAATTGCCCACTTCACGCCAAGTGGCGTATAGGGAATATGGTATTATTGACCATACATTTTACAGACCTTCGGCACATAATTTTTGGGGTAATGTGGTCAGTATTACGTCCGTGCTGCTTTACGTTCCCAGAAAAAAAATCCGGTACCCATTTAAGGCTGGGTGAACCCGGAAGCCGTCGGTTGGGATCGAACCCTACCCCTTGTCCTTTGTAGTCCAGTTCACTAACCACTGAGCTATCGTGGCTCCCTTAATAGAAAATAACGAATCAAAATTACGTCACCAAAACTGCTTACCAGATAACCAAAACTGCTTACCAGATAATCAAAACTGCTTACCAGATAATAAAAAAACTGCTTGCCTGATAAAAAAAACTGTTTACCAGATAATAAAAAAACTGCTTACCAGATAATCAAAACTGCTTACCAGATAATCAAAACTGCTTACCAGATAACCAAAACTGCTTATCAGATAATCAAAACTGCTTACCAGATAATCAAAACTGCTTACCAGATAACCAAAACTGCTTACCAGATAATCAAAACTGCTTACATGGTAATCAGAACTGCATACCAGATAATCACAACTGCTTACCAGATAACCACAACTGCTTACCAGATAACCACAACTGCTTACCAGATAACCAAAACTGCTTACCTGATAACCAAAACTGCTTACCTGATAACCAAAACTGCTTATCAGATAACCACAACTGCTTACCAGATAACCACAACTGCTTACCAGATAACCACAACTGCTTACCATATAATCAAAACTGCCTACCAGATAACCAAAACTGCTTACCAGATAATCAAAACTGCTTACCAGATAACCAAAACTGCTTACCAGATAATCAAAACTGCTTACCAGATAACCAAAACTGCTTACCAGATAATCAAAACTGCCTACCAGATAACCAAAACTGCTTACCAGATAACCAAAACTGCTTACCAGATAATCAAAACTGCTTACCAGATAACCAAAACTGCTTACCAGATAACCAAAACTGCTTACCAGATAACCAAAACTGCTTACCAGATAACCAAAACTGCTTACCAGATAACCAAAACTGCTTACCAGATAATCACAACTGCTTACCAGATAACCAAAACTGCTTACCAGATAACCAAAACTGCCTACCAGATAACCAAAACTGCTTACCATATAACTAAAACTGCTTACCAGATAACCAAAACTGCTTACCAGATAATCAAAACTGCTTACCAGATAATCAAAACTGCTTACCATATAACCAAAACTGCTTACCAGATAATCAAAACTGCTTACCATATAATCAAAACTGCTTACCATATAATCAAAACTGCTTACCAGATAACCAAAACTGCTTACCAGATAATCAAAACTGCTTACCATATAATCAAAACTGCTTACCAGATAACCAAAACTGCTTACCAGATAATCAAAACTGCTTACCAGATAATCAAAACTGCCTACCAGATAACAAAAACTGCCTACCAGATAATCAAAACTGCCTACCAGATAACCAAAACTGCCTACCAGATAACCAAAACTGCCGACCAGATAACCAAAACTGCCTACCAGATAATCAAAACTGCCTACCAGATAACCAAAACTGCCTACCAGATAATCAAAACTGCCTACCAGATAACCAAAACTGCCTACCAGATAACCAAAACTGCCTACCAGATAACCAAAACTGCCTACCAGATAATCAAAACTGCCTACCAGATAACCAAAACTGCCTACCAGATAATCAAAACTGCTTACCATATAACCAAAACTGCCTACCATATAACCAAAACTGCCTACCATATAACCAAAACTGCCCACCATATAATCAAAACTGCTTACCATATAATCAAAACTGCTTACCATATAATCAAAACTGCCTACCATATAACCAAAACTGCCTACCATATAATCAAAACTGCTTACCATATAATCAAAACTGCTTACCATATAACCAAAACTGCTTACCATATAATCAAAACTGCTTACCATATAATCAAAACTGCTTACCATATAATCAAAACTGCTTACCATATAACCAAAACTGCCTACCATATAATCAAAACTGCCTACCATATAACCAAAACTGCTTACCATATAACCAAAACTGCCTACCATATAATCAAAACTGCCTACCATATAACCAAAACTGCTTACCATATAACCAAAACTGCCTACCATATAATCAAAACTGCCTACCATATAACCAAAACTGCCTACCATATAACCAAAACTGCTTACCATATAACCAAAACTGCTTACCATATAACCAAAACTGCCTACCATATAATCAAAACTGCCTACCATATAATCAAAACTGCCTACCATATAACCAAAACTGCTTACCATATAACCAAAACTGCCTACCATATAATCAAAACTGCTTACCATATAACCAAAACTGCCTACCATATAACCAAAACTGCCTACCATATAACCAAAACAGCCTACCATATAACCAAAACTGCCTACCATATAATCAAAACTGCTTACCATATAACCAAAACTGCCTACCATATAACCAAAACTGCCTACCATATAATCAAAACTGCTTACCATATAACCAAAACTGCTTACCATATAACCAAAACTGCCTACCATATAATCAAAACTGCTTACCAGATAACCAAAACTGCTTACCAGATAATCAAAACTGCTTACATGGTAATCAGAACTGCATACCAGATAATCACAACTGCTTACCAGATAACCACAACTGCTTACCAGATAACCACAACTGCTTACCAGATAACCAAAACTGCTTACCTGATAACCAAAACTGCTTACCTGATAACCAAAACTGCTTATCAGATAACCACAACTGCTTACCAGATAACCACAACTGCTTACCAGATAACCACAACTGCTTACCATATAATCAAAACTGCCTACCAGATAACCAAAACTGCTTACCAGATAATCAAAACTGCTTACCAGATAACCAAAACTGCTTACCAGATAATCAAAACTGCTTACCAGATAACCAAAACTGCTTACCAGATAATCAAAACTGCCTACCAGATAACCAAAACTGCTTACCAGATAACCAAAACTGCTTACCAGATAATCAAAACTGCTTACCAGATAACCAAAACTGCTTACCAGATAACCAAAACTGCTTACCAGATAACCAAAACTGCTTACCAGATAACCAAAACTGCTTACCAGATAACCAAAACTGCTTACCAGATAATCACAACTGCTTACCAGATAACCAAAACTGCTTACCAGATAACCAAAACTGCCTACCAGATAACCAAAACTGCTTACCATATAACTAAAACTGCTTACCAGATAACCAAAACTGCTTACCAGATAATCAAAACTGCTTACCAGATAATCAAAACTGCTTACCATATAACCAAAACTGCTTACCAGATAATCAAAACTGCTTACCATATAATCAAAACTGCTTACCATATAATCAAAACTGCTTACCAGATAACCAAAACTGCTTACCAGATAATCAAAACTGCTTACCATATAATCAAAACTGCTTACCAGATAACCAAAACTGCTTACCAGATAATCAAAACTGCTTACCAGATAATCAAAACTGCCTACCAGATAACAAAAACTGCCTACCAGATAATCAAAACTGCCTACCAGATAACCAAAACTGCCTACCAGATAACCAAAACTGCCGACCAGATAACCAAAACTGCCTACCAGATAATCAAAACTGCCTACCAGATAACCAAAACTGCCTACCAGATAATCAAAACTGCCTACCAGATAACCAAAACTGCCTACCAGATAACCAAAACTGCCTACCAGATAACCAAAACTGCCTACCAGATAACCAAAACTGCCTACCAGATAATCAAAACTGCCTACAAGATAACCAAAACTGCCTACCAGATAATCAAAACTGCTTACCATATAACCAAAACTGCCTACCATATAACCAAAACTGCCTACCATATAACCAAAACTGCCCACCATATAATCAAAACTGCTTACCATATAATCAAAACTGCTTACCATATAATCAAAACTGCCTACCATATAACCAAAACTGCCTACCATATAATCAAAACTGCTTACCATATAATCAAAACTGCTTACCATATAACCAAAACTGCTTACCATATAATCAAAACTGCTTACCATATAATCAAAACTGCTTACCATATAATCAAAACTGCTTACCATATAACCAAAACTGCCTACCATATAATCAAAACTGCCTACCATATAACCAAAACTGCTTACCATATAACCAAAACTGCCTACCATATAATCAAAACTGCCTACCATATAACCAAAACTGCTTACCATATAACCAAAACTGCCTACCATATAATCAAAACTGCCTACCATATAACCAAAACTGCCTACCATATAACCAAAACTGCTTACCATATAACCAAAACTGCTTACCATATAACCAAAACTGCCTACCATATAATCAAAACTGCCTACCATATAATCAAAACTGCCTACCATATAACCAAAACTGCTTACCATATAACCAAAACTGCCTACCATATAATCAAAACTGCTTACCATATAACCAAAACTGCCTACCATATAACCAAAACTGCCTACCATATAACCAAAACAGCCTACCATATAACCAAAACTGCCTACCATATAATCAAAACTGCTTACCATATAACCAAAACTGCCTACCATATAACCAAAACTGCCTACCATATAATCAAAACTGCTTACCATATAACCAAAACTGCTTACCATATAACCAAAACTGCCTACCATATAATCAAAACTGCTTACCATATAACCAAAACTGCTTACCATATAACCAAAACTGCTTACCATATAATCAAAACTGCTTACCATATAACCAAAACTGCTTACCATATAATCAAAACTGCTTACCATATAACCAAAACTGCCTACCATATAACCAAAACTGCCTACCATATAACCAAAACTGCTTACCATATAACCAAAACTGCTTACCATATAACCAAAACTGCTTACCATATAACCAAAACTGCTTACCATATAACCAAAACTGCTTACCATATAACCAAAACTGCTTACCATATAACCAAAACTGCTTACCATATAACCAAAACTGCTTACCATATAACCAAAACTGCCTACCATATAACCAAAACTGCCTACCATATAATCAAAACTGCTTACCATATAACCAAAACTGCCTACCATATAATCAAAACTGCTTACCATATAACCAAATCTGCTTACCATATAACCAAAACTGCCTACCATATAATCAAAACTGCTTACCATATAACCAAAACTGCTTACCATATAACCAAAACTGCTTACCATATAATCAAAACTGCTTACCATATAACCAAAACTGCTTACCATATAATCAAAACTGCTTACCATATAATCAAAACTGCTTACCATATAACCAAAACTGCTTACCATATAACCAAAACTGCCTACCATATAATCAAAACTGCTTACCATATAACCAAAACTGCTTACCATATAACCAAAACTGCTTACCATATAACCAAAACTGCTTACCATATAACCAAAACTGCTTACCATATAACCAAAACTGCTTACCATATAACCAAAACTGCTTACCATATAATCAAAACTGCTTACCAGATAACCAAAACTGCTTACCATATAATCAAAACTGCTTACCATATAACCAAAACTGCTTACCATATAATCAAAACTGCTTACCATATAATCAAAACTGCTTACCATATAATCAAAACTGCTTACCATATAACCAAAACTGCTTACCATATAACCAAATCTGCTTACCATATAACCAAAACTGCTTACCAGATAACCAAAACTGCTTACCATATAATCAAAACTGCTTACCATATAACCAAAACTGCTTACCATATAACCAAAACTGCCTACCATATAATCAAAACTGCTTACCATATAACCAAAACTGCTTACCATATAACCAAAACTGCTTACCATATAACCAAAACTGCTTACCATATAACCAAAACTGCTTACCATATAACCAAAACTGCTTACCATATAACCAAAACTGCCTACCATATAATCAAAACTGCTTACCATATAATCAAAACTGCTTACCATATAATCAAAACTGCTTACCATATAACCAAAACTGCTTACCATATAACCAAAACTGCCTACCATATAACCAAAACTGCTTACCATATAACCAAAACTGCTTACCATATAATCAAAACTGCTTACCATATAACCAAAACTGCTTACCATATAATCAAAACTGCTTACCATATAACCAAAACTGCTTACCATATAACCAAAACTGCTTACCATATAACCAAAACTGCTTACCATATAACCAAAACTGCTTACCATATAACCAAAACTGCTTACCATATAACCAAAACTGCTTACCATATAACCAAAACTGCCTACCATATAACCAAAACTGCCTACCATATAATCAAAACTGCCTACCAT
Source organism: Megaustenia siamemsis (assembly GCA_032433765.1). Taxonomy (NCBI): domain Eukaryota; kingdom Metazoa; phylum Mollusca; class Gastropoda; order Stylommatophora; family Ariophantidae; genus Megaustenia; species Megaustenia siamemsis. The sequence continues at coordinate 144,891,695 of JAVIAB010000092.1, read as the reverse complement.
ATAACCAAAACTGCCTACCATATAATCAAAACTGCCTACCATATAACCAAAACTGCCTACCATATAACCAAAACTGCCTACCATATAACCAAAACTGCCTACCATATAACCAAAACTGCCTACCATATAACCAAAACTGCCTACCATATAACCAAAACTGCTTACCATATAACCAAAACTGCCTACCATATAACCAAAACTGCCTACCATATAACCAAAACTGCCTACCATATAACCAAAACTGCTTACCATATAATCAAAACTGCTTACCATATAATCAAAACTGCCTACCATATAACCAAAACTGCCTACCATATAATCAAAACTGCTTACCATATAATCAAAACTGCCTACCATATAACCAAAACTGCTTACCATATAATCAAAACTGCTTACCATATAATCAAAACTGCTTACCATATAATCAAAACTGCTTACCATATAACCAAAACTGCCTACCATATAATCAAAACTGCCTACCATATAACCAAAACTGCTTACCATATAACCAAAACTGCCTACCATATAATCAAAACTGCCTACCATATAACCAAAACTGCTTACCATATAACCAAAACTGCCTACCATATAATCAAAACTGCCTACCATATAACCAAAACTGCCTACCATATAACCAAAACTGCTTACCATATAACCAAAACTGCTTACCATATAACCAAAACTGCCTACCATATAATCAAAACTGCCTACCATATAATCAAAACTGCCTACCATATAACCAAAACTGCTTACCATATAACCAAAACTGCCTACCATATAATCAAAACTGCTTACCATATAACCAAAACTGCCTACCATATAACCAAAACTGCCTACCATATAACCAAAACTGCCTACCATATAACCAAAACTGCCTACCATATAATCAAAACTGCTTACCATATAACCAAAACTGCCTACCATATAACCAAAACTGCCTACCATATAATCAAAACTGCTTACCATATAACCAAAACTGCTTACCATATAACCAAAACTGCCTACCATATAATCAAAACTGCTTACCATATAACCAAAACTGCTTACCATATAACCAAAACTGCTTACCATATAATCAAAACTGCTTACCATATAACCAAAACTGCTTACCATATAATCAAAACTGCTTACCATATAACCAAAACTGCCTACCATATAACCAAAACTGCCTACCATATAACCAAAACTGCTTACCATATAACCAAAACTGCTTACCATATAACCAAAACTGCTTACCATATAACCAAAACTGCTTACCATATAACCAAAACTGCTTACCATATAACCAAAACTGCTTACCATATAACCAAAACTGCCTACAATATAACCAAACCTGCCTACCATATAATCAAAACTGCTTACCATATAACCAAAACTGCCTACCATATAATCAAAACTGCTTACCATATAACCAAAACTGCTTACCATATAACCAAAACTGCCTACCATATAATCAAAACCGCTTACCATATAACCAAAACTGCTTACCATATAACCAAAACTGCTTACCATATAATCAAAACTGCTTACCATATAACCAAAACTGCTTACCATATAATCAAAACTGCTTACCATATAATCAAAACTGCTTACCATATAACCAAAACTGCTTACCATATAACCAAAACTGCCTACCATATAATCAAAACTGCTTACCATATAACCAAAACTGCTTACCATATAACCAAAACTGCTTACCATATAACCAAAACTGCTTACCATATAACCAAAACTGCTTACCATATAACCAAAACTGCTTACCATATAACCAAAACTGCTTACCATATAATCAAAACTGCTTACCAGATAACCAAAACTGCCTACCATATAATCAAAACTGCTTACCATATAACCAAAACTGCTTACCATGTAATCAAAACTGCTTACCATATAATCAAAACTGCTTACCATATAATCAAAACTGCTTACCATATAACCAAAACTGCTTACCATATAACCAAAACTGCTTACCATATAACCAAAACTGCTTACCATATAACCAAAACTGCTTACCATATAATCAAAACTGCTTACCATATAACCAAAACTGCTTACCATATAACCAAAACTGCCTACCATATAATCAAAACTGCTTACCATATAACCAAAACTGCTTACCATATAACCAAAACTGCTTACCATATAACCAAAACTGCTTACCATATAACCAAAACTGCTTACCATATAACCAAAACTGCTTACCATATAACCAAAACTGCCTACCATATAATCAAAACTGCTTACCATATAATCAAAACTGCTTACCATATAATCAAAACTGCTTACCATATAACCAAAACTGCTTACCATATAACCAAAACTGCTTACCATATAACCAAAACTGCTTACCATATAACCAAAACTGCTTACCATATAATCAAAACTGCTTACCATATAACCAAAACTGCTTACCATATAATCAAAACTGCTTACCATATAACCAAAACTGCTTACCATATAACCAAAACTGCTTACCATATAACCAAAACTGCTTACCATATAACCAAAACTGCTTACGATATAACCAAAACTGCTTACCATATAACCAAAACTGCCTACCATATAATCAAAACTGCTACCATATAACCAAAAATGCTTACCATATAACCAAAACTGCCTACCATATAATCAAAACTGCCTACCATATAATCAAAACTGCCTACCATATAACCAAAACTGCTTACCATATAACCAAAACTGCTTACCATATAACCAAAACTGCCTACCATATAACCAAATCTGCTTACCATATAACCAAAACTGCCTACCATATAACCAAAACTGCCTACCATATAACCAAAACTGCCTACCATATAACCAAAACCGCCTACCATATAACCAAAACTGCCTACCATATAACCAAAACTGCTTACCATATAACCAAAACTGCTTACCATATAACCAAAACTGCTTACCATATAACCAAAACTGCTTACCATATAACCAAAACTGCTTACCATATAACCAAAACTGCTTACCATATAACCAAAACTGCTTACCATATAACCAAAACTGCTTACCATATAACCAAAACTGCTTACCATATAACCAAAACTGCCTACCATATAACCAAAACTGCTTACCATATAACCAAAACTGCCTACCATATAACCAAAACTGCTTACCAGATAAAACTATTAACCAACATTATTCATCCGAAACTGATCATCATCCTAGCCCGTCTCTGCATAGTTGGTTGGCTATCGCGACTTGGTCCTGTCTCTTGGCTTGCTTCTTGTTGTTCCACACTGTCAGAGACTCTTCTATCCATTTCTTCACGATACCAGTTTACTTGGTTTGTCTCCGCCTTGTTTATTTCGTGTTTTTATACGGCGGTTCCCACATCTCGGGCTAAGAGGCAGATCGACTAACAAAAGGACAGCTATCACTACCTTGGACATGTAGAATAATTGGTTCCTCTTCCACTCAGGACAGCATACAAGAAATTAAACCAACATTTGCACAGGCTAAGGATAGTCCTACAACCCATATATACGTTATGTTGTGTTATATTAGGATCATCATCATTGTACACCTGAATTGTCCATTGGTGCACTGATTTTACATCGGATTATATGTGAGGATGTCACATGTGCTGAGGTTCACACTCAAGGAAGGGTTGTTTTTTTTTCTGAGGATCCCCTTACTTATATACTTATAACCACCTCCTTTAGATCCTGTCCTTTAGGTCTACATTAACCACGATTAATCACCGAGAGGTCAAGTTCCTTCTGTTTCTTCGCGTTGTGTTTCCCTTAGATCTCCTAATCTCCGTTAATATCAACCTCTCTCCAATATTCAAGAGGTCGGGTCTCTCACCTTATAACTCCTGTCTATAGGACTTCTCCGGTCACATTTGTGATTCCTTAACGTCACTCCACTTGGAGATATTTAATCGGTATATAGTATGAACAAATTTCCTCTCAACACCACTACATATCAAGAATCTCCGCGCTGATAAACTACAGCCGAACACATGCTGCTGTAGGACTCCAACCTGATCAGGCAGTTGCGGAAGGAGAACTGGGCAACAGAAGTGCTCACCAACTCCAGGCTGCCTGGAAGTCTTGAAGAACACAACACACATAAAGAAACCGGGATACTTTTGTAGACATTATGAACCAAACAGCGATAAAAAAAAGCTACTTTTGTAGACATTATGAAACAGCGATAAAAAAGAAGCTACTTTTGTAGACATTATGAATAAGACAGCGATCAAAAAGAACCTACTTTTGTATACATTATGAAACCGATAGCGATAAAAAACAGAAGCTACTTTTGTAGACATTATGAAACAGACAGTGATCAAAAAGAAGCTACTTTTGTAGACATTATGAAACAAACAGTGATCAAAAAGAAGCTACTTTTGTATACATTATGAAACAGACAGCGCTCAAAAAGAAGCTACTTTTGTATACATTATGAAACCGACAGCTATCAAAAAGAAGCTACTTTTGTAGACATTATGAAACAGACAGCGATAAAAAAAAGCTACTTTTGTAGACCTTATGAAACAGACAGCGATCAAAAAGAAGCTACTTTTGTAGACATATGAAAAAGACAGCGATAATAAGGAAGTTACTTTTGTAGACAATATGAAACCAATAACGGTAAAAAAGAAGCTACTTTTGTAGACATGAAAATTTAGGGGTAATGGGGAGGCGTTGAGGAAAGAGGGGGGGGATGCTTTCTCACTCTCTTTTAACCAAACAGGTACCAACGTCTCGATATCAATCAAGATAACTGCCATGACTACATAACTCTGCCTTTTAAGACTAGACAAATTGAACCTTGTTTGTCAGCGAGAAGCTGAAACATTAATGCTGGATTACTGATACTTACCTACTAAGTGTTTATGTGAGTCAAGTATTCCATTTTAAAATTCTTTCTCTCTTACTACATTCACCAGATGACTGCTTCACTTCACTGTCCGCCTTTTTTCAGGGGATAGATGCGTTGGTTTACAAAATTCATCGATATCTGTGCTTTTCTTTCGGCCCAGCATATTCATCTTCAGGACAGTTTGTTTCTCTCTATACCTGACTGCTTTCCCGATGCTCATTAGACTTGCATGTTTCTAGTAGCCCTTCACGGGGAGCTAAAGTAAGGTCTTGACCTGTTTTGGTTCATTAAACTCTGGAGCAATCAGTCAGCTATGAGTCGTTGACTGTTCTCCTCCTCAATTTATTTCAGGTGCTCTTGGACGTCTTTGGTCCATATACACATTTAATATATACCAACATGATTAAAATATTGACTGAGCATCGACATGGGAAGAGTGAGAAACAAAATCAAACTAGAAATTTGGCGACGAGTAGTATTGGTTTTTAAACATAAAAGGCTCACAAACGCCATGTGTTGTGTGTGTGTGTGTGTGTGTGTGTGTGTGTGTATGTGTGTGCGGGCGCGCACGCGCGTGTGTCTAATAAAAACATTTATAGTAAGTGAAGATAGAAGTTAATGCACAAAGCATTCGACAAAGTAAATAACAAGCCATTTTCACAACTTTAGAAAATACAACTTTAGAAAGTACATATGTTGATAGAAAGGACCTGTGAATAATAAAGTACATGTACTGGAAAATAAAAATAAAAACAGATTAAAATCCATTCAAAACTTAAATAGGCTGCAGAAAATGAATGATTTACAGTGAAACACGGAATTAAAGAAAAGTAAGCAAGCCTCAGCCTGAGCTATTCTATCCATGGAATAAGCATTATTGAAGTCAGGAATTCCCAATACTTACTTCACCACTTGTCACAGCATTTAAAAAAAAAATGCATCGGTAAATTCTGTTTGACAAGGTTGCTCCATTCAAGCCCTACTCGTACATACAGGCAACGATTCCAAATCTCCTTAGTCGCCTCTTACTATATGCGTGGTAGGTAACTGTACTTCTATTCTTTTCTCCGCTCAGCCTGAACATCAAAATGTAGGAAATAAAATGACGCAACAAGGAAAAAGGTATCCTCGAAACACTCAATTAAAGTGAATAGTGCAGTTGAAAAAAGGTCAATGAATTCATTTACTTAGGAATGACGATAACTTTGGATAGCTGTAGTCGTACTGAAGTGCATAGTAGCTAGTCATATGTTACATTTCAATGAAGTCAATTTAAATATTGTGCAACCCCCTTTTGACAATGAGTATAAGGAAAGAGTTTTTTTCTGTTGTATGTGGAGTCATTCTTGGTATATAGAAGTGAATCTTGTCAGTCAAGACAGGAAGGAAATATTTAGTGGCTACGGAAATATAGTTTTACAGAATAATTTTTATGATACCATGGGCAGCTAAAAAGAGTTATAAATCATCATCATCATCATCATCATCAAGTACCGGGCCTGCTGGCGTAGGTGATCATGTTTCTTTCCACAACTTTCGATCTCGACAGTTATTTATCATTTGTTTTGTTGACCTTCTACCAGGCCATTCTCTTAAGCTGTCTGGTATCTTTAATAGAGGCAAGGAAGGACACAGAAACCAACCGTGGTAATTTCTTTGTACAATCATGAATCGTCACAATAAAAGAGATTATATAAGAGGTTACAAAAGAGATTATAAAGGAAGTTATAAAGGAGGTTAGAAAGGAGGTTAAAAAAGACATTAGAAAGGATGCTATAAAAGAGATTATAAAAGTAACTATAAAGGAGGTTATAAATATGGCTTTGACATGCATTTAAAACGATCTCTCGTTGTTTTTGCCATGACCCATCTATTCAACCAGTCATTTTAACTGTTGGAGTTTACGATTTGTTTGGATGTGTTTAATGAGATGTGTTTAATGAGATGTGTTTAATGAGATGTGTTTAATGAGATGTGTTAAATTGTCTCTTTCTGGATCATGTCATAGGTAATATGTCCGCCTTATCATTTCCTTGTGCGTTGGAGTGTCCTGAGATCAATTGCATCACCAGTCTTATGTCATGTGTCTTAATGAGGTTATCTATGTCTATGGAGATGTGTATGAATTCTGGTTTGTTTGTGTTACTTCCTTGTGCCTACATGGCTGATTTGGAATCAGTAAATATGGCTATACATCCTTTCTTTGATGGTTTGGTATCAAAAACGGTATTCAGAGATGGTACACTGCTGTTTCTGCAGCTCTTATTTCTGCGTCATAATTATTGTAGACTTCACTATATGGGCCACATACTTCTTCTGTTGGTCCATCTGGGTAATGTATCAAAACCCCATACCCAGCTTATACAAGATCCAGCACGTGGGGGAAACACCGCCGGGTTACCCCCAAAAGAAGTTATAAAAGAGACCAACTCAAAAAGGAAAGCTCGTAGATGAAACAATAATTACTTTTGGGCTATGTGAGAACAAAACAGCTGAAATATTGTGACAGCAGGAAACATCGAAGGAAGAAGAGATAGTGAAAATCAGAGAGATAAGGTATCAGATAGTTTAAGAGGATGCTTTTGTAGTACATCAAAAACAGAATAGATAAACAACTAAAAAACGACTAAAATAAACGACTGGATAACGATAGTTGAGGAACGAGAGCACGGTGATTTTTGACAACGATGATAACAATGATGAAAGTGATAACCAGTCTCAGCATATCAGAAGACATCAACTCTACAAGACACACCGATACAAAAAAATGTAGAGGTCTATTACAGCTACGGTTACGAGGTGGCTTGTGCCCTGTTTCATGACTCCCAGCAGCACCATGGTTGAAATCTGAGAGAGACCTATAGCTGACTAATTGCGGCAGGATCGGTGAACTCATACAGATTCAAATTCACCTTCCTCAGGTGGGCATGATTACAACCTTACCAATGTGACCAACGTGACCAATATTTCAAACGTAACCAATGTGACCAACGTGACCAATGTGACCAACGTAACCAATGTGATCAACGTAACCAATGTGAGCAACGTAACCAATGTGAGCAACGTAACCAATATGACAAACGTAACCAATGTGACCAACGTGACCAATGTGACCAACGTAACCAATGTGATCAACGTCACCAATGTGATCAACGTAACCAATGTGAGCAACGTAACCAATGTGACCAACGTGACCAATGTGACCAACGTAACCAATGTGATCAACGTAACCAGTGTGACCAACGTGACCAATGTGATCAACGTAACCAATGTGAGCAACGTAACCAATGTGATCAACGTAACCAATGTGACCAACGTAACCAGTGTGACCAACGTAACCAATGTGACCAACGTAACCAATGTGACCAACGCAACCAATGTGACCAACGTAACCAATGTGACCAACGTAACCAATGTGACCAACGTAACCAGTGTGACCAACGTAACCAATGTGACCAACGTAACCAGTGTGACCAACGTAACCAATGTGACCAACGTGACCAGTGTGACTAATGTGACCAGCGTAACCAGTATGACCAACGTAACCAGTGTGACCAACGTAACCAATGTGACCAACGTAACCAATGTGACCAAGAAAATAGAGAATCTAGATGGAAAGCTACCCGCTAACAAACAATTGCTATACTGAAGTTGGATGTTTTTTGGACGAAACGCGCACAAACTGCAGCTTTCTCTAAAGTCGGCATAGCGCGTTTTTATTTTGAGCGTACGATGAAAAGAATTAGTTATTGTGTGCATAAAGAAAGAAAGAATGAAAAAAAAGAGAGAAAAAAAAGAAAGAAAGAAAGTAAGAAAGAAGAAAAGAAAGAAGACCGCTCATCAACTGACTAGTTGGCTCTATTTCCAAATATGACGATTTTTTTTTTCCCGATCCACACATTTTGGAGGTTCATATAACCTCTGGAAATGGGTACCTGCGATCACGTGTGCGAAGTAAGGCGGCATGGAGGTAAACCTTGACCTTATCACTCATTAGTGGTGGCGACCAACAACAAAAATATTGTCATTCACACAATTGAAAACAAACCGCAGAACAGTAATTCTTAATGCAGAGAAACTTTCGACGAGGGAATGAAACAATGATCGTTAATACAAAGCAGTAACATGAAGACTCCACCAAACTGTTTTGTTTCTTCCCACTTTTATTTTCTTGTGTCCCATCATTTATTTTATCCTATGTCCCACATTTTCTTTTGTCGAAGGTCCATACGTTTTTGTTCATTGTCCTGTATTCAAGGTCTACAGACTTGTATCTTATAAATGTAGTTGTCTTGCGCCCAATCTTTTATTTTGCCTAGCCCCTTCATATTTATTCTCTTGTGCCCATTCATTTTTTTTGCCATGTGTTGCATGTTTTTTTTTTTTTTTTTTTTGTTGCCATGCACCCTATCATTTCTGTTGTCTCGGGTTGTTTAACATTTATCTTTTGTCGTGTACTCCATCATTTCTTTTGTCTCGTGTTGTTTAACGTTTATTTTTTGTCGTGTGCTCCACTCCATCATTTCTTTTGTCTCGTGTTGTTTAACGTTTATTTTTTGTCGTGTACTCCATCATTTCTTTTGTCTCGTGTTGTTTAACGTTTAATTTTTGTCGTGTACTCCATCATTTCTTTTGTCTCGTGTTGTTTAATGTTTATTTTTTGTCGTGTACTCCATCATTTCTTTTGTCTCGTGTTGTTTAATGTTTACCGTTTATCGTGTACTCCATCATTTCTTTTGTCTCGTGTTGTTTAATGTTTACCGTTTATCGTGTACTCAAGTGTACTCCATTATTTCTTTTGTCTCGTGTTATTTAATGTTTATCGTTTATCGTGTACTCCATCGTTTCTTTTGTCTCGTGTTGTTTAATGTTTACCGTTTATCGTGTACTCCATCGTTTCTTTTGTCTCGTGTTAATGTTTACCGTTTATCGTGTACTCCATCGTTTCTTTTGTCTCGTGCCGTTTAATGTTTACCGTTTATCGTGTACTCAGTCATTTCTTTTGTCTCGTGTTGTTTAATATTTATCCTTTGTTCTGTACTCCATCATTTCTTTTGTCTCGTGTCGTGTATCGTTTGTCGGGTACTCCATCATTTCTTTTGTCTCGTGTCGTTTAAGTTTACCGTTTGTCTTGTACCCCATAATTTTTTTTGGTCTCGTGTGGTATAAATTTATTTTCTGTAGTGTTCCTCCGTGGTTTCTTTTGATCAGTGTCGTATAATGTTTAATGTCGTGTTCCCCAATATGCTGTTCTTGTGTCTTGTCATGCTTATTGTTTTTGTCAACATTTTTTTTTCTTTTCTCATTCACTCTACCATATCTTTAGTTCAACCTATTTTTTTTAAATTGCACGCTGTATACGATTTACACTTTCATCTTCTCGTTGTTTCTTGTCTTGCATCTTGTCTTGTACAACATCTTATTTCTTGTATTATTTTGTATTTAATGTATCTTGAATTGCATAACATATATATTCCTTAGTAATAAATAGATATTTGTTTCAGAGCGACACTAATAAAGAAAGATCAACTGTACTTATAGTTGCTGCAGTCGTCGGAAATTTCCATCTTTAACAGTAGGTAGAGAACAAGGGGAAGTCATTCCACAGTTGAGCGCACCTTCAATGATCAGTAGCAGAGCTTCCTGGCATAGTGCAGACTACCAGGTTTTGTTTATGTTGAATTATGAACCACTGGTGTTTCCCATTCTTTTTGTTTACGCGTCAGTTGTTTGCCAGATTGTCGTGTGATAAGCGCGGCGTAATAGAATGCCAACCATGACTTAGTGTATGAGCAAAGTTGAGCCTAGAGATAAGAATAAACTGAAAATAAATAAATTTAAAAAACAATATGATGCACATTATTTTATATTAAATACAACCAATATAAGGATTTTTAAAATGTATCAATTAATTAAAAAAAAAAAAGTAAAGAGCCCCGTCACGCCAAGTGGCGTATAGAGAACATGGTGTTAGTAACCATAATTTTTATAGACCTTCAGCTCATGATTTTTGGGGTAATGTGGTCGGTATTACGCTTAACTCTCCCAGAAAAAAAAACCCGGTACCCATTAAAGGCTGGGTGAACCGGAAGCCGTCGGTTGAGATCGAACCCTACCTCTTGTCCTTTGTAGTCCAGTTCACTAACCACTGGGCTATCGTGGCTCCGTATCATTTATTTACTCTAGTAAAACCGATTTCACATAATTATTTCACAGTCAATCAATCTCAGTCATCTAATATGAGTAAATGTACACGCTAGCAGAAGGGTTAATATAAGTCAGTGACTCATAGCTGACTGCACCTAATCAGTGAATCTGAACTTCCAAAACCTTACTACACCTCTTCGCAGTGCCCCTAACAGACTAACCAGTCAAGCCAGGCAGTTATGGATCGAAAGTAAGGCGATCCTGTACTCAATAACGTCATGCTGACGTCACATGTGGGGGCCGCTAATATCAGGACCATAGCTGATTATGGATCTTGCAGCGCCCCTAGAAATGTTACTTCTCTCTTTTCTTTCCCTGAGTATTCTCTTTTTATATGAGTCTGCTCTTTACTTTAGTTAGAGCTTCAGTGATGTCTCTGAGGATTGCGGCCTGCAGCTATTTCTTCTCAGGCTGCAGTGTCGGTCTTCATGTCACGTTAACACACGTCTATAAATCGTGTATCATATATATATATATATGAACGGGATTAAAAACAAAGCTTAATTCATTCACCACAACTTAAATGCTTGCATTAAAATCATTCACCACAACTTGAATACATGCATTAAAATCATTCACCACAACTTGAATACATACACTAAAATCATTCACCACAACTTGAATACAAACACTAAAATCATTCACCACAACTTGAATACATACACTAAAATCATTCACCACAACTTGAATACATACACTAAAATCATTCCCCACAACTTGAATACATGCATTAAAATCATTCACCACAACTTGAATAAATACACTAAAATCATTCACCACAAATTGAATACATACACTAAAATCATTATCGCTGTCACTGCGACTTGTATATACAGTGTATACATTAAATCATTCGCCACAACTTAAATACATACATTAAAATCATTCACCACATATCACATTCGTGCAGAGGCGAAGGCATCTGCCTGCACCAACGTTGAATGCAGTCAGCAAATCAAAGCTGACTGTTAGTAAAAAGATCGGTCTATCAAATCAATCAAAATTTTATTCCACATTCTCCCAGTGTCAATCTTACGAGTTGAGTTGGGATCGTGAGTGATGAGAACCTAGCAGTAAAAAATGTCATTCTTAAGGTTGGTGTTTTGAGACAAGAAGCTCAGATATCATAGTTTGGGGTAAAACGCGACGCAAAGCATCTATGCCCATTTAACGTCATTTTAAGGACGATCAATGTATACAAATATTCATCAATTGAACGTAGAAGAAAATTAAATGCTTAAATATTCAAGTTAAATAAGATAAAAATAACATCAACTTCGCATTAAACGAAAATGTAATTAATTTTAGAGAAATAAAACTAGAACCGATTTTGAAAAAGGGAAGAACTTTTTAAAACTGCAATCAATAAAATGATTAATTGTATTAGCAGATGAAGTAATTAGCTGCGAAACAAAATAAAAATATGAGGGAAAAGGAATATTATAATGCCAGGAAAACTAATTGTCTGTTTCTAGCAATAAGGAAAAAAAATGGTATAAATTTTGTATTATACCATAAGGTTACATTATTACATTACAATGTACTTTTTCTTTGTTGAAGTCATTTAACATTTTAAAAAAGAAACACTGAACGTGAGAAAATAAATAACATTAATTTAAATTATAGGGAAACAGAAGAACAAAAATAGAGAAAAAAACTAAAAAAAAACAAAAAAAGTGTTAACAATTGTAGTATTAAAAAAAACGTAAAGTACCCCTGTCACGCCAACTGGCGTACAGGGAATATGGAGTTAGTGACCATAAATTTTACAGACCTTCGGCACATGATTTTCGGGGTAATGTGGTCGCTATTACGCCTGTTCTGCTTCACTTTCCCAGAAAAAAAATCATGTACCCATTAAAGGCTGGGTGAACCCGGAAGCCGTCGTTTGGGATCGAACCCTACCCATTGTCCTTTGTAGTCCAGTTCACTAACCACTGAGCTAGCGACGCTCCCTTACAATTGTAGTATGCATCGTGATAATAGACTTTGGTATAAGGTGGTTATAGCTATTACCGGCTTGTGACCAATGATAGAAGAAAGAGTACAATTTGCTAGGCAATTAAACAGAGTAGGGAGAAATAATCCGAGCGATGGATGGAGAAAAATAAAATAATAAATACAAACACAATCGCTTACACATGCGCACAAATACACGCACGCGCACTTGCACACACACACGCACGCGCACTTGCACACACACACACACACACGCGAGTGCACACACACACACGCGCGCGCGCGCGAAAACAAATGGGAAGTTTAAAGAAATTCAAAGTAGGATAATTGAAACCAGAAATCATACAGTAATACCATATTCATTCACCAAAAATAGAACATCATTCCTTATAAATGTATAGAGTGCAATAATTATTGTTGAGCTATCTTAGAAATAAAAAATAATATTTTTTTAAATATATATTATCCAAGTAGCACTCATATTTAAACCTCGCCCCCCCGCTCCCCCCCACACACACACACACAAGCGTGCACTTTTCCTATGTAGTATAAAAGTAAAAAGCCCCCGTCACGCCATGTGACGTATAGGGAATATGGTGTTAGTGACCATAAATTTTACAGACCTTCAGCACATGATTTTTGAGGTAATGTGGACGGTATTACGCCCGTGCTGCTTTACTTTCCCAGAAAAAATTATGGTACCCATTAAAGGCTGGGTGAACCGGTAGCCGTTGGTTGGGATCGAACCCTACCACTTGTCCTTTGTAGTCCAGTTCACTAACCACTGAGCTATCGCGGCTCCCACTTTATTATACTTTATTAAATTAAACACAAGGAAAGTGTCCGGTTACGTTTATATATAACTTCAATGAATATGTGCGATAGGCCGACAAACAATGCAACTCGATCTAACGTTAATTCCAAGCTCAGCGCATAATACATCTTCAATGAATTGTCATAGCGCTCACCTGCTAAGTGGGCCTGGATTCGTTGTGTCGTTAGCTTATAACACAACGATATCAGAAACTTTCTGCCTGATGCATTTGTTATCAATATGTGTAGATTTACTTAACAAGTTTTCCGAGTCATTTTTGACTCAGTCTTTAATTTTAAACTGTCAATGATTTTGTTTAACGTGCACGAGTTCATACATGCATTTCTATGTATCACTGTTATAGGAGAGGGCTAGACGTCGGATCTCACTACCCAGAGAGGGCTAGATTTCGGATATCACTACCCAGAGAGGGCTAGATTTCGGATATCACTACCCAGAGAGGGCTAGATTTCGGATATCACTACCCAGAGAGGGCTAGACTTCGGATAGTACTACCCAGAGAGGGCTAGATTTCGGATATCACTACCCAGAGAGGGTTAGATGTCGGATATCACTACCCAGAGCGGGCTAGATTTCGGATATCACTACCCAGACAGGGCTAGACTTCGGATAGCACTACCCAGAGAGGGCTAGACGTCGGATATCACTACCCAGAGAGGGCTAGACTTCGGATATCACTACTCAGAGAGGGCTAGACGTCGGATATCACTACCCAGAGAGGGCTAGACTTCGGATATCACTACACAGAGAGGGCTAGACGTCGGATATCACTACACAGAGAGGGCTAGACTTCGGATATCACTACCCAGAGAGGGCTAGACGTCGGATATCACTACCCAGAGAGGGCTAGACTTCGGATATCACTACCCAGAGAGGGCTAGACTTCGGATAGCACTACCCAGAGAAGGCTAGACGTCGGATATCACTACCCAGAGAGGGCTAGACATCGTATATCACTACCCAGATAGGGCTAGACGTCGGATATCACTACCCAGAGAGGGCTAGACGTCGGATATCACTACCCAGAGAGGGCTAGACTTCGGATATCACTACCCAGAGAGGGCTAGACTTCGGAAATCACTACCCAGAGATGGCTAGACGTCGGATCTCACTACCCAGAGAGGGCTAGACGTCGGATATCACTACCCAGATAGTGCTAGACGTTGGATATCACTAACTAGAGAGGGCTAGACGTCGGATATCACTACCCAGAGAAGGCTAGACTTCAGATCTCACTACCCAGAGCGGAAGGTAACTTACGAAAAAATAATGAATTCAAAGTGAAAGAATCCAGCGCTCTGTGGACGGGATTAGAACCCGGAACCTTTCTGTCCAGAAGCCGACCTCTTACCTCTAGGCTCTAAACTACTTAGTCTCACAGTTTATCTTCAACTATCTTTAAAAAAATATATACAAAAAATGTTGTAGGACCATCTCTATCTGGTGCACTAACATCAACGATATCAGACTTACCCAAGACTCGCTGAACCCACAAAATAGAAAGAAGTCTCACCGAAAAGGAAAATTTGAACAACCTTCAGCGTATGGCTGGTACTGATAAGGCATTTTCTACCTGTGACCGGACATATTATACCAGATAAGGTCTTCACTATCGCTTCCTTATTCAGGAGAAAGGATGCTACAGAAGTGAAAAGCTTACACTGTATAACAACGGACATTTCGAAAAGACAATCATCACTATCATAAAGTAAAGTAAAGTACCCCCCGTCACGCCGAGTGGCGTATAGGGAAATATGGTGTTAGTGACCCTATATTTTACAGACCTTCAGCACATGATTTTTGGGGTAATGTGGTCGGTATTACGCCCGTGCTGCTTTTACTTTCCCAGAAAAAATCCGGTACCCATTTAAGGCTGGGTGAACCCGGAGCCGTCGGTTGGGATCGAACCCTACCCCTTGTCCGTAGTAGTCCAGTTCACTAACCACTGAGCTATCGCGGCTCCTACTAATTTTTAGGGAATTAGTAAAACCCAGGTGTCCTCGCCAGGGTACGAACCCCGGCTGTTGCCGTGGTAAGCCAACCGCCTATCGATTGCGCTAACCGGACACCCCATCACTATCATGCAACATAAAAATAAGCGGGATAAATCTGAAACAAGTGTAAAGCGTCAAATACTTGTTTGCAATAACAACATCAGAAGGACGATGCACATCAGAAATAAATAAAAACAGAATAGCTGAGGTCAAAGTAGTATTTCAGAAAAAGAGAAACATCTTGTGCAACAAGTCTGTGTCAATAGAAATGTGAAAGAGAGTTTATAGGTGCTTTATAGAGCCAATTCTGACCTATGGAAGCGAATCATGGACAGTAAACAAACAAACAAACAAACAAAACAAACGAAAAGACTATTAGAGTCCACTGGGACTGAATTTCCCAGAAGACTATTGAGAACTTCATGGGCAGCTAACAGACCAGCGAAGAAATCCTCAAAGAGGCCAACAAAAAAAAAAAAAAGAAAACTCCCAAAACATCAGATAGAAATAATCAACACTTTTTCAAGAAGAGGAAAGTTGCAATATTTGGCCACAAATGACAAAATACAAGGAAAAAGAATTCGTGGTCGACAAAAACAAAAGATAAAAGTTATCTTGGCATCAAAGCACAGTAAACATCATCATCATCATCAAGTACCGGACGTAGTAGTGGCGTAGGTGATCATGTCTCTCCACAACATTCAATCTCGGCAGCTATTTATCATTTCTGTTGTTGACCTTCTGCCAAGCCATTCTCTTAAGCTGTCTGTTATTTTTTTCTCTTTGCTTCCCCCTATCTCTTCGTCCCTCAATTTTTCCAGTTGTTACAATATATTCAAGTTGTTCTCTTCTCATTACATGGCCAAAAAATGATGATTGTCTCTTTCTAACATTGGAAATTAGCTCTCTTTTTGCTTTGACCTTTCTCAGCACCTCTTCATTACTTTTCTTAGCTGTCCATGGTATTCTCAACATTCTTCTGTAAAACCACATTTCTACAGACTCCAGTGATTTTCTTGTCTGTTGTCCTATTGTCCATGATTCGCATCCGTATGTTAAGACTGGCTCTACGTAACATTTAAGAACTCTTTTTCTTGTTTCTATTGTCAAAAATGGATTGCATAGTATTTTCCTCATTTTTTTGGAAAGCTGCTTTTGCCTGAGCCATTCTACATCTCACCTCTTTTGTACATCTTCCGTCTGAGGTTAACAAAGTTCCCAAATATTTAAATTAATTTACCTGTTTTACCCGCACAGTAAACAACCAACTGAATTAGAAGAGATCTGAATTAGAAAACTGAAGATACGATGCATTCAGGACTGGGAATTGTGGAAGGACATGTTCGCTTACGTCGAAGGGTATGCCACACAATGGTGAATGTACTGCTAACATCATTATTGCGAGGGGTAATCTATGAATCATTTGGAGGACTTGGATTTTGCTGATGATGTTGCACTCCCAGAAACAAATAAAAGACAAGCTACATAAAGTAAAAATAAAATTCTACCAAAATAGCACTACAGATTCTCTCTTCTCTCATCTACCTTTCAGCTCCCTGTGGAGCATAGGTATTCAACAATCGCTTTCTACTTACCACAGATTAATATTGATAAAATAAAGATAATGGAATGTAACAACATGTGCCACAACCAAATAGAAATTGAAAGAGCACCTATTGAAAGTGAATCACTTTACAAATCTTGTCAACAATACCGACAAAGATGAGGAGTAGAGAGAAAGACATTATGCGGAGAATTAATAAAGCAAGAACATCATTCATCCACTTTAATAAAAGATAGGCAGGA
This sequence comes from Megaustenia siamemsis, assembly GCA_032433765.1. Classification (NCBI taxonomy): domain Eukaryota; kingdom Metazoa; phylum Mollusca; class Gastropoda; order Stylommatophora; family Ariophantidae; genus Megaustenia; species Megaustenia siamemsis. The sequence goes on along the minus strand of JAVIAB010000092.1, from coordinate 144,874,052 downwards.
AAAAGCATAAAAACTAGAAGAAAGAAAATCATTTAATACAAATGTAAAACAGTTCTCTTATATGGATCAGAGACATAGATGCTGAATGACACAACTAAGCAAACCCTACAAACATATATAAGAACTGTTTGGGAAATATTCTTACATCAGATAGTATGACAAGATCAGAAATATCTGGGAAAGAACAAAACAACGGCAAAGCGAGCAACAGATTATGAATAGAAAATAGTGACGGATTGGACAGTCAAGACAGGCACTGTCACGGAGCCCACAGGGAAAGAGAAAGACAGGAAGGCCCAGTAGCATGGAGAATATAAAACAGAAACTATTAAGAACATTGACCAACAGTGGAGAGATAGAGAGAACACCTCCAAGTATAAGAAAAGATAGACAGAGACTGTCCGTGGCCTATGCTTCGAAGGAGGGAGGGGTTGGTTTAGAGGGGAACAGGCAAATAATTGCAATGCTGCGGTAAAGCTGGTAGCAAGGAGCCAGTGATGGGGAGTGTTAGACACTCCAAGGTATGGTGACAGCTTTACAAAGAGGGAACACAACACAATACTGGCGTTTCGGCCTGTAGCCTTCTTCAGAAAACGGGGACAATGACAACAAACGATGAAGCACAATAATCTATATCTACATGTAAAAAAATGTTGGTTTAGAGGCGGTCGTTGGTTAATTGAATTCTACAAATGCACATTTTGTTCGCGAGTATAAAAAAATGTTGGTTTAGAGGATTTGGTTGGTTAATAATTCTACAAATGCACATTTTGTTCGCGATTGATAATGTTGTTTGTCTTGGAGAGGGGGGGGGGGGAGGGGTTGCCTACTTCTTGACGAGGCACGATCCGTCCAACCTCAGACTTATAGGTTACATTATGCAACAACTTCCATCCAAAAGTAAATGAGAAAAAGAACTTTTTAACTTGTTGATACAAGTACACTTTATCTACAATTAATAGTGAGTTCGGTACTTAGAAAGTTCCCCCTGTCTCTATAATAGCCCATATCTGACGAACTAAAACGTAGCAACATAATATTACACCGCAACAGACCTCCATAAATTGTCACTAAAAAAATTACCTATTATAAGTTATCTTTGTTAATTATATAGTAGCATTTCCTTGAATTTCATGGAATCTAAATTTAAAAATAAGTTGTTACAAATTAATTACGTAATTAATAAAAATCGATTACTATCGCTCCAGGTCCCTTGAGGTCTCTTTCATTTAATGTCCCTTTATTATGGCTGGCTCATTTGTTATTAGATAACGCACACAATCCTGGACATGTTTTAATGTAACCTGCTTAATACGTGCCAAAAAACTGAAATATGATGTAGGTTACATATTATCAAGCTCATATTCAATGGAAATGAGTAATAACTTTTTTCTTTTGTTTCTTTTTTATCTTTCTTTTTCTGTTTTGTTTAAATGATGGAACAATTAAAATGCCTCAAGCAGGGCAATAAATTTTGCGTCATTTTATTTTAAATTATACATTAGCAGAAACAATTATTATTTATACATTTTAATGATATAAGAACGACTGTTATGTAATTTTAGTTATTAAATAACATCTTATAATTATCATGTACATTTACGATTAAAAAATTATGTCTGTAGGGTGTGTGTTCTAATTGTTCCACTTAATTATATCTACAGGGTATATAGCGAATAAATATATCGTAATTAACAATAAATTCAAGTTTTTGAGTCCGATGTTGAGAGAATTGTGTGTTTTTGTATTTCTTGAAGATAAGAGTTCTAATTGTACTATATACACGAATCTTTAATTTGTGTATAGATTTTGCAGTTGTGTTTATACATTATAATTATTAACGTTAATTTTTGTATTTATTAATCTCATCTGTCAAAACCATGCTTAGTAATATATGTGAATATCACGTGATTTGACATTTTTGGTGTATTTAAATTAATTTTAAAATAGATCAGTCATGACCGTACATTCTCCAGACTTTCAGGAAGGATATGAGGGTAAAGAAATAACTGGCAAGAGTAAGAGGGTAAAGAAATAACTGGCAAGAGTAAGAGGGTAAAGAAATAACTTGTAAGAGTAAGAGGGTAAAAAATAACTTGTAAGAGTAAGAGGGTAAAGAAATAACTTGCAAGAGTAAGAGGGTAAAGAAATAACTTGTAAGAGTAAGAGGGTAAAGAAATAACTGGCAAGAGTAAGAGGGTAAAGAAATAACTTGTTAGAGTAAGAGGGTAAAGAAACAACTTGCAAGAGTAAGAGGGTAAAGAAACAACTTGTTAGAGTAAGAGGGTAAAGAAACAACTTGTTAGAGTAAGAGGGTAAAGAAATAACTTGTTAGAGTAAGAGGGTAAAGAAACAACTTGCAAGAGTAAGAGGGTAAAGAAACAACTTGTTAGAGTAAGAGGGTAAAGAAACAAGTTGCAAGAGTAAGAGGGTAAAGAAACAACTTGTTAGAGTAAGAGGGTAAAGAAACAACTTGCAAGAGTAAGAGGGTAAAGAAACAACTTGTAAGAGTAAGAGGGTAAGACTTGTAAGAGTAAGAGGGTAAAGAAATAACTTGTAAGAGTAAGAGGGTAAAGAAATAACTTGTAAGAGTAAGAGGGTAAAGAAATAACTTGTAAGAGTAAGAGGGTAAAGAAACAACTTTTAAGAGTAAGAGGGTAAGGAAATAACTTGTAAGAGTAAGAGGGTAAAGAAACAACTTGCAAGAGTAAGAGGGTAAAGAAACAACTTGTAAGAGTAAGAGGGTAAAGAAATAGCTTGTAAGAGTAAGAGGGTAAAGAAATAACTTGTAAGAGTAAGAGGGTAAAGAAATAACTTGTAAGAGTAAGAGGGTAAAGAAACAACTTGTTAGAGTAAGAGGGTAAAGAAACAACTTTTAAGAGTAAGAGGGTAAAGAAACAACTTGTAAGAGTAAGAGGGTAAAGAAACAACTTTTAAGAGTAAGAGGGTAAAGAAACAACTTTTAAGAGTAAGAGGGTAAAGAAACAACTTTTAAGAGTAAGAGGGTAAAGAAACAACTTGTAAGAGTAAGAGGGTAAAGAAACAACTTGCAAGAGTAAGAGGGTAAAGAAACAACTTGTAAGAGTAAGAGGGTAAAGAAACAACTTGTTAGAGTAAGAGGGTAAAGAAACAACTTCTAAGAGTAAGAGGGTAAAGAAACAACTTGTTAGAGTAAGAGGGTAAAGAAACAACTTGCAAGAGTAAGAGGGTAAAGAAACAACTTTTAAGAGTAAGAGGGTAAAGAAACAACTTGTTAGAGTAAGAGGGTAAAGAAACAACTTGTAAGAGTAAGAGGGTAAAGAAACAACTTGCAAGAGTAAGAGGGTAAAGAAACAAATTTTAAGAGTAAGAGGGTAAATAAACAACTTGTAAGAGTAAGAGGGTAAATAATCAACTTGTAAGAGTAAGAGGGTAAATAAATAACTTGTAAGAGTAAGAGGGTAAAGAAACAACTTGTAAGAGTAAGAGGGTAAAGAAACAACTTGTAAGAGTAAGAGGGTAAAGAAACAACTTGCAAGAGTAAGAGGGTAAAGAAACAACTTGTAAGAGTAAGAGGGTAAATAATCAACTTGTAAGAGTAAGAGGGTAAATAAATAACTTGTAAGAGTAAGAGGGTAAATAATCAACTTGTAAGAGTAAGAGGGTAAATAATCAACTTGTAAGAGTAAGAGGGTAAAGAAATAACTTGTTAGAATAAGAATGTAAAGAAATATCTTGCAAGAGTAAGAGGGTAAATAATCAACTTGTAAGAGTAAGAGGGTAAGTAATCAACTTGTAAGAGTAAGATGGTAAATAATCAACTTGTAAGAGTAAGAGGAAACTTGCAATTTTTCCTCTGAGGCATTTTTTTTTTTTTTTTAATAAATAGTTACAACTTTTCGGAAGATAGACTGCTGAAGGTTTTTCTTTCACTCGATGACTACTAAATAATTGAATAGAGTTCCTTTCATCAAAAGCACAACAATTGTGTACACTAAAAGTTACAACTATTTCAGACAGCAATTTATTACTTATAAAGTATAAATACATTAGGTTATTCTAGTTTTTGCTACCATAATCTGGTATTAAGGCAGGTCCTAAAAAACATCAGAAAGAAATAATCAACATATTTCGGGCACATCATGAGAAGAGAAAAGTTGGAATACTTGGTTACAAATGGCAAAATAAAAGGAAAGAGAGATCGCGGACGACAAAGAGAGAAAATACTAGATTGCTTGGTGTCATGGCATGCAAAGCAGTCAACAACAGGACTGATATGGTGCACTGTAGATAGAAGATTGTGGAAGGACATGATCGCCTACGCCAACCGGTATGGCACATGATGATGATGAATCTGTTATTGTAACTTCATGATTTGAATGAAACAAGACTTAGATCATACTACTAAAATCGCTCAGTTTGTGACAGGGCTATAGGGACATGCACAAACGGTGACAGTTGTCGGCGAGAGTGTTTCGGACCCCAGTGTCAGTACTTTGATCTAGTTTGCAAATACGCCTAGGGATCTGGACCTACAGATCCGGACAGTTTCATGGTCTAATCAACATGCTACGGATTGAAGGGGCGATAGTTGCAAATATCTGCTCCATCTACGAGCGGGGGTCGGAATGTGGCTCTCAAACAGAACGCAAACTAGACTGACACATTTAATGCTTGTTAATACAGTGGACGGGTGTGGACCAGAGGCCGCAGTTAATGGCAAAACAAAGACCAATCTTTATGACAATGACTGCACACACACACACAATTGAGAAGTGGAACCAATTCTGTTTACTGGTATCTTAACTTTGACACGTCCCAGAAGACTCACACCATTCGAATTTATCATCGCGCTAGCACTATGATTCGGGTAAAGAATGACACTCCAAAGGCTTTCTCTGACAGTGGCGGTGTAGTGTTCCAGTATAATGATATATCATACCCAAATATTTCTGTGAACACTATTGTAGTCACCATACAAGCGACAATGGCACACAGTAAGTTTGAGTTCTCACCGACCTTTTCGCAGGACGAGAGTGCACTGACGGTGTGTGAGGTGCAAACATTTACAGACATCTATTGTCTGGACGGGCATTCTTGGTCGTTTTGTACAGTGTGTGGTGGGAGTAGCAAAGGCTGCACCGTCATCATCGGTACGTGTCACTTCAACTGTTCACATGGGATTTATGGACACGACTGCTTCGGGTCTTGTCTTAGTGTCAGTTCTTTATGTGAGGAACATCCGGAAAATGCCAACATTGCAAACATCCTGGCTATACCTGTGATGACACTTGTCCTGATTGTAATTTTGGGCTACAGTGCGAGCATACGTGTTCTGATGGCTGTGACATCATATGTGACACAGAAAGAGCAGACTGTACGCGCAAGGAAGCGTACTACGGGCCAGACTGCACTCTCAAATGTCATGACCACTGTTTCAACGACACCTGTGAACAGTCAACCGGGATCTGTTCATGCAAGGGAACGTTCTACGGGTCAGACTGCACTCTCAAATCTCCGTACAACTGTTTGGACGATATCTGTTAACAGTTCATGGGGGCCGGCGTCTCGTATGTCGATGATTCCCACGTTAAGAAGAGTCTGCCGACTACAACAAACCCAAGCATATGGACACCTTAATGTGTACTGGATATTTTCTTTCTGTGCTGGACATGGTTCATTTCTTGGTGTGTTTCATTGCTAGCCAAGGCTCATATCTTGGCTTGTGTGTGTGTGTGTGTGTGCTGGCCATGGCTCATATCTTGGCGTGTGTCATGTTAGTCATATCTCATATCTTGGAGTGTCCGTGTTAAGCATGTCTCATATCTTTAAATGTGTATGTGTTTAGTCATATCTCATATCTTAGTGTGTATCTGTGTTATTCATATGTCATATCTTTGTGTTTGGGCTAGTGATATCTCATATCTCTTTGTGTATGTTTATGTTAGTCATATCTCATATCTTTGTGTGTGCATGTTTGTGTATGTCACATCTCATATCCTTGTGTTTGCACGGCTATGCTAGTGACATCTCATATCATTGTGTGTGCCTATCTATGTTGGTCATATCTCATATCTTTGTGTGCATGTCCATGTTAGACATGTGTAATTTCTTTGTGGGTGCATGTCTATGTCAGTCATATCTCATATCTTTATGTGTATGTTTATATTAGTCGTGTGTCATATATCTTGATGTATGTCAGTGTTAGTCATGCCTCGTATCGCTATGTGCATGTATGTGTTTGTCACATCTCATATCTTTGTGTGTGCATGTCTGTGTTAGTCACCTCTAGTGACTCGGGCAGATGGTGCTCGTAAACCTGGGAGGGCCGACCATCTAAGGGCAGAATCCCCCTACAGAAAAGATCACCTGCTGCCTTGCAGGAAGATTGGGGACAATCAAAGGCTAGGGAAAGCAAACCTGAATAAAATGCTGGCAGAAATCGGATGCACTGGGCCACTGGCGCAGAACACAGTGCAACGTTTTTAACGGGTGTTCAATCAGAGTGGATCTGGCAGACTCTAATTGTGATGTTCTGTTTGTAACACACCTAACCTGACAGCTGAGTTCATGTGAGGAGCTGGAATCCTACTCTGATTGGGTCCTGATCGCAGAGAGAGAGATCATACATATATTTTATCCTGCGCTTCCAGGTCTTTGGTATTTCGTAAACATTTGACCCTTTTCATTGATGGTTCTGTGCAGAGCTTCTTTCATTTATTTTAATGCATTAATCTTAAATGTCTTATGCGTCACTGTGACATATTTAGGTTAATTCCTTACTGTGGCAACCAAAAAGAAGTACAAATATTATTGAGTACTGATGTTATTGAGTTATTGAGTACTGATGTTATTGAGTACTGATATTGAGTTATTGAGCACTGAGTTATTGAGTTATTTGCGGGTCATCATCATTGCACTCCGAACATGTCCATAGGTGCTCAGATCCCCTCCTCAGCAATTCCCGCAGTGCCGGCGACTGACGACTCCTGCTCTATGTTGGTTGATAAGTTTTCTTACACGGCCACTAAGTTTCTCATTTCTGGCTGTGCCCATCTTAACTCCCATTTCCATCATCCGAAGCAGTGACGTGATTCTGTGTTTGTCGAAGTCCTGTGCTCTTCCCACATCTCGGAGGGCATTGATGATGTCCGCCCGATCCATTGGTTGCCCGTCCTCAACGACAGTGCAGCTAGCCAACCTGTCCGCTCTTTCATTTCCCGTACTCCCTCATGTCCAGGTACATAGACAATGTGACCTTACGTATTTTGGATTTCTGCAACGACTCTACCCATTGCATACGTACAGAACCCGCCTCCACTTTTTTAATCATGCTCATCGAATCACTCAGTATACATGCGTGGGTGTAGTCTTGTGACTCTAACCATTTGAATGTCTTGGTCACTGCCATCGCCTCCATTGTCATGCTACTCGTGGTCATGACGTATGCACCACTGTCTTCTTTGACTATTCTGCCTGCCGAGCGTGCTGTAAATGCCCATGCACTTCTTAGGTGTCGTATTACAGATCCGTCTGTATAGATGACTGCATATTTCTCATCGGTGTTATCGCAGATGAGACCATTGGCCACGGCATTAACCACGACCGGGTTCTGTTCCCTACTTTTCCTGTTGAGTGTGACAATACACGAGAAAGTCCCCTTGAATGACGTAGGCACCGGCATCCACTCCTCACCAACGCAGATATTGGTAAGCCCACGTACCTGTTTGATGACATCTTCTGCTCAGCCCACCCATGATTTGCCTCTTTTTAGCCTGGCACCTTTCACTGTGTTGAGCACGTGGTGCAATGGATGCTCTGTATCTGTACTAATCTTCAGGTATCCTCGTGCTCTCCAGATCTTGATTCTGTCATCCATGGTTGGAAAGTCAAGAAGATACCTCATTGCTACACAGGGAGTGTCCCTCGTACATCCCAGGATAATGTGCATGGCTTCATTTTGTATTTTCTCCAGCCTATCAATAAGAGTCGTACTTACAGTAAGAATTGCTAGGCATTTGGTGCGAGGACTAAACCCTGGAACAGAAGAGTAAGTAGCCTCTGTTCGATGTTGGCAGCTGCCATGACCTTCAAGGCGGCTAATCCTTTGCGGGATTTTGTTATCACATGGTCGATGTTGTCCCGAAAACACAGGCTGCGATCAAACTTAACTCCGAGGTATGTCATCAACTTGTCCCTGGTCACCTCATCAGCTCCCATTCGTACTACCGGTGTTGTTGTATTACGTATTAACGATATGATTGTTAAGGGAGAACCATGAAACTGATGCTTTATTAGGATTAACCAAGGCACCTGAAACCCCACACCAGGAAAAAAGGCGATCGCGTTCGTCTTGAATTGTGGAGGCGATTCCCCGTCTGTCTCTTCTTGAGGACTGATGTTGGGTATGGATAGAGTTCTGCTCTACCAAACGAGGAGTAAGACGTCTCCTTTCCCCCGCTAGTCTTCGGGACACCCTTGGGCAAGGTGGAGCTCCCGTTTAGCCCCCCCCCCCCCACCCCCCTTATCAGGGTTATGTGAAGCCATTGGAGCAGGTGGTAGATGGTGTTGTGGGAGCAGCCGACATGTAGTGCCGGTTATGTTCCCCACACCGCGATGGCAGGCAGAGGATCTCATGTATAGAGACAATGGCTGCGATCTCCGACTAGTACACTCACTGCCAAGAAGGAAAGGAATGGCAAACTACCTTCTTATATTGCCTGGAATAATCATGACAAACCACATCTTTAAACAGAAGTAATGGTTATATCGAAGAAACAATCATCACCAGCATGCAGCATAAAAATTAACAAGACAAATCTGAAACAAGTGCAACGTTTGAAATACTTGGGCACAGTGATAACATCAGATGGAAGATGCAAACACAGAAATAAAAAGCAGAATAGCTCAGACCAAAAAAGCATTTCAGAAAATAAAAAATATCCTATGCAGCAAATCTATGTCAATAGAAATGAGAAAGAGAGTTCATCGATGCTATATAGAACCAATTCTGACATATTGAAGCGAATCATGGACAATAATCAAACAAATTAAAAGACGATTAGTGGCCACAGAGATGGAATTTCTCAGAAGAATGTTGAAAGTTCCCTGGACAGCTAAAAAGACCAATGAGAAAGTTCTCAAAGAGGCCAACACAAAAAGGGAGCTCTTAAAAAACATCAGAAAGAAGCAATCAACATTTTTAGGGCACATCATGAGACGAGGAAAGTTGGAATATTTGGTTACAACTGGCAAAATAAAAGAAAAGAGAGATCGCGGACGACAAAGAGAGAAAATACTGGATAGCTTGGTGTCATGGCATGGAAAACAGTCAACAACAGCACTGATACGATGCACTGTGGATAGAAGATTGTGGAAGGACATGATCGCCAACGCCAACCGGTACGGTACATGATAATGATGATGTTATTGAGTTATTGAGTACTGATATTATTGAGTTATTGAGTACTGATGTTATTGAGTTATTGAGTACTGCTATTATTGAGTTATTGAGTACTGCTATTATTGAGTTATTGAGTACTGCTATTATTGAGTTATTGAGTACTGATATTATTGAGTTATTGAGTACTGATGTTATTGAGTTATTGAGTACTGCTATTATTGAGTTATTGAGTACTGATATTATTGAGTTATTGAGTACTGATGTTATTGAGTTATTGAGTACTGCTATTATTGAGTTATTGAGTACTGATGTTATTGAGTTATTGAGTACTGCTATTATTGAGTTATTGAGTACTGATGTTATTGAGTTATTGAGTAGTGCTATTATTGAGTTATTGAGTACTGATGTTATTGAGTTATTGAGTACTGCTATTATTGAGTTATTGAGTACTGCTATTATTGAGTTATTGAGTACTGATGTTATTGAGTTATTGAGTACTGATGTTATTGAGTTATTGAGTACTGCTATTATTGAGTTATTGAGTACTGCTATTATTGAGTTATTGAGTACTGATATTATTGAGTTATTGAGTACTGCTATTATTGAGTTATTGAGTACTGATATTATTAAGTTATTGGATACTGATGTATTTACAGTCAAAATCATAGTATTTGCACATGCACACACACACACACTTATGCACACAAACAAACACACATAATGATAGAAACTCATATTCATATATATATATATACGTGTGTGTGTTAAATGCATGGCCTTTGGCGTCTTGACAGACGGTTGGTAGCAAGCAGTCACGATCAGTCAGTAGTTTGATCAAAATATTTGTGTTTTAAGCCGGATGCTGTTTTGCTGTACAGCTTCGTGGAAGAATCTGCCAATATTGGACAGACAGATCTGTCCACAGAACGAACAAGATATATTTGTGGTGTCTGGCCTCGTCTTCTTCTCCTTCGCCTTTTGTCTTCTGAACTTGATATCACCTCTGTCTCAAAAGTTGCTGTGCCATTTTGTATTTTTGTTGTTCTCTACCTGCTACGATCTGCAGCCAGATGTTCCAAGTTTCTTTCACTTACAGAGACTTTACTCAATGAAGCCATGCAAACATCTTTATATCTCAACTCTGGTCTGCCCTTTGGTCTCTTTCCATTCCTAAGTTTGTCATACAATATTTGTTAGGGAATACGATTGTTTGCCATTCTTCTTACATGACCCAGCCACCTTAGTCTCGAATTCCTAAGATTAGCACTGATGCATGGGAGTTTGGCTCGTTGCAAGATATTACAGTTGGTTACTTTGTCTTGACATTTGATGTTCATAATTTTTCGAGGGCAACGCACATGAAAGCTGTTTAACCTTTTCTCCTGCCCTGCATAGGTAGTCCAAGTTTCTGATCCGTATAGAAGTGTACTAAACGAAAGACTTCGGTAAATTTGAATTTTAGTTCTGAGTGTTAATTTGGTGTTGACCATGCTCTATCTTTAAGTTCACCAAATGTGAAAGCTGCCTCTCCGATTCAGGAATTTTATCTTCTTCAGTGCAGATGGTGGTTGAATGCATGAGCTTATGCACATAAAACCTACTTTATGTAGGCTAGGCTGCTCACGTTTTAGCCCCTCCCAGAATACTTTTTCTCCCTGACAATCCGCAAGTCTTATTTCATCGAGCGCTGTAATATCAACATGTGCTCTTTGCAGCTCCATGTCGATGAGGGCTGTTTTTCTGATGTTTTCTACATTCGCGAGGTTGTTATTATTTAACCCAGGTCACATTGTCCTAGCGTTCCATGAGCCGAGCCGGTGTTTTCCTAATGTTGTGTGCTAACCTGTCATGAGCCGAGTATGAGAGATGGTGTTTTCCTAATGTTGTGTAATAACGTGTCATGAGCCGAATATGAGAGATGGTGTTTTCCTAATGTTGTGTGCTAACGTGTCATGAGCTGAGTATAAGAGATGGTGTTTTCTTAATGTTGTGTGCTAACGTTCCATGAGCCGAGTATGAGAGATGGTGTTTTCCTACTGATGTGTGCCAACTTGTCATGAGCCGAGTATGAGAGATGGTGTTTTCCTAATGTTGTGTGCTAACGTGTCATGAGACGAGAATAAGAGATGTTGTTTTCCTAATGTTGTGTGCTAACGTGTCATGAGCCGAGTATGAGAGATGGTGTCTTCCTAATGATGTGTGCTAACGTGTCATGTGCCGAATATGAGAGATGGTATTTTCCTAATGCTGTGTGCTAACGTGTCATGAGCCGAGAATAAGAGATATTGTTTTCCTAATGTTGTGTGCTAACGTGTCATGAACCGAGTATAAGAGATGGTGTTTTCCTAATGCTGTGTGCTAACGTGTCATGTGCCGAATATGAGAGATGGTGTTTTCCTACTAATGTGTGCTAACGAGGGCGGAACTAACGTAGTATTATTGCTATGCTTGGGCAAATAGTATAGAGATAACGTTTTGCCAAAAACACAATAACCTCCACACCCTCTGCTCTATTTTAAAACGCCCCGAAGTAGGGACGAGATCCTAACGTTCTGAACCAAAGTTGAGTTGCAGGGGATGTCAGAGGATGGATAATACACCACCAACTGTATTAGGGTTCTTCCGTCCGGATTGTCTGTCTGGGTTTACTCCCTTAGACTTCCAACTCTCCCGAGAGTTAAATATCTCTCTCTCGAGAGAGAGAGAGATATATATATACAGATATATATATATATATATATATATATATATATATATATAATATATTTATATATATATATAATATATATAATGAAAAAGGATGGAAAACCCTGTGGATCAGTGGGCCTGACTTATTCCTTCTGTGACCGCGTGTGTTTGTCAAACATTGATAGAATTTGCCACGAGAGAAGCTGTTCGACAAAAACAAAACCTCAAAAAAATACACAACAGCCTCCACTAGACCGTCTGATAAGACGAAAAGGGCCATATATATATATATATATATATATATATATATATATATATATATATATAGTTAGATAGATACGATATATATATATATATATATATATATATATATATATATATATATATATATATATATACAAACACACACTGTGTTCTGTCGCCGGATATTTTCTCATTTTACATTAAAATATTATGAGATCAAGGGTAGACAAAAAAGGAATTGAAGTCAACGGTTACGACGTGAACAATCTGTGATATTATGAGGAAAATACAGTCTTAATAACAGAGACAGAGAATGAACTACAAGTTATGAAAGACATAGTAGTAGAAGAAAGCAACAAGCAAGGTCTCTGTCTGAATAGTAAGAAAGCAGATTGTATGGCCATATCGAAGAAGCAATCATCATCATCATGCAGCATAAATATAACTGGGTCAAATCTGAGACAAGAGCAGGGCGTCAAACACCTGAACACAATAATAACATCAAACGGAAGATAGTAAAGTAAAGTAAAGTAAAGTACCCCCGTCACGCCAAGTTACGTATAGGGAAATATGGTGTTAGTGACCCTATATTTTACAGACCTTCAGCACATGATTTTTGGGGTAATGTGGTTGGTATTACGCCTGTGCTGCTTTACTTTCCCAGAAAAAAATCCGGTACCCATTTAAGGCTGGGTGAACCTGGAAGCCGTCGGTTGGGATCGAACCCTACCCCTTGTCCTTTGTAGTCCAGTTCACTAACCACTGAGCTATCGTGGCTCCCTTAAATGGAAGTTGCACAACATAAATAAAAAAAAAAGCAGAATAGCTCAGGCCAAAATAGCATTTCAGAAAATGAAAAACGTCTCGTGCAATAAATCTATGTCAATAAAAGTGAGAAAGAGCTTCATCGGTGCTATATAGAACCAATTATGACCTAAGGAAGCGAATCATGGACAGTAGACAAACAAATGAAAAGGCAAATAAAAACCACAGAAATGTCATTTCTTAGAAGAATGTTGAGAATTCCTTGAACAGCTAAAAAAGAGCAACTAGGGTTCAGAGGCCAAACAAAAAGGGAGCTCTTAAGAAACATCCGGAGGAAACAATGAACATTTTTCGGGCATTTCATGAGACTACAAAAATATGAATACTTCGTTACAACTATAGTTTGCTGTCATGGAATGGAGAACAGTCATCAACAGAACTGATACGATGCACCGTGAATAGACGATGTGGAAAGACATGACCACCTACGTCTTACGCCAGCCGGTATGACACATAATGATGATGATGATGATGATGATATATATATATATATATATATATATATATATATATGAGTATGTGTGTGGGAGAGGGGGTGGGGACATTAACACTTCCTAACTAGCACTATTGTGTGATGTGCATAAATGGTGTGCATGCGCTATTTTTGCTTTTCAACTTCCATTCTTGCATGTCCCTATGATTCAAGTACACACATACAATAATCATCAAAGCATATCTTCATTTTCCTTTGCTCACGTCCCTCTCTCTCTCTCTCTCTCTTTCTCTCTCTCTCTCTCTCATACATACACATACACTCAAAACATGCACGTTTATGACGTAGACTTCACTTTGCTTAATTGACAGGTAAGTGTAGGATTTTAATCTATTCCCAATATTGATTTCTGCGGCCTTCCTGGCATACCGGAATCAATGATTTCAAGCCTCGACGCGCAGCTAATATTGAAAGCTCAATAAATGATGAATTTGTACACACCCTGGTGGTTATTGGTAGTCAAATCAAAGCAAATATTCTAGTGTCTTCCTATTGGAAACATGTGAAATCTATACAGAGATTGTAGCAACTTGAGACTTTTCAGAAAACGTGCAGAATCGAGCTTATGAAGGAGAGATGAAACACTTTAGTGTGCTTTGTTTCAGATACTAGCCGACTCGGCTTTAATACCACCACTATTGCATATTTTATCGTTTTATTTGGTGTAGGTTTCTAGACAGTGCTCTATTGGTTGTTTAACGTATTATATATGTTGTGGGGAAAACGTTCTCTGTAGACTCCGTGTTGCATTAGTAACCTGTATGGACAGAAGGAATGATCTGGTATATTGTTATTTCTGCCAATCTAATGTTGTGTTTTCTATATATTTCTACCTATCTAAAGTTGCGTTATAATAGATAGAGTGTAACATTCTTTAGTTCTATGATTACGGTGTTGTCAGTATCAACGTTTATTAACGATTACAAAAGGCAGACGGCGTAGTCATTTATATGTATATAACAAACCTTTATGTGCGTATTTTAGTCTACGTGCGTCAAATCTATCATATCGTTTCTGTGCTGCTGTCTCCACCATTCTGTACATTCATAGTTCTATGCGTCTACGTTCTATAGGTAGTACAACGTTGAAAAGAAGATTGGACTTTCGTATTGTAGAGTGCCCGTTTTGCCACTAGATCTATTTTCTTGTTGAACAACACTGGTGATAGCCATTCGATTATTTGACAAACTTGTATACATCTTGATTTGAGTCTATTTCTGCTGTGTGTAGTCTTTGTTGAGTTAATTATATCACTTGCAAAGATCGAGCTGCGAGGCATTATCATTTTTTCTCAAAGTATCTGTGACTTATACATTTCTGTGCGTCTGAAAAATTTTTTTTGTTTCAGTTTTTGAAGCAACTCCTTATCCTTGTACAGTCAGTTTCATCATTGCCATGAATGTCGAAATAAGATTGGACTTTCGCTCTCTAGCAGTTATTTGTACCCTGCCACCTTGTTGCTGATTCAAAAGTTTTCTAACATGAGTGTTAAATTAATCTATAGTCTTGCAAACAAGGAAGGATGAACATGTTTTACACAAATATAAATATCATTTCCCTTCTGTCCCCATTTAATGTCAACCCTATTTCAATGTTGAATGACACCACTGATGTAATATTTTTCTATGCAACATTTAGTTTTAAGATCCATTTTCTAAACGTATGTTCTGAGATGATGTTTGTGATATACATAAATTTACCTCAAGCTAGAGTCCTTTCAAAAGATATTACATCCCAAATAATGGTAATTTTTGTTTGTTTAAAGTCCAAAAGAGAGGACATCGCTCGATTGGCCGTGTTTTCAGAAAATGAGAATGCCTCAGACAGCACTTCCTGAACTCCAGACGACAAGGGAACAAGACGAAGACCAAAAGAGATATGGCGCCGAATGATTGATAACAAATTGAATTAAAATATCGTTACGTGGAGTGAGCTTGAATAGCTGGCCCAAGACATACAGTGTTGGTCATGGCCTTCCTTATGATCCAGAGAGGAAAATTAGGGCCGATCTGCGCGGGAGGTGAAGGAAAGTAAAATAAGTGCAGTTTCTTAATTGTCTTTTTATTTAATAGTTCAGACAAATAGTGTGCCAATATTAATTTCTTTGTGCTCTTTAAAAAAGTAGAGACACTATTTTCAATATTTTATCACAATAAAGTGTGATAAAATTATAAAGTTAATGCACATTTACAAAGTCATTAACGGAGTTAATGATATCCATATTGATTCTAATTGGAATTAGATTTAATAACTCTATTCCCTTTCAGCTTTTTTTTTGTCTCCGTTTAAACCTTTTAATCCAGCGAACAAGATCTTCTGTTCTGTTGCCGTAATGAACAACACCTTTAACGAAAGACGAATCAGCTTTATCAGCCCATGATAAACACTTGAATCAGCCCATGATAAACACTTGAATCAGCCCATGATAAACACTTGAATCAGCCCATGATCAACACTTTAATCTGCTCGTGTGTCCTGATCTTTCATTTAATTCTGAGCCGCGGCTGACACACTCCTTCTTTGGTAAGCTTTGTATGGGTTTGAAGCAGTTTTCCTTTTCTTTGAGTGGATGCAGACCATGGTCAGGGCTGTTGGGTACATCTTGCTTGTGGTTTCTGTGTATGTGTTCTCCCTTAGAGTTTTCTTCCCGATGGTAATTGCCAGACAACAGAACTTTGTTTTCCGAGTTCTCCTTCCCGTGGATAGTTTTGAATGCGGCTCTTACTCACATGACTTTCCTTTACATTAGACTTTCCTCTACATTAGACTTTCTTCAACATTAGACTTTCTTCAACATTAGCCTTTCTTCAACATTAGACTTTCTTCAACATTAGCCTTTCTTCAACATTAGACTTTCTTCAACATTAGCCTTTCTTCAACATTAGACTTTCTTCAACATTAGACTTTCTTCAACATTAGCCTTTCTTCAACATTAGCCTTTCTTCAACATTAGACTTTCTTCAACATTAGCCTTTCTTCAACATTAGCCTTTCTTCAACATTACCCTTTCTTCAACATTAGCCTTTCTTCAACATTAGCCTTTCTTCAACATTAGCCTTTCTTCAACATTAGCCTTTCTTCAACATTAGCCTTTCTTCAACATTAGACTTTCTTCAACATTAGCCTTTCTTCAACATTAGCCTTTCTTCAACATTAGCCTTTCTTCAACATTAGCCTTTCTTCAACATTAGCCTTTCTTCAACATTAGCCTTTCTTCAACATTAGACTTTCCTCTACATTAGCCTTTCTTCAACATTAGCCTTTCTTCAACATTAGCCTTTCTTCAACATTAGCCTTTCTTCAACATTAGACTTTCTTCAACATTAGCCTTTCTTCAACATTAGCCTTTCTTCAACATTAGCCTTTCTTCAACATTAGCCTTTCTTCAACATTAGCCTTTCTTCAACATTAGACTTTCCTCTATATTAGCCTTTCCATCTACATTAGACTTTCCTCTACATTAGCCTTTCTTCAACATTAGCCTTTCTTCAACATTAGACTTTCCTCTACATTAGCCTTTCCTCTACATTAGACTTTCCTCTACATTAGCCTTTCTTCAACATTAGCCTTTCTTCAACATTAGACTTTCCTCTACATTAGCCTTTCTTCAACATTAGACTTTCTTCAACATTAGACTTTCCTCTACATTAGCCTTTCTTCAACATTAGACTTTCCTCTACATTAGCCTTTCTTCAACATTAGCCTTTCTTCAACATTAGACTTTCCTCTACATTAGCCTTTCTTCAACATTAGCCTTTCTTCAACATTAGACTTTCCTCTACATTAGCCTTTCTTCAACATTAGCCTTTCTTCAACATTAGACTTTCCTCTACATTAGCCTTTCTTCAACATTAGCCTTTCTTCAACATTAGACTTTCCTCAACATTAGACTTTCCTCTACATTAGACTTTCCTCTACATTTGACTTTCCTCTACATTTGATTTTCCTCTACATTAGCCTTTCCTCTACATTTGACTTTCCTCTACATTTGATTTTCCTCTACATTTGACTTTCCTCTACATTTGACTTTCCTCTACATTTGACTTTCCTCAACATTTGACGTTTCTAGGGGTGTAAAAGTTCAAGTCAGTACTCAACATGTTACTTAAATTAAGAATTGCAAAGTTTTTTTCTCCTTTAAAGCTACAAATGTGTAATTACATCTCCTCTCTAATCTCTCTCCCCCCCCCCCACCTTTTGCAAAAATAAAATTTATAAAAAAAAGATGGCTAGACATTGCTGTACAATAAATCTGAGTACTCGTTTATTTCTGCTTAGAAGACGGTGCTTCACTTACAATACACATTTCCAATCTGAATCCATTAATGTGAGGTATTCATTCACTAATTCATATTCCTCTTGGACCGTAGACTGTACATAGGCTGGAAGTCATAGATCTTTACGCTTGAGATTTTCTGCTAGTTCTTGTACTTCCTGGTTGTTACGTAATATTATGTTCGAGCCTTCCCTAGTTCTGCGTAGCGATTCTCTAGGTCTGCCTTGTGTTTCTTTTACCAGATGGTTTCCACATGAATGTCAGGTGAGGAAGTCTCTTAAGACAAATGAAATTTTTGGGGCATGTTAAAAGATACAACAGTCTACTAAAAGTAATATTGGAAGGGAAAATACAAGGTAAAAGAGGCAGAGGCAGACCAAGACTAACATGGACGAGTAACATCAAAAGATGGACAAGTCAATCTATGACAGCCTTCACCATCAAAGCAAGAAACAGAGTATAATGGCGATCCATGGTAGCCAACCTTCGTTGTGGAGAAGGCACTCGATGATGATGATTCCTATATAGCAATTAATAAATACTGAAATGTTTAATGAAAAAGTTGTTGTAGATCCAAACAAATTGTACAAATGCAGGTATCATTCACTTGTTCACTGTCCCTACGTCAATGTTCCTGATTGTTGTCTAAGATTTGACACTAAACCAGCAACAGCCCTTCAGACTTTAAGTCTCCTCCAACAGACTTTCAAAGCTCCATCAGCTGCAGGTCAAATTCATTATTAGATAACACCAAATAAAGCTGCCATAATACCAGGCGAGAGTTTGGCTCCACCCTCTCCTACCCCACTCTACATTCAAATAGCCGAATATGTGTTTTATATTTCTGATAGTTTATCACATGTAGCAAAAGTTTACTAGTTCACACAAGTAGATAGGAGGTTTGGTTGTCAGTTTAAAAAAATAAGACGGAAAAAGGATTTAAGTAATTGAAAGGCTTGACCTCACAACCTTGCCCTGTTATCTTGTGTACCTCGAAGAGACACGTTGAACTGTTCACTTTCACTTCTGCCTTTCTGTTTAGGATGTTCTTTTTTAAATTATCTCTTCCCCAGCTATGATTTCATCAATTCATTTTCTTCTTGCTTTGTCTTGTCTCCATTTTCTGTTGTTCACAATTCCCACTGTCAAGTCGTTAGATCCTGATACCTCTACCAGCACAACTTGTACATTAAAAAACCTCGTCATATTGATCAGTGTTTTTAGTGTTGATTTTACGAACTGTCAATTTTGCTAAATTATATCAAAATGATATGCTGAAGATCTGATGGCTATAATACCTCATCACGTAACTTATCCTTTCATTTATAATTCTTCAGTTTAAATTTCACAATGCACATCAGTAACAAACATGTTTGTACACCCGCGCCGTGTGCGCTCTGTCTTGTATGTTGGTATCAGCAAAGAACACCAGACACAAGGGGCCGACCACGAAAAAGGTGGCTTGAAGGAATAGTATAAATACTAGAAAACTTAACATCAGGGGAGGGCAACAAAAAGAGCAAACCAACGCAAAGTTTAATTCTAATCGACATCAGCAAATAATTAAAAAAAAAGGAAAAGTTGTAATTATATGAATTGTTTATTATTTTCGATATTTTATTACAGTGCAGGTTTACTTTAATTAGGTGAATGTTGCTCATTTTGACATAATTTGTTAGAAAATTGAAGTACAATGCCAATGTAAGTCAGTATCAAGAGTATGGGAGTCAATGGCAGAGGAATACATTTGAAGTGAAAGGTGAATAGGTAAAAAGGGGAAGAAATTTTGAAGGACGCATTAAAAAATGGATTGATCTGGGTTTGGTCAGATCATAACTAGCAGGAATAGAAGAAACTGGTAACAATCTAACTAGCAGGAATAGAGGAAGCTGTGTACAATCTAACTAGAAGGAATAGAGGAAGCTGTGTACGATCTAACTAGAAGGAATAGAGGAAGCTGTGTACGATCTAACTAGAAGGAATAGAGGAAGCTTTGTACAATCTAACTAGAAGGAATAGAGGAAGCTGTGTGCGACCTAACTAGCAGGAATAGATGAAGCTGTGTGCGACCTAACTAGCAGTAATAGAGGAAGCTGTGTACAATCTAACTAGCAGGAATAGTGGAAGCTGTGTTCAATCTAACTAGCAGGAATAGTGGAAGCTGTGTTCAATCTAACTAGCAGGAATAGAGAAAGCTGTGTACGATCTAACTAGCAGGAATAGTGGAAGCTGTGTTCAATCTAACTAGCAGGAATAGAGAAAGCTGTGTACGATCTAACTAGCAGGAATAGTGGAAGCTGTGTTCAATCTAACTAGCAGGAATAGAGAAAGCTGTGTACGATCTAACTAGCAGGAATAGAGAAAGCTGTGTACGATCTAACTAGCAGGAATAGTGGAAGCTGTGTACGATCTAACTAGCAGGAATAGTGGAAGCTGTGTACGATCTAACTAGCAGGAATAGTGGAAGCTGTGTACGATCTAACTAGCAGGAATAGTGGAAGCTGTGTACAATCTAACTAGCAGGAATAGTGGAAGCTGTGTACGATCTAACTAGCAGGAATAGTGGAAGCTGTGTACAATCTAACTAGCAGGAATAGTGGAAGCTGTGTACGATCTAACTAGCAGGAATAGTGGAAGCTGTGTACGATCTAACTAGCAGGAATAGTGGAAGCTGTGTACGATCTAACTAGCAGGAATAGTGGAATCTGTGTACGATCTAACTAGCAGGAATAGTGGAAGCTGTGTACGATCTAACTAGCAGGAATAGTGGAAGCTGTGTACAATCTAACTAGCAGGAATAGTGGAAGCTGTGTACGATCTAACTAGCAGGAATAGTGGAAGCTGTGTACAATCTAACTAGCAGGAATAGTGGAAGCTGTGTACGATCTAACTAGCAGGAATAGTGGAAGCTGTGTACGATCTAACTAGCAGGAATAGTGGAAGCTGTGTACGCGGTTCGAAATTGTAGTAGTTTTGTCGCAGCACTGGAAAGGATGTCTTTCGTGTTATCATAGTTTGTGTTTGGTTGTTTCCTTAAATGATGTATTTATGTTATAATTGTTTGTGTTAGGATGTTTGTGTAAATGATGTATTTATGTTACCATTGTTTATGTTTGAGTGTTTTTGTAATGATGTATTTATGTTACCATTGTTTGTGTTTGGGTGTTTGTGTAAATAATGTTTTAAAATTACCATTGTTTGTGTTTGTGCAATGATGCATTTATTTTACCATTTTTTGTGTTTGGGTGTTTGGGTAAATAATGTATTTTATGTTACCATTGTTTGTGTTTGGGTGTTTGTGTAATGATGTATTTATGTTACCATTGTTTGTGTTTGGGTGTTTGTGTAAATAATTCATTTTATGTTACCATTGTGCTTGGTTGTCTCTGCAAATGATGCATTTATGTTACCATTGTTTGTTTTGGATGTTTGTGTAAATGATGTATTTTATCCTAATATTGTTTATGTTTGGGTGTTTATGTAAATGATATAGTTTGTGTTACCATTGTTTATGATTTGATGCCTGTGGACTTTATCCACATTTAGGTCTGAGACTAGGATCATACGGACTGTCACAACAGTGAGCGACGTCCGCTGACGATTACATTCTGTGTAGCAAAGTCAGAGTCACTACACTTATTTCTCGCCACCAGTTGCTTGATGGATACGCCTTCTAACTTGTGACGGGTAAACTCATATATAGTCATGATAATTATAACGCAATTGGATCGTCACGTCCTGAGGAACAACTGTGCTAAACGATGAGCTTCAGTCGCAAATTAGATACGGTATATCTCTTATTTCGTCTCGGACATGGAGCTTTCGTACGTTGGTCGTGCAGGCGAGTCACACTAGTCAGATATAAAGACATAGCCTCACATCGCAGTAAAACATCTACTGAGCTATACTGTAGCTTGATGTCAGATCTGAAAGATTCATGAAAGTAGCCATTGGCGCTGGCTCACCAAATCTGACCAAATGATCACCGCTTAGATCTTAATTATCGAGATTCGGTGATAACGTCACAGTATTTTCATTGTATATTTCATTCATATTCCGTGACAATTTCATGGATTGTGTTTTTCAAGTCATCACCATTATCAAGCATCGAGCCATATAGGTTTGATAAACATGTCCTTATACACAATTCTCTATGTACAGATGTTTATTAATTTTATTGTTGAATTCGTACCATTTGTTATCTGAAGTCATCTTTCCTATTTGTCTCGATGTTTGCCTCAATCTCTTCGTCTCCCAAATCTTACAATTCTCACTATATATTCTTGTCGATCATTTCTCATAACATAACAAACATATGATGTTATTTAACCTACCCCTCCCCCGATGTTGATAATAATCCTTCTCTTTGTCTTCCTCATCTATAATGCTACTCTGTTTTGCTGTTCTGGTGTTCTCAACAATATTCTTTAAAGTTCATACATTTCTGTGACGTTAAATATGTTGTCGCTTGTTCGACTAAATTTTATTTATATGAACACTGATTAACCATGTTTTTTCCCCCTTACTTCCATTGTCAAAGCTGAGCTCATTAACATCGTTTCCATTTTCTGGAATGCAGCCATTGCCTATACCTCGCCGTCGTTGTACATCAACTATGTGAGCCTATTATCGTCCCCATTTGTTTGACTTTATTGATCTTTGTTAGTACTGTGTCTTTTTACTTTACTGTGAAATTTGGAGAATTTTAATTTGGAACCATTACATTATGAATTTTGCAAACTTATATAGTTTCAAAATTACCATCAATTTTCGAGTTCTTTTCCTTCTCTGTGTGTTAACTCTTCGATTCCCATGCTGTCCTCTTGCGGGGTCGTTTGATGTCCCTAGAGAGGTCTCGTTGAACAAAGGGAGTCATTTGTCCTCTTTATCAAGCGCCCTCTTCCCGCTGACAGCAACATAAGGGTCCCTAATCATTGTCTTGGGTGTCCCGGCGTGCTCCTGCCGTCACGACTTATGAAAACTCCGAGGCCAGGACGAGGGTGTTCCAGGCCGCGACTCGCCCCTCCTAACCTAACAATGAGGGTCGACACTTCTAATAAACTTCCAATCACTTCAATACAAACAAAAGCTCTTTCCCTAACTGAGCACTCTGCTCCCAGGAGATGTCCCGAGTCTCTAAAGAGCCCTATGTTATGTTACGAACCATCGCTTCTGCTTAATTTTGTTCCATCCAGACATCGACGTCTCCTAAATCCTACACCAGCTATTTTCAACCCACGACACACTCAACAATGCCTTGAAACTGTGGAGGCGCACTGCCAGATTGTTAATAATTTATAGGTTTTTTTCGATTTAAAATGAATATTAGGATTGTATTTAAATATTTAATTTGTAAACGTCTATCAGTCTGCCATAAACTATTATTATTTTAAAACCCTTCCCCTCCCTTTCCAACCGCCCATACCGGGAAAAAAAAATTATCGTTCACCTATTTCTATACATTTATATTTTTCCAGACGCATTTAAATGATGATTGTATCTCTACTTAGGGGGACTGGTTGGTCTCCAGGCAAGACGTTGGCTGGGATATTTTATTTTTATTTCTGATTTTTCTCTGCGGCAACCACTCCACTCCTAGTCTCAGCAGCGAGGCCCGGCTTCAAACGTCAATTACTCATCGGCGGAAACATGAGCACCTAAGAAAGTCGGAGTTATCTTCCTGTGGGGCGAGGGACTCATGTGCACACGGCGGCCAGGGAGAAAAAAAACACGAATTAAACAAGCAAAAAATGCAGTTCCTAGTCTCTAGCGACTGCCAGAAATGAAAGCTGGAGAACGACAAAAAACACACACACACCAAAACTCTACTTAGAGAGGATGTAACTTTAAAAACATAATGTAGTTTATAACAGAGTGGAATCCTGTTGCATATCGCTGCATTAAAGTATGGCTTGCTAGTCCTGTTTTTATTTCACTAATTTGTTGATCGTTAAGACTTTCTCGGTCGTGTTTTCTAACCTGCAGTCCCGTTTTCTAACAGTCAGGGAACTTGCGGTCCCGTTTTCTAACAGTCAAGGAACTTGAGGTCCCGTTTTCTAACAGTCAGGGAACTTGCGGTCCCGTTTTCTAATAGTCAAGGAACTTGCGGTCCCGTTTTCTAACAGTCAGGGAACTTGCGGTCCCGTTTTCTAATAGTCAAGGAACTTGCGGTCCCGTTTTCTAACAGTCAAGGAACTTGAGGTCCCGTTTTCTAACAGTCAGGGAACTTGCGGTCCCGTTTTCTAACAGTCAAGGAACTTGCGGTCCCGTTTTCTAATAGTCAAGGAACTTGCGGTCCCGTTTTCTAACAGTCAAGGAACTTGCGGTCCCGTTTTCTAACAGTCAGGGAACTTGCGGTCCCGTTTTCTAACAGTCAAGAAACTTGCGGTCCCGTTTTCTAACAGTCAAGAAACTTGCGGTCCCGTTTTCTAACAGTCAGGGAACTTGCAGCGGTGTTTTCTAACAGTCAGGGAACATGCAGTGGTGTTTTTCTTACAGTCAGTGAATTTGCAGCGGTGTTTTCTAACAGTCAGAGAACTTGCAGTGGTGTTTTCTAACAGTCAAAACACTTGTGATCCCGTTTTCTAACAGTCAGGGAATTTGCAGGGGTGTTTTCTAACAGTCTGGGAACTTGTGATCCCGTTTTCTAACAGTCAGGGAACTTGCGGTCCCGTTTTCTAACAGTCAGGGAACTTGCAGCGGTGTTTTCTAACAGTCAATGAACTTGCAGCGGTGTTTTCTAACAGTCAGGGAACTTGCAGTGGTGTTTTTCTAACAGTCCGGGAACTTGCAGTGGTGTTTTCTAACAGTCAACGCTCAACAACTTGCTTATAACAGTTAAGAAGGAACGTTAGCAACATTTACTTTCCAATAGTTGATTTAAATTAATTTTGTTCTTTATATGGAAATACAATAAAAAAAAGTTGCTGAAATATTTGTGTCGATATTTCAAGAAGAGAAAATTACACAAAAATAATAATCCACAACTTCATCCTCCCCCCCCCCCCTTTTCCACGCCCTCCTCACCTTACCAGAAAACGAAATACACTTGGAGGCCCTCTCGAGAGTCGTCACAATACGCACATTTGTAAACTTTGATGTTAGTATTTATAGTATAGTAGTTGAATCCAGGTTGTGGAATTTCATCCATGCCAGGCACAGTACTATCATTACAGTTGAAAGGAAATGAAGAATTGGTACTTGATTCACTATGTTGTGGGATTATATAATATTTTAAAATATCACTGACCCTCTCACTTCATATTTCTTTTTCTCATTATCCTCCAACTGTTATAACTCCATGTTTTCTCTCTATTTATTCTTAAATTTCTATTTACTCACTCACCAAGTTACTCACTCACTCACTCACTCACTCACTCTCTCACTCTCACACTCTCTCACTCACTCACTAACTCATTCATAATTTACTATTATTCTCTCTCACTCTTCCCTGTCTCTCTCATTTTCTATCTTCCTCATTTTTGGTCGCTCTCACGTACAATACCTCTCTGTCTCTATGTTTTTATTTCGGCCTCTCTCTCTCTCTCTCTCTCTTTCTCGGTTTTTTTTTGGTGTTTCTATCACATTTTCACACTATCTCTCACTATTTCTATCATTTTATAATAATGTATCACATTACACAATTCACTCACTCTCTTTCTGTTTCTCATCCCACTTATTTCCCTATTTATAATTCACCTACTTATACCATCACACAAAAACACTATTTGTATGTTGCATATTACATCCATCTCTCGCACACTCTCTCGTCCTATATTTTTCTAAATTCCTCATTCCAGTATCTCCATTTCCTACTTCCTTCCCTCTATCCTAAAACCCCAAACTTTGATCAAGCTGTCACATGAGCCATCTTCACGAGTCTGCTGGTCCTGACAGCTTGTAGGGCTCTCAGATCATATCAGCGTCCTGCATGGGTCCTCAGAGAACGACCTGTCTTAATTGATTTTGTATGACTGGCAATGCTAGTTTTTGTTAATAACAGCCATTAGTGTGCCGGTTTTTGTTCATATTAGTTTGAAAATATTTTTCTCATTATTGTTATTATCTTACTGCTATTATTAATTTGGTATTATATATTTTAAAAAAATATATGTATGAAATATATTTCAATTAAAATCTTTAAATAACTAAGAAAATCAAATGTAGCTGATGACACTGTGCTGGCAATATTAAAAGCTGTATGCCAGAAATGAAATAATGTATTAAAATACAACATTCGATTGCTTTAGTTTAGTTTAGTTTAGTCGACAGGTCGTCTTCACTGCTCATAGTACAAGACCATAATCTTCTCTTCCAAAGAATATCAATCAACATGTAGCGACTAACGACACCGGTGTTGTGTGTCAGGCATCTCCTAGCGACTAACGACATCGGTGTTGTGTGTCAGGCATCTCCTAGCTACTAACGACACCGGTGTTGTGTGTCAGGCATCTCCTAGCGACTAACGACACCGGTGTTGTGTGTCAGGCATCTCCTAGCGACTAACGACACAGGTGTTGTGTGTCAGGCATCTCCTAGCGACTAACGACATCGGTGTTGTGTGTCAGGCATCTCCTAGCGACTAACGACACCGGTGTTGTGTGTCAGGTATCTCCTAGCGACTAACGACACAGGTGTTGTGTGTCAGGCATCTCCTAGCGACTAACGACATCGGTGTTGTGTGTCAGGTATCTCCTAGCGACTAACGACACAGGTGTTGTGTGTCAGGCATCTCCTAGCGACTAACGACACAGGTGTTGTGTGTCAGGCATCTCCTAGCGACTAACGACACAGGTGTTGTGTGTCAGGCATCTCCTAGCGACTAACGACACAGGTGTTCTGTGTCAGGCATCTCCTAGCGACTAACGACACAGGTGTTGTGTGTCAGGCATCTCCTAGCGACTAACGACACAGGTGTTGTGTGTCAGGCATCTCCTAGCGACTAACGACATCGGTGTTGTGTGTCAGGTATCTCCTAGCGACTAACGACACAGGTGTTGTGTGTCAGGCATCTCCTAGCGACTAACGACACAGGTGTTGTGTGTCAGGTATCTCCTAGCGACTAACGACACCGGTGTTGTGTGTCAGGCATCTCCTAGCGACTAACGACACCGGGGTTGTGTGTCAGGCATCTCCTAGCGACTAACGACATCGGTGTTGTGTGTCATGCATCTCCTAGCGACTAACGACACCGGTGTTGTGTGTCAGGCATCTCCCACATTGACGTAGTTTTCGCGAAGTCTGTTCAATGCTACGGATTCAGGGTTTGTTTGTTTTTTTACTTGTTTTGTCCAACGTCCTTAAAAGTATTCAGAATGTCAACACTTCTATTACCCTTCCGCACTCAACATCAGCCAAACTGGCAAGGTTATCAGCACGATGATTCATCTTATCTGCGTGCCCTGGCACTAAAATTAAGCATACACCTTTTAGAATAGTCCTGCCCAGAGACTTTAACCACTGTCGTCGAGCACATTCACTTGCGATCTTTTTGAGCATGCTCATTGAGTGTCACTTAATATTCCAGCATTGAGTATATGGCAACAAGAAAATGGATTTTGAAAATAAAAAAGTGAAAATAGAAAAGAGCAAGAAGAGACTACATTAATCATAGGAAAAACAGGAAAATCCGAAATGGTTGGGAGAGGGAGAAAGAAAAATGTAGTATGGGAAGAAGCATTAAGAAACCGGTGCAGTAAATGCATAAAAAAAAAAAAAGTAAAGTACCCCCATGACGCCAAGTGGCGTATAGGGAATATGATGTCAGTGACCATATAATTTACAGACATTCGGCACATGATTTTTGGGGTAGTGTGGTCGGTATTACGCCCGTGCCGTTTTACTTTCCCAGAAAAAAATCATGTACCCATTAAAGGCTGGGTGAACCGGTAGCCGTCGATTGGGATCAAACCCTACCTCTTGTCCTTTGTGGTCCAGTTCACTAACCACTGAGCTACCGCAGCTCCCAAGTAAATGTATTAGTTGCTAATACTAGTGACAGTAGTGACGTTTACTTTACCCTCTCCCTCTCCCGCCCTTCTAGACATATGGGTATTATTGTGTTAGTGACCATATTTTTCGTATGGGTATTATTGTGTTAGTGACCATATTTTTCGTATGGGTATTATTGTGTTAGTGACCATATTTTTCGTATGGGTATTATTGTGTTAGTGACCATATTTTTCGTATGGGTATTATTGTGTTAGTGACCATATTTTTCGTATGGGTATTATTGTGTTAGTGACCATATTTTTCGTATGGGTATTATTGTGTTAGTGACCATATTTTTCAACGACTACAGCATATTCTTGGGTGATGTTGTCGATATAACGCCAGGTCGCCTTTACTTCCAATAAAACATCTCTTGTACCCATTTTTAGAGGCTGGGTAAACCTTCATATCGGTCAAAAAAATGTGCCCCTTTAGGACTCAAACCCAGAACCTTATTTTTAGGTGTCGGTCAAACTCAGTCACACAGACTCCATTGACAGCAGGTAAGTATTAGTAAATAGTTGTAGTTGTGATGTTGGACGTTAATAGTTGTAGTTGTGATATTGAATGCAAATAGTTGTAGTTGTAATATTGAATGCAAATAGTTGTAACTGTAATATTGAATGCAAATAGTTGTAGTTGTAATATTGGACGCACATAGTTGTAGTTGTAATATTGGACGCTAATAGTTGTAGTTGTAATATTGGACGCTAATAGTTGTAGTTGTAATATTGAATGCAAATATATGTAGTTGTGTAAAACTGGTTCTATTGATAGAATAGAATATAATTAGAACATCAATGAAATACTGCATTTAAACATTAATTTAATTATTAAAAAAGACAACAACAAAAAAAAAGATAGGAAGATGATAATGTATTCTTGCGGAATGAACTACACCAGTTAGTTTACATGAATGAAGAAATAAAAGCACGGATGATGCGCTTGAAATAAATATTAAGAAAGCAAAATGATGGCAATAAAAACAGATTAATAAATCATTAACAAAATAAAATGAAAAACATTTTTTAAAGATTCGTACCGCATAGTTACTTGAAATAAATAATACGCAACGACTAAAGATGAAAATTTCAGGATTTAAAAAGAGAATAATTCGAATTTCATCAAAGCATAATTAACAATATTTTTTGTTAATTCTGCATCTAAACCAATGCATAAAACGTTAAAATATGAATAGTATTTTGTATATTTACAAAACGTATTTTGTCAAGTCAATCTTATGATATGCTACGGAATTATTAAAATTAAAAAGACAAAATGCTGCAAAGAGTTAGGAACATGGATTTAAAAAAAAAATAAACATGAAAAACAAAGAATCTAAGGCGATGTTTAGTTTAGATGGAAAAGAAAATATACATTCCAAAAGCAGCTAAAAACGATGCTAGAGTCATTAAATGCAATTCGAATAAGATCTTTCCAACTTTCCAACCATAGATGACAGGATCAAGATCTGGAGGGCACGAGCATTCCTGATGCTAAGTGCAGATAAAGAGCATCCATTGCACCACGGGCTCAACACAGAGAAAGGTGTCAGGCTAAGAATAAGCAAATTATGTGTGGGCCGAGCAGTAAATACCATCAAACTGGTAAGTGGGCTTACCAATATCAACGCTGGGGAGGAGTAGATACCTTTGCCTGCGTCAGTTAAGGGGACATTCTCGTGTATTGTCACACTCGATATAACATGTAGGGAACAGACCTCAGTTGTGGTCAATGCGGAGGTCAACGGCAGGCTCTGTACGCATGCAATGGAAAGAGTCATTGCAGAAGTCAAAAATACTTAAGATCACCTTTGTCTACGTCCTAGGACATGCAGAAGTTCGGGGACATGAAACAGCGGACAGGTTGGCTAGATGCGTTATTGTTGAGGACGGTCAACCAAATGGATCAGGCATACATCATCAATGCCCTCCGAGATGTCTGAAGGGCACATGACTTCCACAACCATAAGTCCACGTCACTCCTTTGGATGAAAAAGATGAGAGTTAAGATTGGCACAGCCAGAAACGAGAAAATTAGTGGGCGTGTAAGAAGGCTTATCAACCAACACAGAACTGGAGTCGTCAGTCACTGGACCCTGCGGGACTTGCTGAGGAGGGGATCTGGGCACCTAGGACATGTTCGGAGTACAATGATGATGACCCGCAAATAACTCAATTAACTCGATAGTTCGAAAATGATCATTGAAATATGTGGGAATTATAAGGAAATATAAATTAGTTCACGTTATATTAGTAGGAGAATTGCATGATGAGGGAGGTAAAGGTAGAGAAAAGAGTAAAGTAGGCTAGCAGGGTTAAGAGATTGATCGGAGAGCCAATCACGGAATGCACAGCTAAGACAAGACACATAGTGACAAAACTTCTGGTCAAGATGTCGGATAGGCGACAGGAACTGTTGAGGCCCTGTTTGAAAAGTGTTGCAGTTTCCTCACATTCCAAATCCGACTTGCTTTTGGAGCAACTGAGTTTAGTTTTCTGTCCACACCGTGAGCTGTGTATTTCATCCGGATTATGTTTCGATATTCCGATTGTTTACGATGAATGATGATATCGTATGACAAATGACAGTTTGGGTCCGGCCACTTTCGGAGCGGTTACGCCTTATGTCTTTTGGCGTGTGCTGTAGCTGCTATGATGGGGACTGCAGCTGCCTTACTTAGTTTGGATCCTTCAATGCGATGAGATGTTAATTCAGATGACTCCACTGGCACGGGCAGTTGAGCAATTATGGATTTTAATTCGTTTTCAGCGATACCGGGCCTTCGACTAACTACAACTACAGCTATATAGTCACCAGCCATGATATCCATCTTCTAGGTGGATACGACACAATGTAACGATGAAACATAACATTAGTACAATAAATCGTTAAATGAAATTCTCTAATAATTTTATGTTGTCTTTTTTCAGAACATTAACATTTTAAATATACAACTTTAAATCTAGTGTGTACTTGTAGTCAAAGCATAGCAATATATGGTCTATGTAATAAATGTTATGTGTAAGGTAGTATGAGTGACACGTTTTGGAATATTTCATGTTAACAAACACAGGAAACACCTAGCAATGATGTTTTTAAACACTTCTATTATATTTTAAATATATATATAATCGTTGGTATAATCGACAAAAAATATATCTTCTGTAGCCTTGCTATTTCATAGTAATTCTAGGCTCAACCTCTATTTGTTGTTTGTAGGCTCTGAATCTGTTTCTTTTTGAGAAAACAAAACCTCGCTGAGCCATAGATTAGTAGTTATTTAGAGATTTGACATGAACGTTACTGTTAGCAAGCTTGGCTACAACGATGTGAACTTAGCTTTGTGTTTGTATTGTTGTGTGACACCGGAAATGGCAGGGCTAGATTTTTGCCCGAATGTTACATTTTACTCTTTATTTACTCAGTGGAAGGTATTTATTTTGTTGCTTTAGTTTAACTTTCTTTTTACTGTTAATTCAGAGAATACAATCTATTGTTCTGCTTTAATGTGTTGCCATTCTTTATTCAGAAGATGACATGTCCGTTTCTACTGAACACTTTGCTATCCTCTATCACGAGAATTACTTCAGCATTCCGCCATTCTTTATTAGCTTTCTGCAATTCTTTATATCAAAATGATTTATTTATGTTAATAATTCTTTGCTAACTTCTATCCCGACAATGACTTCAGCTGTTTTATAGTTTATTCTGTACTATTCTCTGTTGCTTAAGATGTTTGTGGGCTCTCCGTAGGTCCCATGGTGGCAGAACTGTTCATTTTAAATTGTGAAAGAAGGCTAAAGGTTAGCTACGGCAATGATCCCATACACAAAATACAGTGATTCCAGCAACCATCATCTACTTCTGAGGACAGGCCGCTATAAGCTCGTAAGTCTTCTATCGTCTTAAATTGTCCTACACCAATATATATATATATATCCTGCTTTGGCGTCTCCTTTTAACCTGGCTTTTTTCATTCTCACTCAATTGGAAGCCAACTGAGAGTATTACACAACAGGCCCTTTTTTTGAATCCCCAGGGAAAAAAAGACAAAGAGGAACACCAATGAATTCTTGGAGATGACAGATAGAAGCCGAGATGAAGATGATGGGGAAGACGTTTAACGATCTTAAAAGAATGGCAAGAAATAGAATGGCTTGTTGAAAGTGTGTGTTGAAGACCAAATCCTCCACAAGGAGCTGAAAGGTAGAAGAAGAAGATTTCGTTCTCAATTCTGCACGTGGAGAATGCGGCTGCCTTAAGGAGTATCAGGCAGCCTTTAGCATAGCAGTAAGTTATAGGGCCTTGCAGATATACAGCTTCATGATGTGCGGTGCCATAACGGTATGGAAATACCATCCTGGACAATGAGCATATCCCCCATCTTTATCCAGTCCACATGGGCCACTGTGTCTGATGTTGCCAGAGGGTGGCATATGGAGCAGAAATTATGGGACAGCTGTCCCTATCAGGACATGACTGTGGGGATATGGCCACGCGACTGAAGATCAGATCAAAAGCTACTTCTTTCAGGACGGGTTGGGTGTAACAGCTGGTGGAACTGTTACAAGATGGGGTGGGTGAAACAGCTGGTGGAACTGTTACAAGATGGGGTGGGTGTAACAGCTGGTGGGACTGTTACAAGATGGGGTGGGTGTAACAGCTGGTGGAACTGTTACAAGACGGGGTGGGTGTAACAGCTGGTGGGACTGTTACAAGATGGGGTGGGTGTAACAGCTGGTGGAACTGTTACAAGATGGGGTGGGTGTAAGAGCAGGTGGAACTATTACAAGATGTGGTGGGTGTAAGAGCAGGTGAAACTGTTACAAGATGGGGTAGGTGTAAGAGCAGGTGGAACTGTTACAAGATGGGGTGGTTGTAACAGCTGGTGGAACTGTTACAAGATAGGGTGAGTGTAACAGCTGGTGAGACTGTTACAAGATGGGGTGGGTGTAACAGCTAGTGGAACTATTACAAGATAGGGTGAGTGTAACAGCTGGTGAGACTGTTACAAGACGGGGTATGTGTAAGAGCAGGTGGAACTGTAACAAGACCAGAAAACATTTCAAATGCCCAATGAGTGAGTGGGAGCCCATGAAAATAGGAGCCGCATTCTAAGATCTCACAACAGTGAAAGACATTTCAGAAAACATTGCTGCCTAAAAGTAGAAGGAAACGTTACTGGAAAACACTCAGCCAGAAAAAACAGGTAGGTGGGTCCAACAGCTCTGGCTGGCATCCATCCTAACCCCTCCATCATGAAACTGAACAAAGGGCCAAGCTTATATGATCCAAAGATTTGAGCGAGAAAGAAGAGGCCATTCTCTATTCTCTTTTCCGAGAATGAAGTCTCTTGCAGTGAATTATTTTACCTCCATTTATATATCAACATTTCTATTTCATGTTCAACTTTAATTATTTACTGTCTGTTATATCAAGAGAGTGAACTATATTGTTCTGATTTTAATTTGATAGTCTTCTCACCTGAAGTCTCAGTTCCGACAGTCATCTTCCAGGTTGTGGGACCTGGTTTTTGTTGTTCTGTGAAGTCTTAGTTCCGTCAGCCATCTTCCAGGTTGTGGGACCTGATTTTAGCTGTTGTCTGAAGTCTTAGTTTCGTCAGTTATCTTCCAGGTTGTGGGACCTGGTTTTTATTGTTGTCTGAAGTCTTAGTTCCGTCAGTCATCTTCCAGGTTGTGGGACCTGATTTTAGCTGTTGTCTGAAGTCTTAGTTTCGTCAGTTATCTTCCAGGTTGTGGAACCTGGTTTTTATTGTTGTCTGAAGTCTTAGTTCCGACAGTTATCTTCCAGGTTGTGGGACCTGATTTTAGTTGTTGACTGAAGTCTTAGTTCCTTCAGTCATCTTCCAGGTTGTGGGACCTGGTTTTAGTTGTTATCTGAAGTCTTAGTTCCGTCAGTCATCTTCCAGGTTGTGGGACCTGATTTTAGTTGTTCTATGAATTGTTAATTCCGTCAGTCATCTTCCAGGTTGGGGGACCTGGTTTTAGTTGTTCTATGAACTGTTAGTTCGCTCAGTCGTTTTCCGGCTTTGAGACATGGTTTTTGTGATTGTCTGAAGTCTTAGTTCCGTCAGTCATCTTCCAGGTTGTGGGACCTGGTTTTAGTTGTTGTATGAACTGTTAGTTCGTTCAGTCATTTTCCGGCTTTGAGACATGGTTTTTGTTGTTGTCTGAAGTCTTAGTTCTGTAAGTCATCTTCCAGGTTGTGGGACCTAGTTTTTGTTGTTGTCTGAAGTCTTAGTTCCTTCAGTCACCTTCCAGGCAGTGGGACCTGGTTTTTGTTGTTGTCTGAAGTCTTAGTCCCGTCAGTTATCTTCCAGGTTGTGAGGCCTGGTTTTTGTTATTGTCTGAAGTCTTAGTTCCTTCAGTCATCTGCCAGGCTGTGGGACCTGATTTTCGTTGTTGTCTGAAGTCTTAGTTCATTCAGTCATCTCCTAGGCTGTGGGACCTGATTTTAGTTGTCTTCTGAAGTCTTAGTTCCTTCAGTCATCTTCCAGGCTGTGGGACCTGATTTTAGTTGTCTTCTGAAGTCTTAGTTCCGTCAGTTATCTTCCAGGTTGTGGGACCTGGTTTTTGTTGTATTCTGAAGTCTTAGTACCGTCAGTTTTTTCCAGGCTGTGGGACCTGATTTTAGTTGTTGTCTGAAGTCTTAGTTCCGTCAGTCATCTTCCAGATTGTGGGACCTGATTTTGGTTGTTGTCTGAAGTCTTAGTTCCGTCATTCATCTTCCAGATTGTGGGACCTGGTTTTTGTTGTTGTCTGAAGTCTTAGTTTCGTCAGTCATCTTCCAGGTTGTGGGACCTGGTTTTTGTTGTTGTCTGAAGTCTTAGTTTCGTCAGTCATCTTTCAGGTTCTGGGACCTGATTTTAGTTGTTGTCTGAAGTCTTAGTTCCGTCAGTCATCTTCCAGGTTGTGTGACCTGGTTTTTGTTGTTGTCTGAAGTCTTTGTTCCTTCAGTCATCTTCCAGGCTGTGGGACCTGATTTTTGTTCTCTTCTGAAGTCTTAGTTCCTTCAGTCATCTTCCAGGCTGTGGGACCTGATTTTAGTTCTCTTCTGAAGTCTTAGTTCCTTCAGTCATCTTCCAGGTTGTGGGACCTGATTTTAGTTGTTGTCTAAAGTCTTAGTTCCTTCAGTCATCTTTCAGAATGTGGGACCTAGTTTTTGTTGTTGTCTGAAGTCTTAGTTTCGTCAGTCATCTTCCAGGTTGTGGGACCTGTTTTTTGTTGTTTTCTGGAGTCTTAGTTTCGTCAGTCATCTTCCAGGCTGTGGGACCTGATTTTAGTTGTTGTCTGAAGTCTTAGTTCATTCAGTCATCTTCCAGGCTGTGGGACCTGATTTTAGTTGTTGTCTAAAGTCTTAGTTCCTTCAGTCATCTTTCAGAATGTGGGACCTGGTTTTTGTTGTTGTCTGAAGTCTTAGTTTCGTCAGTCATCTTCCAGGTTGTGGGACCTGGTTTTTGTTGTTCTCTGAAGTCTTAGTTCCTTCAGTCATCTTCCAGTCTGTGGGACCTGATTTTAGTTGTTGTCTGAAGTCTTAGTTCCTTCAGTCATTTTCCAGGCTGTGGGACCTGATTTTAGTTGTTGTCTGAAGTCTTGGTTCCTTCAGCCATCTTCCAGGCTGTGGGACCTGATTTTAGTTGTCTGATGTCTTAATTCCTTCAGTCATCTTCTAGGCTTTGAGACATGGTTTTTGTTGTTGTCTGAAGTCTTAGTTCCGTCAGTCATCTTCCAGGATGTGGGAACTGGTTTTTGTTGTTCTCTGAAGTCTTAGTTCCTTAAGTCATCTTCCAGGCAGTGGGACCTGATTTTAGTTGTTGTCTGAAGTCTTAGTTCCCTCAGTTATCTTCCAGGTTGTGGGACCTGATTTTAGTTGTTCTATGAACTGTTAGTTCCTTCTGTCATTTTCCAGGTTGTGGGACCTGATTTTAGTTGTTGTCTGAAGTCTTTGTTCCTGCAGTCATCTTTCAAGCTGTGGGACCTGATTTTAGTTGTCTTCTGAAGTCTTAGTTCCTTCAGTCATCTTCCAGGCTGTGGGACCTGATTTTAGTTGTTGTCTGAAGTCTTAGTTCCTTCAGTCATCTTCCAGGATGTGGAACCTGATTTTAGTTGTTATCTGTAGTCTTAGTTCCTTCAGTCATTTTCCAGGCAGTGGGACCTGATTTTAGTTGTCTGATGTCTTAGTTCCTTCAGTCATCTTCTAGGCTTTGAGACATGGTTTTTGTTGTTGTCTGAAGTCTTAGTTCCTTCAGTCATCTTCCAGGCTGTAGGACCTGATTTTAGTTGTCTGATGTCTTAGTTCCTTCAGTCATCTTCTAGGCTTTGAGACATGGTTTTTGTTGTTGTCTGAAGTCTTAGTTCCGTCAGTCATCTTGCAGGTTGTGGTACCTGTTTTTGTTGTTCTCTGAAGTTTTAGTTCCTTCAGTCATTTTCCAGGCTGTGGGACCTGATTTTAGTTGTTGTCTAAAGTGTTAGTTCCTTCAGTCATCTTCCAGGCTGTGGGACCTGATTTTAGTTGTTATCTGAAGTCTTAGTTCCTTCAGTCATCTTTCAAGCTGTGGGACCTGATTTTAGTTGTTATCTGTAGTCTTAGTTCCTTCAGTCATCTTCCAGGCTGTGGGACCTGATTTTAGTTGTTGTCTGAAGTCTTAGTTCCTTCAGTCATCTTCCAGGATGTGGGTCCTGATTTTAGTTGTTGTCTGAAGTCTTAGTTCCTTCAGTCATCTTCCAGGCTGTGGGACCTGATTTTAATTGTCTGATGTCGTAGTTCCTTCAGTCATCTTCTAGGCTTTGAGACATGGTTTTTGTTGTTGTCTGAAGTCTTAGTTTCGTCAGACATCTTCCAGGTTGTGGGACCTGGTTTTAGTTGATCTATGAACTGTTCGTTCGCTCAGTCATTTGCCGCCTTTAAGACATGGTTTGTGTTGTTGTCTGAAGTCTTAGTCCCGTCAGTCATCTTCCAGGTTGTGGGACCTGGTTTTAGTTGTTCTATGAACTGTTAGTTAGTTTAGTGATTTTCCGGTATTGAAACATGGTTTTTGTTCCTGTCTGAAGTCTTAGTTCCGCCAGTCATCTTCCAGGTTGTGGGACCTGGTTTTAATTGTTGTCTGAAGTCTTAGTTCCGCCAGTCATCTTCCAGGTTGTGGGACCTGGTTTTAGTTGTTCTATGAACTGTTAGTTAGTTCAGTGATTTTCCGGCTTTGAGACATGGGTTTTGTTCCTGTCTGAAGTCTTAGTTCCGCTAGTCATCTTCCAGGTTGTGGGACCTGGTTTTAATTGTTGTCTGAAGTCTTAGTTCCGCCAGTCATCTTCAAGGTTGTGAGACATAGTTTTTGTCGTTCTATGAATTACTAGTTCATGCATTCATGTATTTTTTTTTTTTTTACATCAGTGGAGCGTGCCTGTGCCGTTACATAAATGTGTCAATGTAAGAAGTATTTTCCCAGCTATGAAACACGACTTTGTTGCTCAAGTTTGTGGAAGAAGCTTAATACCTGTGTTAACTTTAGTAGAAAATGTTAGATGTCACATGTATTTTACCCGACATGAGACGTGACTTTGTTGTTATATAAAGTTATAGTTGGCACAAGTATTTTTCCTGAAATGAGACGTGACTTTGTTATTATATAAAGTTGTAGTTGGCATAAGTATTTTATCAAAAAATAAGACGTGACTTTGTTGTTATATAAAGTTGTAGTTGGCACAAGTATTTTCCTAGAAATGAGACGTGACTTTGTTATTATTTAAAGTTGTACTTGGCACAAGTATTTTCCTAGAAATGAGACGTGACTTTGTTGTTATTTAAAGTTGTAGTTGGCACAAGTATTTTCCTAGAAATGAGACGTGACGTTGTCTTTATTTAAAGTTGTAGTTGGCACAAGTATTTTCCTAGAAATTAGACGTGACTTTGTTGTTATTTAAAGTTGTAGTTGGCACAAGTATTTTCCTAGAAATGAGACGTGACGTTGTTGTTATTTAAAGTTGTAGTTGGCACAAGTATTTTCCTAGAAATTAGACGTGACTTTGTTGTTATTTAAAGTTGTAGTTGACACAAGTATTTTCCAAGAAATGAGACGTGACCTTGTTGTTATATAAAGTCGTAGTTGACACAAGTATTTTCCTAGAAATGAGACGTGACCTTATTGTTATATAAAGTCGTAGTTGACACAAGTATTTTCCTAGAAATGAGACGTGACCTTGTTGTTATACAAAGTCGTAGTTGACACAAGTATATTTCCTAGAAATGAGACGTGAACATGTTATATAAAGTCGTAGTTGACACAAGTATATTTCCCGCCTACGAAACGTGACCATGGCTTGCTGTCAAAGCAAAAGTGAACGCTTACGGCGTGTTTAACTGATCTCGTCGCTGACATCCGGATGAGAGTCTTCGGCACAACAAAATGTTGCTTCTCCCATGGGTGAGGCTGATGGTTATGTTGCTGAAACCTTTCCTCTTAGTTATTGTTATTTCTAATCAACATGGCCGCCACAGATAATTTAACACAACTAGAGCGAATTAGGGTCGGTCAATACATTAATTTACTACCTGCACAGTTGATTCCTGCTTGTGTTCATCAGTTCTCAAGTCATGTTTTGTTTATTTTATACAAAAGATGTCATTAAAAAGTCAATTTTCTCCTTAAGTTTAATCATGGTCACAGCGAATTAGTATAATGGTTCAAATTAGTTGATATGACACACACTATGAGAAATGTTGTACAGTGAACAACGCTGACGAAGATATGCTGTAATTATAAATATTCTCTTCTGTAAAAATAAATCAAATACGTCTCTACCCAACACTTCTTTCTGAGTCATCTTTTCTCTATTAAAATATTGATTCGTTTTTTTAACAATTACTGTTATTGCTTTTAAAAGTGTTATTTTATTTTTCGTGTGCCGTCAGATTTGTTTATGTACTTCTTCCACTAAAATATTGTGCTACTATCTATTTTGTTTTCTTGTGTCAGTTATCTCTAGTCTCCACTAGATCAACCTCTTAATAAAAACTCCATTTACATGTTTCTGTAGTCATTAATTCAGCAACACTTAAGTATAAATTAAAATGGCCTATTAGATGGAGTTTTAATTTACTTCATTGATCGTTGTTGACAAAATATTGTAGCTTCAAATATAACAATTATCAGTGAAATGTGTCTCTTTACTTCAGTAAATCAAAGATTATAACAGTTTTTTTTTTTCAATGTTTACATTCACTCAGCAAATGTGAATTATTTTAAGATTGAAGCTTTTATTCAACCCCAGTAGAAGAAGGAGTCAGTAGTGGGGTGTGGTAACACTCCAAGGTATGGTGACAGCTTTACAAAGAAAGAAAACAACACAATACTGACGTCTCGGCCTGCGATCTTCTTCAGAACACGGGGACAACGACAACAAACAGTGAGGCACAAATATCTATAGCTACATGTCGGATGATAAAGTTAGGGAGAGGTGAGGCACAAATATCTATAGCTACATGTCGGATGATAAAGTTAGGGAGAGGTGCGGAACAAATATCTATAGTTACATGTCGGATGATAAAGTTAGGGAGAGGTGAGGCACACATATTTATAGCTACATGTCGGATGATAAAGTTAGGGAGAGGTGAGGAACAAATATCTATAGCTACATGTCGGATGATAAAGTTAGGGAGAGGTGAGGCACAAATATTTATATCTACATGTCGGATGATAAAGTTAGGGAGAGGTGAGGCACAAATATTTATATCTACATGTCGGATGATAAAGTTAGGGAGAGGTGAGGCACAAATATCTATAGCTACATGTCGGATGATAAAGTTAGGGAGAGGTGAGGAACAAATATTTATAGCTACATGTCGGATGATAAAGTTAGGGAGAGGTGAGGAACAAATATCTATAGCTACATGTCGGATGATAAAGTTAGGGAGAGGTGAGGAACAAATATCTATAGCTACATGTCGGATGATAAAGTTAGGGAGAGGTGAGAATCAAATATTTATAGCTACATGTCGGATGATAAAGTTAGGGAGAGGTGAGGCACAAATATCTATAGCTACATGTCGGATGATAAAGTTAGGGAGAGGTGAGGAACAAATATCTATAGCTACATGTCGGATGATAAAGTTAGGGAGAGTTGAGGAACAAATATCTATAGCTACATGTCGGATGATAAAGTTAGGGAGAGATGAGGCACAAATATTTATAGCTACATGTCGGATGATAAAGTTAGGGAGAGGTGAGGAACAAATATCTATAGCTACATGTCGGATGATAAAGTTAGGGAGAGGTGAGGCACAAATATTTATAGCTACATGTCGGATGATAAAGTTAGGGAGAGGTGAGGCACAAATATTTATAGCTACATGTCGGATGATAAAGTTAGGGAGAGGTGAGGTACAAATATTTATAGCTACATGTCGGATGATAAAGTTAGGGAGAGGTGAGGCACAAATATTTATAGCTACATGTCGGATGATAAAGTTAGGGAGAGGTGAGGCACAAATATTTATAGCTACATATCGGAAGATAAAGTTAGGGAGAGGTGAGGCACAAATATCTATAGCTACATGAACTCAAAACAACAGAAATGGAATCCAGTGGTCACTGACCAAACAACTTGATGATTTAGACTTTGCTGATAATATAGCTCTCCTATCACACAGCCATCAACAGATGCAGGATAAAATGAGCACACTTGATGAGAGATCACAACAGCTAGGACTGAAGATTAATAGAGATAAGACCAACATTATGAGAATTAATACAGTTGGCAATAACCAAATAAAACTAGGAGAAATACCTCTACTAGACGTGCAATTTTACATATATCTGGGAAGTAATATAGATAAAGAGGGAGGAACAGAAAATGATACCCAAATAAGGATATCAAAAGCAAGAGGAGCTTTCCTTGCACTAGGAAACATATGGAAATCCAAAGAAATTAGGTTAAATACTAAGATACAAATTTTCAACTCAAATGTTAAGTCGGTCCTATTATATGGCAGTGAAACATGGAGAACAACAAAATTGACGATTACGAAGATACAGACTTTCATTAATGGATGCTTACGCATAATAAAAGAATGGAAATGGCAGGACAAAATCACTAACATAGAATTATGGAAATGTACCAGTACAAACACCAGTGGATAAAGAGATACAGCGAAGACGATGGCGCTGGATAGGACACACACTACGGAAGCCAACTGAGAGTATTACACAACAGGCCTTTTTTGGAATCCCCTGGGGAAAAGACAAAGAGGAAGACCAAGGAATTCTTGGAGAAGACAGATAGAAGCAGAGATGAAGATGATGGGGAAGTCATGGAATGATCTTAAAAGAATGACAGCAAACAGAACGACTTGCAAAGTGTTTGTTGAAGACCTATGCTCCACTGGGAGCTAAAAAGGTAGGAGAAGAAGAAGAAGAAGACATGTCGGATGATAAAGTTAGGGAAGAAGAGTAGTAGAGATATTTGTGCCTCACCGTTTGTTGTCGTTGTCCCCGTGTTCTGAAGAAGTCCGGAGGCCGAAACGTCAGTATTGTGTTGTGTTCCTTCTTTGTAAAGCTGTCACCATACCTTGGAGTGTTTACCACACCCCACTAATGGCTCCTTGTTACCAGCTTTACCGCAGCAATGCGATTATTTGCCCGTTCCCTACTCAGTAGGAGAACGTTGCTGATGGAATTGTCTACATTTTCATGACAATCCTGTCCCATTTGGGTTCTCTTGTTTTTGTGGTCTTGAACAGAGATATCCCAACAATGTCACGGAATCACCAGAGCAGTGGCAGACCTAAAGTGTGCGTGTGCAGGCAGTAACGAAAAACTTTGACTAAATGATGAGTAATGTTCTTTTTCTCCCGTTGTAGACATTTTTTAATGAAAAGAATTTGTTTAAATAGGACGATACATTGTAAAAATATAAGAGAAATAAAAAGTAAACAATTAATGTATTTGTTATTTTTGTTCGTAGCCAACACGCCTCGTGCTATCTTAAAGGGCAACAGTAAATGCATTCCAATCGATGTAGCCTTTAGAAAGGACTCCATAAGTATGGTTCACACTAAGCATCTCCTGTTTTCACTTTATCCGCACATTGTCAACGTTCGGTATTATCTTCACGCTCCCCCACGTAATAATTCTTGAGATGTCTCCTGTAACATTATTATAATTGTTTCTTGCTTTTGCTACAAATGAAATACACTTTTCATTAACTCAGAATTATTCTTTTGCTTTGGACAGAATTAAGTTGTCAAGTACCTAATGCCATCAAGTTCAAATTAATGTCCATGTTTTGATCATAAATCTTGTCAAAGTAAAATCATTTGAAGAAAAATTGTGTCAGAGCAGGAACATACTGTTAATGGGCCATAATGTCTTCTTCATATTCTTCTTCCTCTTAATTTTTGTCTTAATCTTCTTAATTCTCTTTTTCTTCTTCATCGATCAGCTACTGCTATACATTTAGACTTTAGACGTTTAGGCCAGTATCGTCATGAATATAAGGCGGTGAGTGTGAAGTCTTCACTGGTTTCCCCGCAGGTTTCCATGTAGTGTTATTCCTGTGAACCACATCTGTGTTCTTGAGGTATTGAGAGTGCTGCAGTTCTGTAGGATATGCTCTGGAGTCTGTCTTGTTTGTTTGTTTGCGTCCGCCAGCTTTATATCTCTAGCAAAGACCAGAAAGACGTAATTTTGCGTCAGTATAACTTTTTTCAATTTTCCCACCAGTAGCCATGTTCTCAGGTCCCCTGCCCTACAGGCAGATATTCTTCGAATCCAGAGGTACTCTCATTTTTATCGCCGAGAGTTCCAACATTTTAGGTAGACTTTCTCCTATTAATTTGACCCGGACAGGGGTCAAGTTTGGCCTACTCTTTTCAATGTCCAACTGCCAAGGGTTCTTTAACGTACGCAGAATGCACATTTGGCCTCTAGTTTTTTGCCGTTATCAGAGAGGGTTAGACATCGGACCTCACTACCCAGAGACCAGTGGTAGGTAAATGCACAAAGAAACCACAGGTTCGTTATTTTAAAAAAAAATTGTCCACAGCATGTTGTGGGAATCGAACTCGGGACTTTGATGTCTAGAGGCCGACCTCTTACCCCTAAACCACCCAGCACCCCCCCCCCCTCCCCTCCTGAGTCGTATATGGCAAAGTCACATAATTATATCTTGTGTATGTGTGCTCCGAAAGACAAAAAGGAAGACGAAAATATTGTTGGAGAAGACAGATGGAAGCAGAGATAAAGATGACGGGGAAGACATGGAATGATCTTAAAAGATTGGCAAGAAAAAGAATGGCTTTGAAAGAGTTTGTTGAAGACCTATGCTCCACAGGGAGCTGAAAGTGTTTGTTGAAGACTTATACTCCACAGGGAGCTGAAAGTGTTTGTTGAAGACCTATGCTCCACAGGGAGCTGAAAGTGTTTGTTGAAGACCTATGCTCCACAGGGAGCTGAAAGTGTTTGTTGAAGACCTATGCTCCACAGGGAGCTGAAAGTGGCTGTTGAAGACCTATGCTTCACCGGGAGCTGAAAGTGGCTGTTGAAGACCTATGCTCCACAGGGAGCTGAAAGTGTTTGTTGAAGACCTATGCTCGACAGGGAGCTGAAAGTGTTTGTTGAAGACCTATGCTCCACAGGGAGCTGAAAGTGACTGTTGAAGACCTATGCTTCACCGGGAGCTGAAAGTGTTTGTTGAAGACCTATGCTCCACAGGGAGCTGAAAGTGTTTGTTGAAAACCTATGCTCCACAGGGAGCTGAAAGTGGCTGTTGAAGACTATGCTCCACAGGGAGCTGAAAGTGGCTGTTGAAGACCTATGCTCCACAGGGAGCTGAAAGTGGCTGTTGAAGACATATGCTCCACAGGGAGCTGAAAGTGGCTGTTGAAGACCTATGCTTCACCGGGAGTTGAAAGTGGCTGTTGAAGACCTATGCTTCACCGGGAGCTGAAATGTAGAAGAAGAAGAGATCTGTGCTCTAAGGCTATGGTGACCTGTTCTGTCTGAAGAGTTTGGAAGGAACATAACAATAAATGAGTTAATTGAAAATAACCTTATATGGGCTAATCACTGTCAAATTGTTAGGAGCGTGAGTCCGGAGTTAAAGAGGTAAACAAATGATAATAATAATATAGTAATAATTATTATAATAAAAATAATCATCAACATCAAGTACCATGCCTTCTGGGGTAGGTGATCATGTATCTCCACAACTATCGATCTCGACAGTTATTTATCATTTCTGCTGTTGACCTTCTGCCAAGCCATTCCCTTAAGCTGTCTGGTACCTTTTCTCTTTGCTTCCCTCTATCTCTTCGTCCCTCAACTTTCCCAGTTGTCACAAGACATTCCAGCTGTTCCCTTCTGATTACATGGCCAAAAAAATTATGATTGTTTCTTCCTAATATTGGAAATTAGTTCTCTCTTTACTTTGGTCTCTTTTGGAAAGTTTTCATTACTTTTCTTAGCTGTCCATGATATTCTCAACATTCTTCTGTAAAACCACGTTTCTACAACATCCAGTAAATTTCTTGTTTCTTGTCCTACTGTCTATGATTCGCATCCATATGTTAAGACTGGCTCTACATAATAATTAAGAACTCTTTTACTTGTTTATATTGTCAAAAATGGATTGCACGGTTATCTTACTCATTTTTTGTAAAGCTGCTTTTGCCTGAGGCATTCTGAATCTCACCTCTGTTGTACATCTACCATCTCACCTCTGTTGTACACCTACCATCTCACCTCTGTTGTACACCTACCATCTCACCTCTGTTGTACACCTACCATCTCAC
Source organism: Megaustenia siamemsis (assembly GCA_032433765.1). NCBI lineage: Eukaryota > Metazoa > Mollusca > Gastropoda > Stylommatophora > Ariophantidae > Megaustenia > Megaustenia siamemsis. The sequence goes on along the minus strand of JAVIAB010000092.1, from coordinate 144,829,349 downwards.
CTCTGTTGTACACCTACCATCTCACCTCTGTTGTACATCTACCATCTCACCTCTGTTGTACACCTACCATCTCACCTCTGTTGTACACCTACCATCACACCTCTGTTGTACACCTACCATCTCACCTCTGTTGTACATCTACCATCTGTAGTAATCGTAGTAATAATATTGTAAACAAAATAAGAAAACTGAAAATAACTTTCAAGAAATATTTGTAGATATACAGGGTGTTTATAAAGTCTCACTACACTTGGTATCTAGGTCAATTTGAAAAAAAAATGTTTATGACGTCATCACAATATGTGCTCCTACTGTCAATGAAATTTGTTGAATAAGTTTATTGCTACTGGAAATGTGGAAGATGCTCCACGATCTGGTAGGCCTGCTGTGAATGATGAAATATGTTTAGATATCCAAGACAGAATCCTTAAAAGTCCAGACAAGTCATTAAGAAAACTGTCGCAACAAGTGAACTTACCATTGAGCACATATTGTGATGACGTCATAAACATTTTTTTCAAATTGACCTAGATACCAAGTGTAGTGAGACTTTATAAACACCCTATACAATTTGTGAAGAAAAAATTAGAACAATGGTAAAAATATATTATAATACAACTTTCCATAAAAGAATTCAATTTTAACTGTGTAAAGCTACTTAGAACTAAATGATGAACAACAAGCGAAGTAGATTGTTTACAAGAAATAAATGGTATGTGAAGAAATTATTCAGAAAAATTAAGTGAAGAAAATATTTATACAAACACTTTAATAGGGACTATAGAAAGTTATTTATAAAGAAATCATAGATGAAAGGTAGAGACAATCCAAAACTGTCATTGCGGTGTTTGCCCCTTCTTTCTAGAGATTGATGGATGAGAGAAGAGAGAGAAAAAGAGATGAGGGATGGAGAGGGGGAGGGGTGTTATGTGGGAGCTTGAAAATAAGGCCGCATGCCCTTTGCTGCTGCCAAGGGATGTTTGGATTATACTTATCATTTTACATCACACAATCTTTAAAAAAAAAAGCATAAAATAAAAGAACAATAAAATAAAAGACATACAAACCTTACCATTTTGTGAACATTAACTGGAGAACAATAGTTTTTTAAAATTATTTTTATCTATCCCACCCTTGCTCTTTGAAGGAAGCTATTCAATTGTGTCAATAACTAGGGAAGAAAGCTTTTTTGAAAGAAAACAAAATTATTGACAAGTAGATAAAGGAAACGCCACGTGGAGTAACTCTCTCTCTCTCTCTCTCTCTCTCTCTCTCTCTCACACACACACACACACACACTCACTCACATACACGCACATATACGCAGAGATACATTAAAATGTGCATATGTGATACAGACATGCGTGTGTGGTGTGTATCAAAAACTATGTTTTAAATAATATAATATGGAGATTCTGGAACAAGAATACTGTTATTACTATTTATTTATTTTTTTTTTCAATTTTTAATATTTTATTTATTTACTTTTTTAGTTTGGGGGGGGGGGATCTTTATAATACGTGGATTATGGTAAAAACATAAGACATTACGGTATCTTCACTTTTTGTTTTATCTGCCGGGGACACGAAGGTTGGGGGCAGGGGTGGGTGAGTTGTTCACAGAATGAGCTTGTAGTAACAATTGATCAACATACTACAGGAAGTTGTGGGGTGGGGCGGGGCTGTGCCAGGATCGCAATAAGACCTTTGCTGTTCCATCTTCCGCTTTCAATGTTTTTCTTTCTTTCTTTCTATTTAAACCCATCTCTCTATCTCTCTCTCTCTCTCTCTCTCTCTCTCTCTCTCTCTCTCTTTCTCTCTCACTCACTTTTTCTCACGCTTTTAAGCCACTTTTCTGTATTAATCTTACCCGTTATCAGCCGTTTTCTCCGTCACTCTCTGTTATAAATTCTGCTTTAAGTTTCTTTGTTTTCTCACTCACTCACTCACTCACTCACTCACTCACTCACTCACTCACTCACTCACTCACTCACATAAACTGGCGATCTCTCTCTCTCTCTCTCTGTCTGTTTTACACACATTCACACACACAGACGCACATGCTCACTCTCTCTCTCTATCTACCTCTCTATCTCTATCTTTCTTTCTATCTTTTTTCCTCCTTCTTTTATTCAAGTCTTGATTTTTGCGTGAGGCGCCCTTACTTGTCAAAACCAGCTTTCTCTTGACTCATGTCAAACTAAGGAAATAGATAGATAAATAACAAAACATTTCTTCACATTCAAAGCTGGTGGCAAAGCAAAGAAGAAATGGGAAGGTTAGGGTAACCGGTGCAAAAAGGAATTCCAGAATCGTGCCAATGTTTTTAATGTGCTATAAATATTTTTTGCACACCTCCCATTGGTTGCATGATGTAAATATTTCCAGTTTGAGGAACTACCCTTCTTCGTTATTTTATCAGCAAAATTCCCTTCTTATTGACATGTACCAAACATTGGAGAATCAAATTTATTTATTTATTTATTTACTTTTTTGCATTTAATTAACGCGAAATTTTTGTGTTTGTTCTTTGTTTCTTTCCTGTATCATACTACTGCACAGGCGTCACATTTTTTAAAATATAAAACAACAAACCAAATATATAAGGTTTGGTGTGCCTTCTCTTACTAATGTTTTGTTTTAATTTGAAGGAGGAGACAACGGACAGTGGTGTCGTCTAAAGCAGTGATTCGGAAACATATAGGAAGGTGGATGTTCGCTGCTCTCTTTATTTCATAAACTCACCTTTTCTGTCCTCCTTATTTGCTAAATTAATCCTCACTGACCGCTTTTTTCATATACAAAATGCAGCTGTCCATATTATTTCATTTCATTAACTCACCCTCGTCGTCCACCAGTTTTCAACAACTCATTCTCGTCGTCCACATTTTTTCATCAACTCACCCTGGTCGTCCATTTTACATCATTAACTCACCCTCGTCGTCCATTTTACATCATTAACTCACCCTAGTCGTCCATATTACATCATTAACTCACCTTCGTCGTCCATTTTACATCATTAACTCACCTTCGTCGTCCATTTTACATCATTAACACACCCTCGTCGTCATTTTACGTCATTCTCTTCCTCTATCCCCGCACCCAAAAGGCATTCTCCTTGTTCTCTTCCTTTATTCTCTCCACACCCCACAAGACATTCTCCTTGTTCTCTTCCTTTATTCTCCACCCCACCCCACGAGACATTCTCATTGTTCTCTTCCTTTATTCTCCCCCACCCCACGAGACATTCTCATTGTTCTCTTCCTTTATTCTCCCCCCCACCCCCACAAGACATTCTCCTTGTTCTCTTCCTTTATTCTCCCCCCACCCCACAAGACATTCTTCTTGTTCTCTTCCTTTATTCTCCCCCTCACCCCACAAGACATTCTCGTTGTTCTCTTCCTTTATTCTCCCCCTCACCCCACAAGACATTCTTCTTGTTCTCTTCCTTTATTCTCCCCCTCACCCCACAAGACATTCTTCTTGTTCTCTTCCTTTATTCTCCCCCACCCCACAAGACATTCTCGTTGTTCTCTTCCTTTATTCTCCCCCTCACCCCACAAGACATTCTTCTTGTTCTCTTCCTTTATTCTCCCCCTCACCCCACAAGACATTCTTCTTGTTCTCTTCCTTTATTCTCCCCCACCCCACAAGACATTCTTCTTGTTCTCTTCCTTTATTCTCCCCCACCCCACAAGACATTCTTCTTGTTCTCTTCCTTTATTCTCCCCCACCCCACGAGACATTCTTCTTGTTCTCTTCCTTTATTCTCCCCCACCCCACAAGACATTCTTCTTGTTCTTTCCTTTATTTTCCCACACCCCACAAGACATTCTTCTTGTTCTCTTCCTTTATTTTCCCACACCCCACAAGACATTCTTCTTGTTCTCTTCCTTTATTTTCCCACACCCCACGAGACATTCTTCTTGTTCTCTTCCTTTATTCTCCCACACCCCACAAGACATTCTTCTTGTTCTCTTCATCTAATCTCTCCTCCCCCCCCCTCCCCCTCCTTAAGATATTTTCCTTGTTCTCTTGATCACAGACAGTCAGTTCCATATAACTTTCCAGGTGTCTACCATGACAACAAAATTCTTCCATTTCTAACAGTCCATAGCCAGTAGTACATCTAGTCTGGCCAACACAATTATATTGGTGCAATTCCTCCTGTCTGTCCTATTGTATCTTCAAGTGTCGAGGAAATATTGAGGGCCGTCAATAGTTGGGAGGTTTGCTTCAAACTGAGTACTTTGTGTGACCGTAAATTACTACAGCAAGTGTTTTGTTTTCCTCAGAGGTTTACTTTAACTTGTTTCATATTGTATCATGCTATTAACGTTTGTTGCTCAGCATTATCATTTTTAATTTTCAAAATATTAATTTGTTACTCATTAATCCATGTTGAAGTGTTTGTAACACCTACTGTAACTCTAATATTTATGGGTTATCTTTAAATTCAGGGGGTGTGGGTAAAGGGAGGGGTGCGACTGTGTGGTCTAGACCTGGGACATTTGCCTCTGTAACATTTTATTGTTGCCCTATGTCAACTTCTGCTCTCTCCCTCTCCCTCAATCCCCCCCTCCCTCATACATATGCAAACTAGTATTGCAAAATCTACATCTGGTGCTATAACTGCCACTGATTGTGTTGCTCATAATCCTACGAACATTGTTAACATTTCTGATTGTGCTTTACTAATAGCCACGTCCATCTTCTGTTATTCTATAACTCATTTTCTCGCTCTAATCGCCACGTCCATCTTCTGTTATTCTATAACTCATTCACTCTCTTATCGACCCGTCCATCTTCTGTTATTCTATAACTCAGTCTCTTTCTAATCGCCACGTCCATCTTCTGTTATTCTGTAACTCATTCTCTCTCTCTAATCTCCACGTCCATCTTCTGTTATTCTATAACTCAGTCTCTTTCTAATCGCCACGTCCATCCTCTGTTATACTATAACTCATTCTCTCTCTCTCTAATCGCCACGTCCATCTTCTGTTATTCTATAACTCATTCTCTCTCTGATCGCCACTTCCAACGTCTGTTATTCTAAAACTCATTCCCTCTCTATACACTACTTCCAACTTTTGTTGTTTCAGAAATACTTTAGTTTAAGTCGACAGGTTAATCTCATTGTACGTTGAACCAAACCTTAAGTATTATGGACTTGTTCAACGTAGTGTTCAGATCTCCCCTGAATATATCCCTCCCCCTCCCCCGATGTGTATCGAATAATGACACCAGTGTTGTGTTTGTTGACAAGTATCATTTATACTTTCTGAACTCAGTCTCCTCTCCAAACACCCCATTTTCCTTTCGCTTTCTAACGTCATCTATGGGAACTTTCTCCTTCATGACCTCCGTTGATTCCACACCACCCAAGCTGGGAACCACTGATCTGAGCCGAGGCTGAGCTCACACCTCCGCAGAGATCTGCTTTAAGCCGCCTTTTGTCCGTCAGAGGTGGGCCTGCCACTCGCTGCTAATCTCGACGGGAAGCGCTGTCAAAACACGCCTGTATGCTTATTCTGTATGTGTCAGATCGCAGATGTAGGTATCCTCGCTCCGTCTGGCCACCATCACAGACAAGAAGGTACACCATCAGGCCTGCCTGAATCGCTTTCCTTCTCGCGTTTTGTTAAGTTGATGTTTTTGTCCCTGCCAGAAATTTGAGATATCGCAAAACATGACTTAAAAAGCCTCCTGTCCGCTTTGATTTAGAGCCAAAGACAGTAACAGATGGGGTATATTTGCTCCCTTCATAACTGTTGTGGTAATATTTTTCTACTTAATCATTGCACTACTAATTAATTCATTAGAATGTTGTATTCTATCTTTTAATAGTATTATTTTAATGTATGATAAACAGAGCAAAAACAGCAATAGTTGTGTAAATAATAATGGTAGAAGTAGTAGTAGCAGTAGTAGTAGTAGCATTGGCAGTGGTAGCAGGAGAATTAGTAGTAGTAGTAGAAGCAGAAGTAGTAGTAGCAGCGGCATTAGTTGTAGTAGTAGCAGCAGAAGTAGTAGTAGCAGCGGCATTAGTAGTAGTAACAGGAGCATTAGTAGTAGTAACAAGAGCATTAGTAGTAGTAGTAGCGGCATTAGTAGTAGTAATGGCGGCATTAGTAGTAGTAGTAGCAGCATTAGTAGAAGTAGTAGTAGCAGCATTAGTAGTAGTAGCAGCGGTATTAGTAGTAGTAGTAGCAGCATTAGTAGTAGTAGTAGCAGCATTAGTAGAAGTAGTAGCAGCATTAGTATTAGTAGTAGCAGCATTAGTAGTAGTAGCAGCAGCATTAGTAGTAGTAACAGGAGCATTAGTAGTAGTAGTAGCAGCGGCATTAGTAGCAGTAACAGGAGCATTAGTAGTAGTAATAGCAGCATTATTAATAGTAGTAAAAGGAGCATTAGTAGTAGTAGCAGCAGCATTAGTAGCAATAGTAACAGGAGCATTAGTAGTAGTAGCAGCAGTATTAGTAGTAGTAACAGGAGCATTAGTAGTAGTAACCGGAGCATTAGTAGTAGTAGTAGCAGCATTATTAGTAGTAGTAACAGGAGCATTAGTAGTAGTAGCAGCATCATTAGTAGTAGTAGTAACAGGAGCATTAGTAGTAGTAGTAACAGTAGCATTAGTAATAGTAGCAGCAGTATTAGTAGTAGTAGTAACAGGCGCATTAGTAGTAGTAGCAGCAGCGTTAGTAGTAGTAGTAACAGGAGCATTAGTAGTAGTAGCAGCAGCATTATTAGTAGTAGTAACAGGAGCATTAGTAGTAGTAGTAGCAGCATTAGTAGTAGTAGTAGCAGCATTAGTAGTAGTAACAGGAGCATTAGTAGTAGTAGCAGCAGCATTATTAGTAGTAGTAACAGGAGCATTAGTAGTAGTAGTAGCAGCATTAGTACTAGTAGCAGCAGCATTAGTAGTAGTAGCAGCGGCATTAGTATAGTAGCAGCAGCATTAGTAGTAGTAGTATCAGGAGCATTAGTAGTAGTAGCAGCAGCATTAGTAGTAGTAGTAACAGGAGCATTAGTAGTAGTAGCAGCAGCATTATTAGTAGTAGTAACAGGAGCATTAGTAGTAGTAGTAGTAACTGGAGCATTAGTAGTAGTAGCAGCAGCATTATTAGTAGTAATAACATGAGCATTAGTAGTAGTAGTAGCAGCATTAGTAGTAGTAGTAGTAGCATTAGTAGTAGTAGTAGCAGCATTAGTAGTAGTAGTAACAGGTGCATTAGTAGTAGTAGTAACAGGAGCATTAGTAGTAGTAGCAGCAGCATTAGTAGTAGTAGTAGCAGCATTAGTAGTAGTAGTAGTAGCAGGAGCATTACTAGTAGTAGCAGCAGCATTAGTAGTAGTAGTAACAGGAGCATTAGTAGTAGTAGCAGCATAGTAGTAGTAGTAACAGGAGCATTAGTAATAGTAGCAGCAGCATTAGTAGTAGTAGCAGCATTAGTTGTAGTAGTAACAGGAGCATTAGTAGTAGTAGCAGCAGCATTAGTAGTAGTAGTAACAGGAGCATTAGTAGTAGTAGCAGCAGCATTAGTAGTAGCAGCACCATTAGTAGTAGTAGTAACAGGAGCATTAGTAGTGGTAGCAGCAGCATTAGTAGTAGCACAACATTAGTTGTAGTAGTAACAGGAGCATTAGTAGTAGTAGCAGCAGCATTAGTAGTAGTAGTAACAGGAGCATTAGTAGTAGTAGCAGCTGCATTAGTAGTAGTAGCAACAGGAGCATTAGTAGTAGTAGCAGCATTAGTAGTAGTAGTAACATGAGCATTAATAGTAGTAGTAACAGGAGGATTAGTAGTAGTAGCAGCACCATTATTAGTAGTAGTAACAGGAGCATTAGTAGTAGTAGCAGCAGTATTAGTAGTAGTAGCAGCAGCATTAGTAGTAGTAGCAGCATTATTAGTAGTAGTAACAGGAGCATTATTAGTAGTAGTAACAGGAGCATTAGTAGTAGTAGTAGCAGCATTATTAGTAGTAGTAACCGGAGCATTAGTAGTAGTAGCAGCAGCATTAGTAGTAGTAGTAACAGGAGCATTAATAGTAGTAGTAGCAGCATTAGTAGTAGTAGTAGCAGCATTAGTAGTAGTAGTAGCAGCCGAAGTAGTAGTAGCAGCGGTATTAGTTGTAGTAGTTGTTGTAGTAGTGGTAGTAGCAGTGGCAGTCGTAGCAGCAGCACTAGTTGTAGTGGTAGTAGTAGCAGCAATGGTAGTAGCAGCAGCAATAGTAGTAACGAAAACAAAATTGCAGTTGCATTACAACAGTAACGCTCGTAGCATCAGTAATAACATAATCAGCAAATAGTTGCAGCAACAGTGCTAATATCAGATGTAGTAGTAATAAAAGTAGTAAAATTGTAGCCATAGTAGTAGTTGTTTTAGTAATAGTCGCAGTTGTAGCAGTAATAGTAGTAGTTGTGATACTAATAACAGTTTTTTCTAGTAACAGTCATAGTAGTAGCAGTAGTAGTTGTAGTGGTAGAAGTTGTATCAGTAGTAGTAATAGTAGAAGTATTAGTAATGCCAATAGTAGATGGAAGAGAAAGCGAGGGAGACAAATTACAGTAGAAGTAGATCGACTACAGGCCGTAATCGATTAAAAGAACACTGTCATTGTAATTCAAGAAGACATAATATTACTATAATAATTAATATAATATTAATATACAATTCTATGCTAAAAGTGGACATGCGATTATTCTTTTCTCTACTTACAAAAAC